>JASJOG010000210.1:0-568789 GCA_030142905.1 Heliopora coerulea
ACACAGCCATTTTTAATTCATCAATCCCTCTTAACTTATACTTCATCTCAAGTCCTGGGTTCCTGGGAATTACAATTTTGCGTTTCATCTTAAAGAACTTACATCTAGTTTATAAGGCATATTTTATCAATTCGGCTCAACACGGCTTTCGTTTATGAAGCAGTACAGTGCGTTGCTGCTCAGTAATCCCACATGAGTTCAAAAAAAATAACGCCAACTTTGTGTTTCTCGAGAAGCAGGGTAGCGCATCAGACTAAGCTCATATGTCAGTACGGCGCAGTTCACCTCAACTCGGTTGCTAAAGGGGAATTTTCAGTGCAAAATATCGCACGGGCGACAGCTGCATTGTTAAAATTGAATAGACTTCTGCTTGGTTCCATTCGAGAGCTCCTAAGACAAAAGGAAAAAGTCGCGCGCGCGACATTTTACATCAAGCAGAAATCCACCTTAAGGTGACCTTTAGCTCTACCGAGCCATGAGGGATGGCATGGCACGCCTTGGCGCGGTTTGGATTAGCCCAGCTAAACTACTCAGTTTATAAATTGTGCCAGCACCGGTAGGGCCAAGCAAGGCACAGCTTAAAAACTAGCCCTAACGAACGACGATTAGCGTAATTCAATTCTGTTAAATTGCCTTATTCCTGTAATTCAAACAATAATAAGAAAAATTTTAATTATCGTAATGCGATAATAGCGATTTGCATGTTTTCTTAATCAATTGAGATTAAACTCGTAATATTTAAATTAGTTAATATTCGTTGCATTGTTACCTAAACAGAAAACTTCGGTAATTTCCTCAGTGTACAACAGTATATAATGATTTGTTGAAAATTAGCAATCGAGCTAATGACTGATAGTCTTAAGTATAGCAAAAATTTCTAGGTATTTCGTTAGATTTCCTAGCCATCTCCCTCTAATCGAGGTTTTTAACACATTACAAAAGCTTCGTACTGCATTGAGCCCATAAATAATCTAGAGGTAGAGTAGGTTGGTATAATTTATAATTATATTGACCTAAGTGGAGGTGAATAGTGGTGGATGTTTAAAAAATAACATTTAGTAATATAATTTTAAAAATTGCACTTTTCACCGGCACTGTGATGAATATAATTGTACTAATTTTACGGAACGTCGGCTTGTCGCCCCCACTCGTAATTTGTAAACGAAGCATTCTGGAGACATCCTGAGTTTATTTATCGCTAAAAAGTAAAAGAAATATAATTATATATACGAAAATATATATATAAAAGAAATACATAAAATATATAAAAGAAATATATTTCTCTGGATACTTTAACGCCAAATTTCTTTGCTTTTTTGACTTTGTCGGATAAGGCGGCTTCATTTATTTGAAAAAAATTTTTCTTCGTAACTTAAGCAAAACGGGAAGCCATCTTGTTTTGTTCGATCTGAAGTGAATAGTGCAGGATATTCCGAGAAAGAGGAACCAGTCAGATCAAGGGCGGCAGAAGCGGGAAGGGGCAGTTGGGAAGCATTCTCCCCTTCAAAACCTACCCAGCGAAGGACATAGCCCCACGAATTGTGACCATGTCCCTAACCACAACGCTACGAAGCAAGGCCTTTATTGTTCTCACCGTAAGCTGTGTAAATGATTCCAATGCTATTTGACCTATTTTGACCAGCGGCAAAGCTGCTGAAAGCTAGAAATACATTCTACTACACCTTTTGCTGTTCATTACCAGAAAATATACTGTCATTACCACCAACCTCATACTCATTAACGTAAAAATACATTCATTTTGTTTAATCAACATTCACTAGCGTGGATACGCAACTGATTTCATCGACGTGCATTCTATAGCACCAACTGACGACCATTAAACTATTCTACTATGCATTAGGGATAATAAATTTAAATTAGGCAAGATATTTCTCTGGGGTAATTGAAATTTTATTATCCCTAATGTATAGTCGAATGGTTTTAATGGTCGTCTGTTGGCGCTATGGAATGCCCTTTAATGCAAATAGTTGCGTATCTACGCTAGTGAATGTCGATTGAATAGAATGAATGTATTTTTGCGTTAATGAGTGAGGTTGGCGTTAATGATAGTATATTTTCTGGTAATGAACAACACTGAAAAGGTGTAATAAAATGAAAATGAAATGCTGTAAATTTTTATAGCTGTTTTGCGCAAGATTCTCGTCGCGGCGTAGACTAAATAACTAAAGTTGCGTTTGTACAAAAAGAAATAAAAAATTAACAGAATTTAAAAATATAATAATTCAATAAGAAGGATTAAAGTAACACCACGCCTTAGAATTTGGTGCTTTTCAGACTATGATCCCAGAGTTCCCCATCAATTCTTGGGCATTTAGACCTCGCCCCCACGAAACTCAAAGTGTTCCGCCGCCATTGAATGATCAGATTGCACAAAAACACCACTCACCTGCGAGGTATATGAGAGAGCAATGATATTCCAAGATACAGGAACCAATCAGATTGCGCAAAAAAACTCTTTTCCTGCACCTACGAGATATATACTACACCTTTTCCTGCTCATTACCAGAAAATAAACTATCATTAACGTCAACCTCAGGCTCATTAACGCAAAAATACATTCATTTTATTCAATCGACGTTCATTAACGTAGATACGCAACCATTTGCATCAGAGGGCATTCCATAGCGCCAACAGACAGCCATTAACACCATTCTACTATACATTAGGGATAATAATATTTCAATTAGGCAAGATATTTCTCTGGTGTAGTTGAAATTTTATTATCCTGTAGTTGAAATTTTATTATCAGCACGATTTAGGGGAAGGATGTACAGTGATGCATTCATGGTGGGTGTAACTCGGAGACGAGCTTTTAAGGATTCAAGTCCAAAATTCAGAAAAAAGAAGGCGATGGAAGTGTGACTTATTTCAATTCAATCATTCTTGTCCGACTCGGAATTTCGTTATTTTTCCCAAGTTTGGGGCCAGATTAAGACCACTACGAACATGCAAGTTTTCGTTGAAGAGTTTTTCCCAGGCAAGTTTTATTTTCTGATTCGTACAGTACAAATTGACAAGTTTATCCTTGTGAAGTTTGCTTGTTAAAATACTAGTTTGACCAGCTTTTGAATAGGAAAAATCGTTTGCGGACACGACCTTGAAGGAAACATTAGCTAGCAAACGACCGACACATATCATTGTCTCATGTTTTGATACGGAAGTGTTGTTTTTATGGTAAATCGTTCGGGGGACTTCATGTAACTTATGGCAATGACAGCAGATTAAACTGTTTTTAAAGGTTTAGAAGGCTTAATGTTTTGAGGTCGGAACACAAATGAAGAACAATATAAACCAGGAATATAAATTAAGATGACTGTTAGTAACCAAATTATATGAAATGAAATGAGGAAGTCTTGAGTATCAACTTTTGCTATGCAAGGCCAACAAGTTCGTTATGAAATATTAAAATGAATTTAGTTTCTCTTCGAAGCTCATCATCGAGCATGGAATATTGGTTAATTAGCATGCATGATTAAGTAACACTTGTCAAGGAAATTGATCCGACTGTTTCGTCGTACGCACGAACACGTAAAACTACCTGAAGGCTTGTCAGGGAAACTTCGTCTTCTACGATGGGCATTAATCTATTGTGGTTAACGCTAGATAATTTTACTTGTTAAGGAGGGATGTCTGGACGGTCGGAAAAGCTTTGACGTCAAAATAAAACGTCACCCATGATATATCAACCTCTTGAAACAAAACCATAGGAATAGCTCCCTCGTGTATTTAAATGTGGGCTGAGCCCTCACTAAAACAATTGGCCAAGCGTTACGAAAGTAGTTTCGTATCTTCACTGGTTCCAACGCTGCCCATACAAAGTTCAGCCATGTTTATGGACTGAAACTCTACCTAAGCCAGACGACATTTTGAAGATTTCACCAACGGACGGGTAGCCAGTGTAGCTAGACCACTATAGAGGAGCGCAGATTTGACCAGGAAAGTTTGAAGCTGCTGTTGGAAATCGACAAAATTCAATCAATGCATGCATTGGAAATACAATGAAGCCATCTGAGAAGCTACAAGAACTGTATCAGTCAGACATCGAGTTTCAGTGCTTAGGAGCACTGCATCTCAACCATTTTATCATATCACATAGACACAAAGATAAGATCAATAACCTGAATATTGAGGATTATATCGTTTACTAGTCGTAATGGGCGAATCGGTCTATTTTTCGACCACATTAAAATAAGTATTTGTCATACCATCATTTATATTTGCCCTTCATCAGTTTGTAGAAAATAACGTTTTTCAATCGAAAGGGTACTTATCAGTCGTGAGCGAATAACAGTAATTTGAGTGCACAAACGAATTTTGGCAGCATTCTAAGAAGCTTTAGAAATCTATAATACTTCCAAGGGTGCATATGTATATGCTGACTCAAGCCCTTCCCGCAAAAAAATCAAATTAATTTTTATGCTACTGAAAAAAGCCAATCTTTCCTGAGTATTTTTAACTTTCTCTTATTACATAGGACTATAGGGTGACTAATCAATCACTTAATCACGGAGGTAAATCCTCGAGTATGTGAGGGTGCTTAAAGATGAACGGAAGTTCTTATCTCAAGCTTCACTTCATGTGGTGGCACTCAAGCGTAGCGCAGTTGTCGTGGTAACAGTAACCTGAGTTTACAGTTTCACCAAAGTCCTTCTCTGCTTCTCAAGTTGCATTAGAAGAACTAACTCACAGAGTTCGCTTGCACTGTCATGGCATTTACTCCTAAGTCCAGAACGGCGACTGGATTACCCACTCGAAAACAGCAGCTGCTACCTGATAAGCTCGACTTAGGTATGAAAAGCTTTCTCCATCAAACGTCCTGCAGTGAAGCAATGCTAGCTTTGAGAACGTCGTTCACTCGTGACGAAGGAAAGGTCCTTGACGCAGTCAGAATTAAGCCATGTATCCAAAACAAACACAAGGACTATAGCGAGCATTTTTGGCCTTTCTACTCAACAACATCTGGCCACCTCGGTAACTTGAGGCAGTTAACCGCAGAGGCTTTCCCAATAAAGTTGCCAAAGCCTTCCGAAATTGGACTGAATGATTATCGTAAATTTATCAACGAACTGCACTCTGATTCCAAGAAGTGGGAAGCATACTTTAAATCTCTAAGCAGGGATGAAGAAAGGAGGGGGCTGAAAATACTCAACCATTACCTGGCATCTCGAGTAAGAGAAACAAGCAGAAAAGAAAATGATTTCGTACGTCTTTGACAAGGCTTGATGTCATGCATAATGTATCTACACTTACCATCCGAGTCCTCGTCGGAGTCTACGGTCAACGACGTAACTGCCCGGGTGGTCGGGCAAGACAACCCATAAGAAAAGGTCATCACTAGAACGTAATCAATGAGGCCAGGTAACCGAGTGGAGACTGGGACTGGGAAATTAAGTAGTTAATTTCCCTGAAAACTTTTTGGAGAAAATGATTCGAGTTTAGGTTAAACTGTTACCTCTGGTATATTACGTCAACAGTTAGAGTTAGAGTTAGGATTAGGGTTAGAATTGAGGTTAGGATTAGAAGGATTTAGGTTAGGATTACATTAGAAGCTAACCCTAATCCTAATCATCGCATTCAGGATAATTCTGAATCTTAAGACTATTCACATTTCAGAATTATCCTGAATCTTAGGTGAGAGGATATCAGGTAAATAAAGTATTTAATTTTCCAGTCCCAGTCTCCACACGGTTACCTGGTCTCAGTGGTTACTGGTGCCGTCCATTAGAAAACCCTGAATCAACTTCAGTCCGGGCAAAAGAAATGATTGACACGCGTGGGAATATACAAATTGCCAAAACACCAAAAGCTTACCAAGAAATCTTCTCATGGGTTCATTTTCGATTTCAGTTTCAATCCGGGCAAAGAAATCTCAAGTATTTGGGGTATTTATTTATCGACTTGGTCAGCTGGACTGAATTTCAGCCCAGGATGAAATTTTCCCTTGTTATTAGTCCATTCGATGGAGTGTTTGATCTGATTTGTAAATACCAAAAAGTCACTAATTAGGCGATAGCGGCGTTTTTTTCAGGGTTAGTGCCAGGAATTCCCCCAGCGCAGGGGCTAACGTTCCCGACAGGAGGGCTAAACGAGGGGCTCGGACCACGTCCCCTTATAATTTCTTAGCTTAAAGGTCGACAACATTATGTTATTTTTCGCAAGAATAATCGCAACAAATGACTAGAAACAGTTTACTTTTAGATTTGACAGGAGGAGAAGAGTCTATTATCTTTTTTAGCCAAATCAACAAGAAGTACTTATGGTTTGTACAATATATAAATGTGTTATCATCAGTGGAAATTCCTCGACTGATTGTTAGTTTTTACTCGACAGGGTAATGTAGCCGCCTTTTCCCCCTCTGGCGCCACCCCTGAGTTTTTCCCAATTTGGAGGCGTTTGAAAATGAAAACAAACGAGTATGAAGTTTATGATATAGTTGCGCCACAGAATCCGCATTTCAACCGAAAGTCACATTTAACATTGTCGACATTTTATGCTAAATAAGATCACTCATCCAAACTACGTCTTGGTGCTGATATTGTTTGTGTTTTTCTCATAAATTACTGATGCGTTTGAGAAATATACCTATAAAGCAGTCATATGCAAAGGCAAACAGTAAGAGCCCACGTTGCGGGAAACGGATATTAAAATTCATTTGAAGTGATAGATAAGGATGAACACTAAATTATGATTTCGTGACTTATGATTTACGCCGACACTTCAAAGGATGTTTCGTCAAGAGTTTATTTCCAAATGATTCTCGCATGAAATGGGACGTTTGAAAGAGGGCTTTCACAGAAATGGCCCAAAATTCTGTCAATTTATTGGCTCTTGTAATATTTGCTAAAAGTGGACCAAGGCTTGTTTTATTCGTCACGCTATCTTCCTATTTCATTCAAAGAAATTCAGTTCAGCCAATGCAATGTAACATCAATCCATCGAGAGAGTAACTTTGCTGTCATGGATGGATACAACGTCTGTGTTAAATTTGTGTTCTTTGAATTAAATTATTATAACTTCAGTACAGTCCTTGAAGCAAAATGCTTGTACTTTTCACCATTATTTTAATTAATTGGAATCAAATGACTCATATCAGAATGGACTAATAGAGGAAGCTGAGGATTCTTAAGGCAGCTTTCCGCTTGGGGACATTTTCCTCACCACCACCATTAACGTGGAAACATACTTGACCTTTTTGTGCGTCAATTTTTTTTTTCTCCTTTTGATTGGAAGATTTTAGTCTTACATGAAATTCGCACCGTCATAACACTACGAATATAGATTCACTTAGATTGCCATTATATAAATACAACTAAGTATCAAGGATCTTATGGATTGAATGGAGCATTCACTTTGAATAGAAACTGACTATGCAACTTAATGGCAAGGAACTCTTTTAAACATGATAGATCAGAATTATTTCCATATTGTATTGGAATATATTCGTGTGTTGCCAAACTTGTATTAGATAAATGTTTTGGCATTTTTATCCTACTTTGTACATTACATTAGAATATCTTATAGTTTGTTATTGTTCCTATTAAAGTATTTATTGCATTAATCATTTATTTATTTATTTATTTATTTGAATTTTAACATAAAATTTCAATGTTTTAGTTCTGTACTGTCAAAAATTTATATCACAGAGCACTTTTTGATTGCTTTACCAGCCCCACGATGTTGGTTAGCTTTTACTTCAGATAAATCATGTTCGTAGGTACATTAGATTTCTTTCACATACATTTTGAGTGATTTTCATTGCACGTACGTTTGCACGACGATCTAAATTAGACATAGTTCATGTTAAACATACTAATCTATAAATAATGTTAACTGCAACTTGTGTCATGAATTGAAATTAAATTGTCCGGCAGAAATTTTCATTGAATTGCGGTACTGGTCAATGTATCCAGAGCCATAGGAGCTGGTCCGGCAGGTACTGCTAAACAAAAAGTTTATGGCGTGATTTCCACTAGGCAGAATTTTCCGCGCCAACGAAATTTTCTCTTTTCCTTTTACCTTTCAAGTGGAAATAATAAATAATAGCAAAGAAAAAAAAATTTTTGCCGAAACTGATTCCGCCTGCAGGAAACTAGACTCAAGATGTGGATGAGTCTCGTTCCCAGCCCTCTCACTTTCAGTGGCGTACCAAGCCCATAGATCTGCAAATTTTTATTACAAAGAAATAAGACAGAGAAAAAATTGATAAAAACAAAACGAAATAAAAAGCCAAAAGTTGCCCGAAGCTTAAAATTGTTTTTAGTGCAATGTACTCTATTGGTAAACCCCACTCAGCACAGTCAGTGTTCAACAGTTAATTCCGTAATTCTTTTTTAAAAACCACTTCAGTGGAGCAGACCACCGGCCCCTCAGGAAGTCAACCATTTAGTGTGCTTGTTAGGTCTCTAGGGTCTACAAATACTCTGATCTGATGTCTGGGTATGCCACTGAATTTGCTGGGAACAATTTTGGGAACGAGACTATTCTACACGCAGTGCAGTTCTTCTTGTTGCAGCCTTTAACCCTCGCAGAATCATTCTGTGCGTGTTTTAACGCTCAGGGCAAATTTTAGGCTTCAAAAAGGCTAATTCTGCAAGCGGTAAGGGCTTATTTTCTGAATCAATGATCTATAGCGACTTGGTTTGGCAGCAGGTTCCTTTGGCCAAGTCTCGCTAGTTCACCCCGAGATTGCACCAGAAACAATCACCGAAAGTCTGAAATCCAGAGTTTCTGGATGTATCATGCCATACTCCCAAGCGGACGCATTTTGTGTGTATGAAAACGTTGCACCTATATATACTAGCCTGGATGAACACCAGACCAATAGAAAGTTGTTTCCTACTTTGTCCTGGTATACACAACAATTTTGTCACCGTTGTCAAACTTACAGTTGAATCTTTCACTAATCCTAAACGACAACCTGATAAAGGCCACTTTTTTTAAGAACAGTAATTTTTCAATAATAAACAGGATTCTCTTCGATTTCCCGTTTTGTGTAGTTTTGGCTGTTGCTACTTCAACAGGAAGACATACAAGGTGGGCGGCAGAGGCGTGGCCATAGAAAAAGAAATGGGGGGTCCTGGTGACGTCCACGATGGTCAAAGACACAAAGATATTGTGATGTATGGAAAAATTCTTAGTGTTACACTCTTTAATTTGCTTCTAACGTTTCTCCAGAGCTTTATAGCCACTTCCAGATGGTGGCAGGACTCTATCGTTTGAAAGAAGACCAAAACCCCTCATATTTGGACTTATTATCTTCATATTTGAGCAAATCTAGTTGACCATACTTCTGAAAATTGGGGGTTCGGACCTCGCATTTCTCCAATGGCGTTGCCACTAGTAGGCGGGAGGGGCTGCCGTCTCCTCTGTTAGCCGCAGAGTTGCGCTCCTTGTCCAGCAAATGCGTTTCTCTTACACTGACCTCTTCAAGGCGGGCTAAGCCCCCCCCCCCAAAAGCTATTTCTGAGGGGGATGAAGCCCCTTAGCTCTCTTATACTCTACGCCTATGCTATAAATCCGAAGTTGTTTAACCCTATTACAGGAAGAGCGAAATTTATGCAGCTCCAGCTCTGGCATACATTTAATAAACGTCACTCTGCCTCGACAAGGGTTAATGAACTGTTTAACTTGATTCTGAATTCCATGAGCTCGGGTATCATAACAGGACTGACACGTGGCAAATATTCAAAATTAGTTTTTTTAATTCGAGCCTGCAGTAATTTTGATCGCCAAGATGGCGGAAGAACAACCAAGTCAACATAGCAACCCCCTTTCGCGAAAACTTAACAAAATTCTGGAAATGCGACTTGATAACGACAAGGTATTCTTAATATATGAATTTTTGCATAAAATGGTGTGTTTTGGGATCGCTTTTGCAATAACAGTGGTTGTTAATTGCAGGATCTTGTTGAAGCGTTGAAAGCCCTATCGACGTTCTTTACAGAGAACAATCTTAGAGAGCGACGTAATCTTCGAGGGGACATCGAGAAAAGAAGCCTTTACGTCAACGAACAGTTTGAAAGTGCTTTTAGAGAAGTTAAGGAGGTAAGTAGTCACGTTAGACAAGAGTTAGACGGTGAGTGGCCAGGTTGTGATGACTTGACTCCTTTGAACCCACTACCCCAAAGATTTTATAAGTTTTACGTTACAAAAGGTAATCAGTTTTCAAGGCGTATTTAAAGCATGTAAAACTGTAACATTTCAGATTCTGTATATTCTATTTTATCATCAACTTAGCTTGTGAAGGGAGTTGTATGAGAGAGAATAATACATGCACCAGATCGTTTGTATGGATCATGTTCCTTTGTGCAATCACTTTATGTGCAATGCTTGAAGAAAATATTTAATTGCAGTATTCTGTCTATATTGCTGATGGAGCCCTGAAAAATTGTTTCCTTTAAAGCCTGATGATGATTGAAAGTTAGTTGAAACATACACAATTGAAAGCCTTTACAGTCTGGAATACCAAAGAAAACTGTTTGCTCTAAGTAGGTGGGATATGTCTGATGACTACTTCGATCATGCAATCCTTGCATATGAAAATACTTTACAGGATAAAACTCATGAAGAAATGAGTCAGAAATCATTTTTCACTGAAGCTAAACTGCTGTCAGTTATGTCCAAAATAAAAATAAAAAACCCCCAAAAAAACAAAAAACAAAATATTATCACTAACAACTACCATTATCAACAGTGACAAAAAGTCAAGTCAATCAAGAATTTATGCAGGAAATGCTGATATGATCCATGTGAAGATAAATGTAATTGACTGTCCAGGAATTGGAAAATAAGTCATACATTTTCTAGTGACCCTAGTTGTCCCATATGTGCTAGAGATTGAGCAGACAAAATCGCAGCAGAAGCTAATAAATTGGTACCATCTATAGATGAAGATGTATGTAGCTTCTTTGGCAAAAAGATGATTTAGATGAACATGATGTTGCTATAAGTGGGAATGAAACTGATTTACTTGACTCACTTACAGTGGCCCTAAACCCTTCCAAATGTAGTGAGTGCCCTGCTACTAAATGTTAACAAAAATAGTGTATGAAATGTACATGCTTGAATTTGACCTGGCAAAGTAGGAGATTACTAAAAGTCAAAAGTACAAAGGGCCAAAAATTTCATAATTTATTTGTACCCATGTCAATACTGAGATTTGGGATAATGAAACTCTAAATCGAGAAAACTGAAATAAAATTCTGTTTTACAAGACATGATCCTAAAAATCTCATTTTGCCATTATGGTAGCTGACAATCTTTTCAAGAACAGAGAGAATAAGATAACTCCTGACTGTATGCTCATTTTTTCAAGGTAGGCAGATTCAATTATGTTAGTTGGCCATGTCCACACAGAGGTTTCTTAAGTTAAAACCAAACAATGTTCTGCAACCTTGTTAAAGCCATAAATTCAGGCAAAGCTGAGCCAGAACTGTCAAGCTAGCATGGATTCGCTCTAGAGATAACTTGTTGAAAACAGTGTGAGACTTCAAAGTTACCAACAAAGTAGTAAATAGTATTGTCACTGACCTGGATGACAACAGTAAACCCAGAGGTACATCCTTTTATAAACTCTATTCAGTACTTTAGGGAAACCTTTTTATGACTGAGGGGGAGGATTCCCTTAATCATTCTTCAGACAATAATTCTTGCCAGTTCAATTTGTCTCATCTTGATTCCTCATAAAGACATCCTGAGCCCAAGAAGAAATTCACCAACAACTGCAGTTTATAAAATCACAGTTAAATAGTTTTAGTGCATTTGTGGAAAGTACCTAGTATTTTGAGTGAAGTCCTTTACAGGTGGTCAGTTGTACCTTTCTGAGTGGAGGTAACTTACCTCAGACTGCTTGGCAGATGCCATGCTGTCAATTACTCGGGAGCAGTTGATATATTTACCTCAAAGACTCTGTCCATCTGACCTTACTGTACTGTATTCCCAAACATCTCAGTTTATTGGCTAATCAGCAGATTAGAAGTCTTTTGGCTAAAGAAGTTATTACTGAATATAGACACAAGTCTGCAGAGTTCATAACTTCAGTATCTACTATGCCATAAAGATTGCAATTTTGATTAATAATAAATCTTAAAAAATCAACTACACACATGAAAAAATATGATTTGGAAATGAAAAATGTGAACACAGTACTGAAACTATGAAATGATAACTCCACAATTAACCTACACTGCTGAAGTCAACTGAAAAATGTTGACTCGAGCGGGATTTGAACTCGCACCTTCGGGATACCGGTCCGCCGCTCTACCTGTTGAGCTATCGAGTCCACAGGGATTGGAGGCGAGTTTTTATCCAATTTAAGTGCACGAAATATTCTCGCGACAACTTAACGCTATCCATGAGGATGGATGTGCAGTGTTTCAATTCTATTTCAGAATCATCCTCAGGGTATTATAAAATGATAACTTCACAATTAACATACACTGCTGAAGTCAACTGAAAAATGTTGACTCGAGCGGGATTTGAAGTCGCACCTTCGGGATACCGGTCCTTCGGTTAATTGTGAAGTTATTATTTCATAATACCCTGAGGATGATTCTGAAATAGAATTGAAACACTGTACATCCATCCTCATGGATAGCGTTAAGTTGTCGCGAGAATATTTCGTGCACTTAAATTGGATAAAAACTCGCCTCCAATCCCTGTGGACTCGATAGCTCAACAGGTAGAGCGGCGGACCGGTATCCCGAAGGTGCGAGTTCAAATCCCGCTCGAGTCAACATTTTTCAGTTGACCTCAGCAGTGTAGGTTAATTGTGAAGTTATCATTTCATAATACCCTGAGGATGATTCTGAAATAGTACTGAAACTAGTAACACCAAACTGCTGCATGGCATTCTTGTGACCTAAAGATGCTTATTTTCGTGTCAGGGTCTACTTATATTACCAGAAAAACATGAATTCTAAGGCGCGGGGGTCCAGTGTAGATAGTTTCGATAAAACAGCGGCGTTCTTGAGGTATACACTATCTAAAAGATAGAAAAAAAGCTTCTCGACGTTTGAAGCGAAGGCCCTTCGTCAGGAGATTAGTAGCATGGAATACAAAAACACGTGGGCTTTTATAGTAAAACTAAAAAAGTGTCACGTGACAAAAATGAACCAATAGAATGAATGTGGTCAAAACAAACACAAAACAATGAAAGGGTAAAGCATTGTTCTGTGTTTGTTTTGACCACATTCATTCTATTGGTTCATTTTTGTCACGTGACACACTTTTTTAGTTTTACCATAAAAAAGTTTTTTTAGTTTTACCATCCCGGTAGTTATGCTACCATACAGTAGCATAACTACCGGGATGCCATTGGGGTGGTCCCCATAAGGAATATGGGGTCCAAGAAAAACTCTGCTCCCCAAAAATGCTCTCGGGCCTGTAAAAACTATGTGGGTTTGACCCAAAGGCTTAATACTAACACTCACCCGTTCACCGATGGAAAGTAAAAATTTTCAGCGGAAAATAAAAAACGTAACTAAACCGAAAATACTTGCCTGATCTGGCTAGTAACTCAGAGGAAATGTTGTAATTTTTTGTGTAAAAACAGCCAAATAGAAACAAGAAAGTCCAACAATGTGCTACTAAAGACGTTTTTCATATTTTGATTTCTGAAAGCCGCAAGTGTCCTTTTACGCTCCTAGCAGCCGTCTTGGATGCCTGACACATACGAATGCTGGGTACGTTATTGATGATGCAATTGAATTGCAAACACAGAATTGCCTAATAATTCTATGATTGAAAATCGCCATTTTGTTTTTAGTTTTCTCTTGATGTGTGCTAGGGTGTGCTTATACGAGGCTAAATGAGTCCAGTGCAAAGTAAAATTTTGCTGTGGAAAATGAATTTTCATTTTTAGTTTCCACATTTGAAAGTTAGGTGAAAATTTAGTGTCACGCCCTGGTCTCCCTAAAAGTAAGGGGCCTTACTAACGGACATTTCAGCTGGTGAAACAATGTAATCTTTGAGGTATTTAAGAACAACGAAGTTGGACATTTCCGCCTATGCACGTGTACAAGATGACATAACTAGGAGTTTGAGATGCACCCTTCAAATATACTAAATGCTGCTCTCAAAAAATGTTGACTGGAGCAGGATTTGAATTTACACGTTCGGGATACTGGTCCGCCGTTGTACCTGTTGAGCTATCGAGTCCACAGGGATTGGAGTCCAGTTTTTATCCAATTTAAGTGCACGAGATATTCTCGCGACAACTTAACGCTTATCCATGAGAGGATATTCCATTTTATTTCAGAATCTTTTTCAGATAAATGAACAGAAATCTTTTCATGATAATCTAGATTATTTGAAAAGATTCCTGTTCGTGTATCCCTGAGGATGATCCTGAAATGAAATTGAAACAATGCACTTCCTCTCGTGGATAAGCGTTAAGTTGTCGCGAGAATATCTCGTGCACTCATCTTGGATAAAAACTCGCCTCCAATCCCTGTGGACTCAATAGCTCAACAGGTAGAGTGGCGGACAGGTATCCCGAAGGTGCGAGTTCAAGTCCCGCTTGAGTCAACATTTTTCAGTGGACTTCAACAGTGTCCGATTGTCATGAAAAGTTTTCTGTCGCTCCCCAAATTTACCAAGTCTTATCAAGCCCCCTGCTCAGAAGAAATGTTCTACTCATGCCACTCTATCCAAATAATAATTTTCATGACTAACAGTCGAGACTGAAGTGCTTTCCGGATGGAGAAACCGCGAGCTGGAGGATAATTTTGCCACCGTCCTACTTACGTCATCTAAATCGAAAACCACGTAACCCCAATGTTGCATTTCTGCCGAAATCGAAAGAATAGAGAGTCGTTCCAGGCAATTTTGAGACTGTGATGTGTATCCCAAGCTTACAGACACCCAAGGCGTATTGCTCCCGGATTGTTCTTAAGTAATGTATAATTCTAGCTTGCGACAAGTTTGTATTGTAGTGAAGCTAATATTGAAATTATGTCGGACCATCTTGTTTGAATTTTAGGTTCGTTTTTATTTCACTGCTTTAGCTGGTTCTTTCAAACAATTTTAATAATCGTTACTCGCCGTCCATGGATATTTTATTGCGCAATACGAAGCTCTTTGCAAGTATTGTCACAAATGTCACCGGTCACCGTGATCGGCGTCAAACAAATTTCGCTGGTCATTGACCGTTGACCGACCGTTATTTTGAGCGCTGTCTGCGTGTTTTTCGTCCGTGATAAGTCAGTCTATGCATGGACATCGTATTTTCAATCCATTGTTTGTTGGTGGTTAGTGTTGATTCTTCCAAAATAGTTGAAGTAGTGCACGCTGTCCACCACACATGGACATAATAATAAAAAAAAATAAAAATTGATCATTGATCAACACTACATATAGGCGATATATTGAGACTTGCAGACTGACAGTACATATGTCTACCATCATTAAGAACCAGTACCTAAATTTAACCTTCGCTCACCATCTGAGTCAATGTTGCTCAATGGTTAGACCATCTCACCGGCGATCAGAAGGTTACGGATTCGATTCCCGTCAGAGACTCAGAAAGCTTTTCTGAGTAAAATAGCTTGAGGACATGCGTAAAAGAAAAGACAATATTTATATCGGCCAAACCACCGAAGCACTAGACATAGGAGTGATCGAACCCAATGGCATAAATTTATCGTTACTTTTAACATCTCTTTTTCGCTCAGAACTTACTCTGGGCTTAACGCGCGTGACAGCTTCTTCAAATCGTTGACCTTCAACGGCAATTCAAAGATTGTCCCTCGAGGCAGTGCATAAGCAAAATAAATAAACAAATACATGTCGACTCCCAGCCGACAGTTGGGAGTAACAATGTAAGAAAATGAACATTTTGCCAAATCTGTAAATAGACTTCTTGTTAGGAATCCAGATATTGGTGTATAAACAAGACAAAAGGCCTTACAATGATATTACAACTTAATTTCACAGCCTTTGTAGCATCAGTCAATGAAGGCTTTTTAACTCGCAATTTTGTTACGTTTGTTTCACAACGAGCTTTGTGAAGATGTTTATTTTCGGTTATGTTTTGCTTTAAGATTTATTCCGTTCGATTCAAAGTAAAATGTAGCTTTGACTTCTTAATGTTCCAAACACCATTATTCAAGTGGTGGCGAAAGAGGGAGTGACTACAGCAATACTTTCCGCTCGCCATCACATTTTCCATATTGGTTCTTGACGTCTCGGATAAAATTCGTTTTTAAGGAGTGAAAATTGAATGCCACTCACCAATGCTGTGAGCAAGCACGTGGTTGAGTCGTATCTGTCTCCGTGGTTGGTTTAAACAACCTCATGCGGACCCTAGATTAATTTAATCAATATACGTGCGTTGTGTGAACGCTCAAACTGAGGTAGATTGACTTTAGATCGATCCAATTTAGCCCTAAAATCACTGTACCTACGTTTTAGTGTCCTGCATTTCAACCAC
The DNA here is from genome assembly GCA_030142905.1 of Heliopora coerulea. Classification (NCBI taxonomy): domain Eukaryota; kingdom Metazoa; phylum Cnidaria; class Anthozoa; order Scleralcyonacea; family Helioporidae; genus Heliopora; species Heliopora coerulea. The sequence goes on from JASJOG010000210.1 coordinate 16,451, forward strand.
ATTTCTTTAACTTGGAATATTGGACCAAGCTTTAAAATTGACTTGTTACGATAGAGGCCTAATTGTTCTCCAAAAGCAATTTTTAGGCGCAAATGTCATCCACCTTGGAGCCGTTTTCAAAGTCATCAAACGTACCTCAATGATGATTTAGCCGGTAGCCCATTGTCAACAGATTGCTTTTTACAGCGATGTTTCAATACCTCTTGCAAACAAAAACTGTGGATTTGAGAGGGTTTACAGTTTATACTGTTCGTGACCACTGACAAAAGAGAAATATTAAACGTTGTTTTTTCTCAGATCATAGTGTGCTGTAGTTTCTTCGATGCTCTTAATCGGATGACAAATTTTGCGTGTGCCCAACGGGATCGTGCTTTCAGCAGCAAGATCCTCGATGAAAACGTGAGGCCAAATATCCTGTGACCTCTGTTGGAGCTTTAAGTTTGTCATAGTTCACTGAACGCAGCTTTAGTGGTACTGACCACCGCCGTTCCAGCTGTTCTAATACGCTTAAAGCGTCAGTTCTAAATTTTTGAATAACACTTTGAAGCGTGGCCTAATTGTAATCTGGGCAACCTGACCTCAACCTAACCCTAAACCTGACCCTGATCCTAAACCTGACCCTAACCCTAACCCTAATCCTAACGCTAATCCTAACCTTAACCTTAATCCTAACCTAACACTCTGACTGCTGACAGAGAGCCGAAATGTTTCGTCCTCTCTTTTTTTCTCTGTCCTTGTGGATTTTTCAGAGGTGTAAGCAGCTTCTAAACACTGTAATCTTACTCTGAATTAAGATGTTGCTGCTTGAAAACGAAACTTCAGAAAATTTTGAATGAATGATAGATAGATGAGCGTTCGTCAAGATCTTACGTCAGAAAAACGATTTCTGAGCCCCAGACGGGCATAGAATCCGCAACCCTTTGATGACCGGTGAGACGCTCTAACCATTGAGCTATCAAAACTCAGATTGCGAGCCGAGGTGCAAGTTCGACATATATACGACCTAAGCAGCAGCCACCATATGTTAATGTTACTAACGTCTGGTGCTCAAAAATCGTTTTTCTGAGGTAAGAGCTTGATGATCGTTGATCTGTCATTCATTCAAGATATCTCCAAGTTCTTATATCTCCAACATGTATATCACTTTAGTAAATTAGTTTTAAAATGTACTCAAGTTATCTTTGATTATGGGCTTATACTTAAAAATCCTCAGCCGGACATTAACCTTTATTTTACGATTACGTTTTCCTCCCGGAAAATCGATAGCCAGCTTCTAGCATAGCATTCAAGTTGAAAGTACGATTGGGTTTGCTTGTTTTACTTTAACTAATACATTCTGTAAACTTCCTTTAGCAACTGGACGTCGTTCATGCCGATATCAGGTCAATGAGCAGCTGCTGTGAGGAAATGACGAGTAGACTTAAGGTGACCACTTGTGAAGTTGATTTTGTTTTATTGTCGTCTAATTAAAGGCACAGTTACTGACACAAGTATAAATATCGTTATTCTATTGAACTTCTGTCGCTTTTACTCCAAGCTTACCACAAACTTGCCGTTTTTGTAGATGGCACGCGAGCAAACGTCGGATTTGCTGAATAAAACAGCTAAACTTCAGTCTCAAAGGTAAATGGTATTTTAGTTTGTTTCCAATTTATGCACGTACTTTTCACGCAGCATCGCGCCTCTCATAACAATAAAAAAAGTATGAACAGCTTTAGTAGATGGTTTACTCTGCATTGTAAATACTACCGTGTGATATTGACCGTGTCACCAACTGAACACTCGAACATGTTAAGCCCTTCGTGGATGAATTTTTTACCTTTTGTTCGTTGTTCTCTCTTGTTTTTTGCGTTTTTCTTTCATTTGTTCCATTGTTATTTGTTGTCCCCCCGCCCACCGTGCGAAGCGCGGTGCGAGGGTACTAATCTCGACGTGCCTGGAGTCCCTTTGCAGGGAGAAAAATTTTCGCTTTGTGTATGTATTTTTCTATGTATATATATACATACATATATATATATATATATATATATATATGTATCCATGGGTTCCGGTCACTCAAAAATGCCGTGTGCAAGCTCGGGGACTGGTATGTTGTTGAACAAACCGTACTTAACTACCGTATTGAAGCAAATCGATTTGGTCTCGTCCTTTTTTCCCTTGTATGGATCTCTCGCAAGTTGTTTACATTATTTGAACACTGAAGCCAGTAAATGATTTAAGACCGGCAAATGAAATGGCTTTCTTGGTGCCTGCGGCTGGTTTCGCCACCTCAGTAACTGGACAATTTATGACTTGACAGAGCAGTTCTCAAAGTTAGCTCCTTGGAATGTGCATTTGCCCACTGTTTCCTTTTTGCAGCAACGCTTTGTCTTCGTTCTTTCTGATTTATATGAACAAAAGAAGTAAGGGAACTCGCTTGCTATCAGGACATTTGCTAAGCGACTAACTGTATTAAAACGACATTCTTCGCTGAAGTTGAATAGATGTCGATTAGTATAAATCTTGGGACTTTTCACGTTCTGGGAACCACTTACCTGAGCTGCACAACCACAGGTACGTCTGAATCGAGTAGCTTTGAAGTACAAGTTCTGCGAACGGAATTGTTTTGAGCAGCTTTGAAAAGTAGCTTCCCGACTTCATTCTTCCCTAAGGGATACTTCTTGTACGAAATATTACCGCCTGGATTTTGCTGGTGCTTATTGGTAAAGTAGAATGAAGATTGTGGTTCATTCATCTCTGTGCGACGATTATTTTTGAACATTTTGCAGTATTTAAGCGGACAGCGTTCATTGTCAATTGTTTGAGAAGTGGGATAGAACACTCTTCATCCAGAAGAGTTGTCCAGGCCATGACAGTCTTTGGATGGTTTCTCCGCTTTCCACACAAAGATTTTATTGCCTCATTCAGGATTTTTTTCGCTATGAAACGTCACCTCATTGAAGACGTTAGGATGTATTTTTGGCTCGAAACAAAAATGCAAGTAAACAGCCACCAGGTCACTCGCTGCAAAGCTACTTGTTTTTGGTCACCAAATTATCCTTCAGCAAAACAGTTGTCCGCTTCAGTCTTTCTCATTTCAAGAGTGATTTGTGCATGATGACCTTTACCGTATCCGATCGGTAATGCTTTCATCAGGATTTTAAAACCTCTCAAGAAAGTTTAAAGTCGTCTGTGTATAAATTTATCGTTGAATCCTTTGTGTTGAGGTGCCACTGAATGCTTAGTTGAAAATACGCAAGAGTTGCAGGTTTATACGCCATTTTTCATTTTTATTGATGTTTTGCCTTGGAAAAAGTACGTCGTTTATTTCCCTCTTCTAGTTCTTCTTTCGACAAAACTTGCACAAGTTTTGATTGTCGTATTTTGTTTTATGTTTTGTATTTTTCGATTTTTGGTCAGCGATAAAATTACAGAATTCGTTCATGTTTTCTTTGTTTACTTCGTCGATTTCGTAATTCGTTTCATCTTCGTTATCAAAGTCTTGTACTTCCGGATGAATACTTAGCATAAATCCTTATCATAACAGATCTTAAAGACATTTGTAACCAACTTTGAGGTAACGTATAATTTATCAATTTTTTAAGTCAAAAAAATGTCAGAAAAATATTCAATCATGAGCTGTCCGTAATGCGGGTATCCTTTGATAACCTATGAGAATGCTCCACTTTTAAGACGGAAAGTCTAGTCATCTAATAAAACAATCTTTCTTTAAGGCAAAATGAGTGAGAAGTCTAATTGGAAAATGATACGAATTACAATAAACCTGCAAATAATTCAGGGAATTGATCCTATCATTTGTTGTTTAATAATTTAATTGTAAGGATGGACATCTTACCATTTGTTAAGCCGTTGAACGTTATTCTCACCGAACTTTTTGTTTTAATAAAGCAGAATTGAAATTTTAAACGTAAATATGAGTATAAGCAGTCTAAATATAAAATAATTTCAAGTTTAGATTGTTGTTTATTTGCGTCCAAATTCTGTGTGGATTTTTTTTTATTGCATGTCCTCTTCCAGTTATAGTCAGGAGGATTTGTCTTTTTGAGAATTTTGAAAAATTATCATTGTTACTTGGATTCTCGAGAGATGTATTGGAAGGGTGGGCGAGGGGTTGTTGCGTGCACGTATTTCTAGTTGTAACAACCATGTGCCGCAAAGAGTTGACGGCCAAAACATATTGAGGAGTTGTTCTCATACGAAGTTTCTCACAAACGCCACCTTTTGCGGATTGTAGGGTTCCAAGGTATGAATTTTGGACAACCATAACTTAGTTACGTGTTGGCTCTATGCAGGAAGTGTTTATAGTTCAGTTATTCCTAAACATTTAACCCTTCCAGCTCTAAATTTTTAAAAAGAAATTATGAATTATTCAGTCTATTCAAAATCCATTGGAAAATCTGTTCGTGCATCCAATTTTCAACATTAAGTTGCGCGTATATATGCAGGTGGGGTTAAAGAGTCAACTGAAGTCCGTCCACACTAATCGGGGTAAATTTGAAAACTTCTTTTTGCCCAGAAAACGCATCAAATGTTTCCCATCCACACTATCGTTTTTGCTGTTCTCACCAAACGTTCCATCAGCCCAAGAAATGCTGAATACACTGTCTGTGGAGCGTACCCACGTAGGCGCTGCGATGTTTGCATTTTCAAAAAGCTTCATTCTCGGCATCTACACTAAAATACGTAAAATACCAGCGTTTTCAGATTTATTCACTTTTGGAAGCGTTTTCAGAAAGTTCCGTTTTTTGTAGTCGAAAATGCCGTTTTAGTGTGCTGGACAGGCCAACCCGGAGAAAAACAGATGAGTTTTTAACTTTATCCGGATTATTGTGGACGGGGCCTGATAAACTGGTATCTGAACGGTTGATTTAATATATCAAACACGACTGAGAACTTTTGACTCTGAGGTCAAACACCTGGAAGAAGCGTTTGAAGGAAGGCAAAGTTGAGTTTTTTAAAAGCTCACAAACGTTTGATAATCTCTGAAACAAGCCAACGTTTAATGAGAAAGTCGAGGTAAAAAGTCATCTAACTTCAAATGATAACATGAAGAGTTCTTTCTTTGTGATTATGTCTTTTCATGATTATATCTTTTTATCGATAATAAAACTTTTTCGTGATTAACCTATACACTACTAAAGTCAACCAGAACAGTTGACTTGAGCAGGATTTGAATTCGCTGCTCTACCAGTTGAACTATTGAGTCAATTAGAAACAGTATATTTGCTTAATCCATTTTAAAAGCACTAGAGATTTTCGCGACAACTTAACGCTTATCTGTGAGGATACGCAGTGTACCCGATCGCTCATCTGGAAGAGCGGCAGTAAGGTAAGTCGAAGATACGAGTTCGAGTCCCGCTAAGTTAACTTTTCTGCTTGACTTAAGCAGTGAACAGTAGGTCAGTTGAGACAAGTCTGTCTTCAAGTTTGCCTAACTTTAGCAGTTGTTTGACGTAGTATGAAAACATGTCCCGATTGTGATTATCCTTTGTTTACTCAAACACTATCACCTTTCGGTTCAGCATTCATTGCGTAATGGTGTCAACAAGGGAAGAAGAAAGAAAGTCCGTAGAAGTAAAACGTTTGCCTGATATTGCGTGCCGTAGGTGATATGAGAACTAGTTTTGGAGAAAAGCCGTTAGAATTTTGGTCTATGGTGACAAATAGCAGCTTGTTGCACTAAATTTAAATTGGTTGAATTTGAGTAGTCATGAAACCACGTTCTCAAACTCATTAATAATTCATAAAGCAAAAACAAAAGAAATACATAATTAACCAGTATTTAGAAATTGGAGGAAGATTACGGCTGAATTTTTCCAACTTTCGGCTGGCTTTTCGCCTAAAATACTGGTTCGTTTGAGAAGTAATTTCAAACACTCGTTTAGTGTTCTTTCTCCGATTTCTAGATACCTCGAAACTCGTTAAAAAAACTCGGCTTCGCCTCGATTTTCAACTCGTTTCTCGGTATCTAGAAATCGGAGGAAGAACACCAACTCGTGTTTGAAATATTACATGAAAGCGTATGAGGAAGAACGCGATGTCTGTTCATTTTAAAGTCGTTAACTGAATCTCGCCACCACAAAAATTAAGTAAATATGTCCACTATTGAGAATTGTTCTTGAAAGGTGTAATTTTAGTTCATTGGCCCAAATGAACAATAAGTTCATCGAGTGGAAGACTTAGCGAAGCAACTTCTAATGGACATTGATCGTTTTCACCGAATGATACCCCGTTCACTCCACCGAATCGTGTTTAATTAAACAGAGCTTTATTCTTTTGCCAACCTTGTTTAGTGTTTTCAGCTGCCAATTTGAGTTAGACTACACAAGTATACTAAGGGTCCATTTACACGATATGACTGTCGTATACAATTGTTCATTTTGATGTACCCGATTCAGGCATAAGGGTCTTCTGGAACAATCGCAACATTGCGAGCGAATAGCAAGCAGGAATTCTGCGTCAATGACATAATCGCGTACGCCAAAGCGAAGAATCGTGTACGACAGTCGCATCGTGTGGATAGGCCTTAATAGAACGAACAAAATCGTATGAAGCTGCTGGAATACGAAAAACGAGATGTTTATGAAGCTAAAATCCAAATGCAAGTTGAATTGATTAGTTTTGGCGACCAGAAATTTCAAAATTGCGGTTACGTTCTTGAGTCGGTTTGGAAAAAGGCGACTTCAGCTTTTTTTTTTTAAATATATACATACTGTACTCTTGTATAGTAACCTTGCTGTTATTCGACCCAAGGTACGAACGAACTTTAGGGTCTTGCTCAGCGTTAGTATTAAGACAAGGATGAGTTATATCAGGTATATATTTTGGAAATGTGGGAGCTTGGAGATATTTTGAATGGTAGAGGAACGTTCATCAAGCTCTATCTTCAGAAAAATTATTTCTGAGTCCCAGACGGAGATCGAACCCACAATCTTCTGATGACCAGTGAGACAATCTAACCATTGAGCTACCAAGATTCAGATGGTGAGCTAAGGGACAAGTTCAATATATATGCGACCTGAGCGGAAGCCACTATATGTTATTAATAATGATAATAATAATAACATTAACATACAGTGGCTTCCTCTCACGTCGCATATATGTCAGACTGACACCTTAGCTCACCACGTGAGTCTTGGTAGCTCAATGGTTAGAGCGTCTCATCGGTCATCAGAAGGTTGCGGGTTCGATTCCCGTCTGGGGCTCACGAATCGTTTTTCTGAGGATAGAGCTTGACGAACGTTCCTCTATCATTCAAGTTAGTTATATATTTTATTACTCTTGGGTAAATCAAATCTACCTGTAGGGGGCAATTTGTCCCTAGGGATAGAAAACCGTGGTCATGGTTGAAGTTAATTATCGTAGAGCGTTGTGCATTGCAATCAAACCGACTATGGTGCAACTACCCTCGGCACGGCACAAGATGTACTACCAAACGTTGGTTTTTATGGTCATGTTTACTTTTGAAGTCTTAAATTATCATGACTTTCTGAACGAGATTTTCTTCATTTCTTTTTTTTTAAATTTAAGTCAGAAGATCCAATTGAAACAGAAGGTGGCTGATGCATTCCTTGAACGCTTTCAACTGAAACCAAACGAGGTGGAAGCTTTGAAAGGCTCACGAAATGAACCAGTAACCGAGGTAAAATGTACAGTTGATATTGATGTCATGTTATTAGAACTGTGTGTGGAAAGTTATCCCTGGCGTAAAGGTCACTCTGCCCTCAGTCTCACAAGGGTAACCAACTTTCAGCGGCGTAGCAAGGAATTGTAGGTTGCTAGGGCACGGCTGTTGCATAAAACAATTTCCGAAAAGTTGGAAGTTTTGAGTTCGCTTGATGTTCGTACACAGGCTTGTACGTCTGTGCACGACTGACTGACAGGCCATCTTTGTTGCTTGCGTTAAAGCACAACAAGTCTCATTTTAAACATTTTTCTAAGATGCTTTGCGAGTTGTTTTGGCAAACACTGGTGTGTTATGCTACTCCGAAGATAGTGGTGGTGGTGGTAGTGGCATACCTCTGATAGTGGATCCAACTTTACTACTTTAATTAATGTTGTTCTTACCCAAAACATGTGTTGTGGGTCGGCTTCCATTGTTTTGGGAATTTAGCGAATGGACATACTGAAACGAAAGTTCTGGCAGAGGATCCCCGTGAAAGGTCACTATCTTGACCAGATAACGCGACCAACTGGACCCATATTTTCTTTCGCGGTCCTTCACCAAAGAAGGATGTTACCCACCTTTGGATTGCGATCCACTGTTTGAAAAAAAATCTGCACCAGTCAAGGGAGACATACGTATGGACCATGAAAAAGCATGCACTGTAACTTTTTGAAACCTTAAAGAAGTCGAACATCCAAACAAATTTCTTTTACCCAATGACACTCGATATTTTTAAACGTATTTAAACTGTGTACTTCTGTCAATAGGTATTGCTTCCTTTGTAGATTTGAGAGACTCTAAATTTTTCCCTTTTTTGCCTATTGTATGCTGTTGGTGCGACATTAACTAAGAATTTTCCCTCTAAATCCTGACCTAAATCCTTGCACTTACATTAGAATGATTAAAATTCACGTTAATAGTTTTTATGATGAGAGCAAGCTGCTCTGTCCGGTAGATTGAGGAGCTCTTCATTGGCGGTTTTTTTAGCAAAGGAAAAATTCACATAAAATGTGCATATTACATCGATACTAGGTTCCGGAAGAAAGGAAATAGGTAGAAGTATTTGCACTTCGTTGGAAAACCACGTTTGATTTATCGTCCAATGTTAGAGGGTTTAACGCGTCGAGTCTGAAATCCAGAACTATTAAGTACAAATTACCTTTGGAGCTTGACGACGTTAACTTTCATTGTTTTCTAGGAATTTTTCGCAGCCTTGTCTAGAGTCAAGGCGATTCACTGCGATTGCAAGCTACTACTCAGGACGAAACAGCAAACGGCGGGGTGAGTTCTATGCAGCTTTCTTCGTTTTCATTAGGGAGCGGGCACTTAAACAGTTGTCGGGCTCAATCTGAGCCAACGTTGCCTGTTGAGCATCTTCGTACGTGAAGGTAAATGTGAATAGTTTGAACCTAGGAATATCAGATGTTGGGAATGTTAGATTGCTGTGGTCTTGGGAAGGACTGCCGTTAGTGACTGAAGTTTGGTCAGCCCCAAGGGCAGTCATCTTTAGAATCGAATGGGAAGTGTTAGTCAGGTTCGTCGATTTATCTTGTTAGTTGTGTCATCAATTGTAGGCGTAAATGTCAGATAAATGTGGGTGTGAAGAGTGGTTCCGATACCTTGGATGGAAATGGTTCCGATACCTCACGATGGAGATTTGGTTCCCAATCCACTGAACCATAATATAACAATATTATGGTTCAATGGATTAAGAACCAAATCTCCATCGCGATTGTTTGTTTAAACGCAATTTTGTATCGGCATCAATATCATTATTTTGATGTCGCTATTGTGGCTGTGATTCCCTTACCTGTAAACAGGGTAATAGCAGGAACTAAGCATGCTGTGACCAGGATTCGTACACTAAACAACTGTCTTTTATATCAGTTTAGAAGTAATGGAGTCTATGGCATTGTTTATGGAGTCAGCTTATGAAAAACTTTACCGATGGACTCAAGGTAAAATTTATTCGTATATTATGTGCGCGCTGTTTTGAAAGTGGATTATCAGGATTGATCTATTCTTAGTTAATTTAGTCGCACGTGAACGTGCATTTACTTACCTAATGTTTGATAAAAAGTGGAGATGTGTTATTTTGGTATTTTGATATGGAACTTTTAAAAAAAACCTTATGTGTTGAATTGATGGCATGTCTTATGTGTTGAGTCATGGCAAGTCTAAATGATTTAAATTGCTGTTAATCGAATTGTGTTGAAAAAGAACTCATTCAAAATTACTTGGCAGATTCGAATTTGAAAATTGATTAGAGTAAATTACCTGTGAGTAAATCGACATTTTTTCTGGCCAAAGTAGAATTTGTGTTTACATCGTCTGGTTAGTGAATCGCTGCTTTACCGAAAACTCATCATGACAACTAAACTCCAATTCATGCTAACATTCAATTCTCCTATTCTGTCAAGTTTTCTCCATAGCATAATTGAAAGAGTATCTCTACGTAAACCCAAACCCGCAAGTTCAAAACCCTCACTCTATTTGCCGCCAGCAGTGTGGAATTATCAGTAATTTTCTCCTGTAATCCTGGCTATGCATACGATTAAAATCGAAACATTACCTGTCTACTCGTGTTGGAGTTTAGTTATCTTTATAATCTATTCTGGTTGAGCTGGGGAAAACTCTGACGCTGTTCCCAGCTGATTGCTTGCTTTCTTTGGCTTGAATTGCCACGGTTGGCACTAGAACGTAAACACCGAGACCAGGTAACCGTGTGGAGACTGGGACTGGAAAATTAAGAATATTTATTTAACTGATATCCTCTCGGTTAGGATTTCGGCAATCGAGATACCAGGTGGAAATCGAAGTCTAGTAATAAAGATTATTCCCCAGCAAATAATTTTGAAGAAGCCCATATCTCAAATAAACATATCAGGAAACTTTGAAAGGTACTTTAATGAGGAACTAACGTTTCGTCACTTTACAAGCAACATCATCAGAGTGTCTATTTACATGAAAATTTTCGGCTTAAATAACCTACACGATTACAAAAATAGAGGTGAGAAAAGGAGAGAATGATGAATGAGGTGTCATAACAGGGATTAAGGTGGAGGAGAAAAGAAAAGAAAAAAAACAATTAAAATAACATGAGAGGAAATGATTATTTTAATTGTTTTGTTTCTTTTCTTTTCTCCTCCACCTTAATCCCTGTTATGACACCTCATTCATCATTCTCTCCTTTTCTCACCTCTATTTTTGTAATCGTGTAGGTTATTTAAACCGAAAATTTTCATGTAAATAGACACTCTGATGATGTTGCTTGTAAAGTGACAAAACGTTAGTTCCTCATTAAAGTATCTTTCAAAGTATCCTGATATGTTTATTTGATATCCTCTCACCTAAGATTCAGGATAATTTTGAAATGTCAATAGTCATAAGATTCAGAAGTATCCCGAATGTTATGGTTAGGATTAAGGTTAGGATTAGGACTCTAACCCTAATCCTAACCCCAGACCTAATTCTAACGTTGACGTGTTATCCCTGATGACATTTTAACCTAAACACCAACCATTTTTTTCCAAAATTGTATCAAGTAAATAAAATACTTGATTTTCCTGTCCCAGTCTAAACACGGTTACTTGGTCTCAGTGGTTATGTTCTTGTGCCGACCAATTGCCATTCGGGATCACAAATAAACATTAGATTGTTTATGGACGGTTTCATTTTTGTATTTTATATGTTGTCCTGAAGGGGAGCTAAACTATAGGATCAGTTGCCTGTACCCTTTGTCAACTTGGTATTCAATCTCAAAGTTCATCCCTTCAGCCCCCTCCCCCCAAAAAAACCAAATACCTGGGTTTCCCGGTTTCCCGACCCTACCTAGGTTTTGGTCACCGAAATTGCCGACCCTGGTCTTTTTATTGAATTTTCCAAGGAGCCTGGGCCTGAGTTGCAGCATGATTTACATCTTGGGATAACAATCATGGCAGCCGATCCTGGAAGCGTGCTGAAAATAAGCTTGAATGAATATTACTGTCACGCATGGGCACTAAAAAAAAAAAAAGAAAGAAAGAAACTCGACCCACCTTACCTAAGCTTTTGCAACAAGAAATAGGAAACCCAGGTATTTTTTTTTCTTGGCCTCATGTGACAAATGCGACTGGGTGAGCAGTCATAATGATTGAAAGGACGGTGATAACTAAGGGTAAGAAGAAAGTCGGAGGAAAGTGATGGTAATTTTCAAATAACAGAATTGAATATTTTCCTCACTATTAATATTGCCGCTAGAAAAAATTTAAAAAAAGGAAAAAAGAAAATACGAACGTTCTGTTTTTGAAACCTTGCGAAGCAGCTTTTCTTCCAACAAAAATCATGAAATTTGTCAATCTATTTGTGGAACTGTAAATGCTTGTTCATAGGAAGAACAGAGTTACTAATAGGACACTGAGAATGTGCTTGCATTTCACTGGCGGACTCACGGAAGGAGACTGAGGTGCCCAGGCTCCCCTTTTTGAGCTGTAAAATATGCCATAGCTCTTTGAATTAATTTCACGCTAATGCATGGGATAGAAATCTGCAGAGAACAGTTGCCAGTTATAGCAGAATACTTTAGTGCTTCTATTGCCAATTCATTCAAAAGGAACTGTTGTGATTCCTGCATTGTTCAATATTTTGAATTCATAAATTGTGTATCTGAAAATCTGACTGTCGTTTGAGCGACAGTTGAAAAAGTCTGGATCCGCGCCTGCCCCTCGCAAACATGAGGTTTTACCAGGGTTACCAACATAATCATCTCAAAACCTAGGAAGACTATTAGTTTGGGTCTCTCTTTTCTCAAATCCTCGGTCCACCGCTGCATTTTTCGTACAGTGTTTCCGCAGAGGACTACTCTGATATTTTAACAGACTACCGGTATTCGACTGGCTGAAATCCCAAAGTAAAATCTGTTGTGGCTGGGTTATCAAGATACCACTAGATCAAGCCTTTTCTATGATGTAAACTGTTGTTTTGGGGTGAATATAGATTGTTTAGAGCCAAATTCCATGTTACTAGTTACCATAACTATTGGTTACCTATTCCGTATTAATGCTATTTTGTTGGCTTTTATGTTCAGCTGAATGCAGAAGTCTAACAGGCGACATACCGGAAATATCTTCGAACCTTCAAAATGCGATGGCAGTTTTGCAAGATAGGCCTGTTTTACTAAAGTAAGGAAATAGAGAAAGAAAACAACAATGAACAGGAGCGTATTTACTAGAAAACAAACTGACACAGTTTCTTTATTGCATGACCCGAATTGTATGATTATTAGTCACATTTGTTTTGTATTTGTGAATATTTCCTAGATATTCCGTTGACGAGTATGCAGCTGCTCGGAGGACCGCAATCGTCAGGTGTTTTATTGACGCCTTAACGAGGGGAGGTAAGGAACGTATGTTGATTGCAAAGCAATGTTACTTCTTACTAGTCCGTGCGAAAACGTCTCTTTGGAATTCACGTTGAGTTGCTTACTCTTTAATTTAGTCAGGTTGAAAGGTGGCTTGTGTTCTGTGAGGTAGATTGAAGTGACACAACTTGCCGAAGTTTTTCTCGACAGCAACAACAGCAAGAGTAAAAGAAAAAGCGATAACAAGCAAGAGCAACAACAACAACTACAGCAACAACAACAACAACAACAACAACAACAGCAACAACAGCAACAACAACAACAGCAACAGCAATGTAAACTAAAGCAAACACAATAAAAACAACAGCAAAAACAACAACCAGCGTTAATAAATACGACAACTACAAACTGCCGAAGTCGGGAATTTAGATTTTGCTCAACGATTCGTGATGCATGGAAAAACATTAAGCAGATTGGGCCACGTGGGTTGCATAAATATGGGCGACTCCAAAAAAAGTACCACAGCTAGGTATACTCTTGTAGGCCTCGTAAAAGCGCCGCCTGGTTCGAGATGTCCATGCAAACAACTTTGCTTTGAATTAGTGGAAAAGTCTATCCGAGCCAATGTAGTACCAACGGTAGGCATCTTACTTGAACTATCCAGTTTGCATTTGTGTTAAGTACAACATAGTGATTGAGGAGATGCTGCAAATTACATACGTATGCTCGTTCCTAAATCATTCATAATGACGGAATACACGAAGGCTGTCGCTTGTCGCGCTGTCTAGCGGGTTCAACGTCATCACATCGCACATACGGGACTACAGATATTGTCGAGGTTACAAATGGACTGCATTATTTCGCGAATAGATGGAGTCCTCTTCTTTTTCTCTAACATCACTGCGCCAGAGCGTAGTGTTTAAACCGCGTCATAGGGAAAGAAGAAAGACAATAGTTCTGGAGTCTATCCTGACATTGCCTACTGTATCGCTTACTGTCCGACTACCATTTCACATGAAGGTATCACATTTTCAAAGCTTCACAGTGCAGACTTAATTAGAGTCAGCTGTTTACAGAATCAGTATTCGAAGCAGCTAGCTAGACCACGACAACATCGAAGTCGCGATCTGTAAGCTACAACAGGTGTTGAAGGACCACCGAAATGAGATGGTGTATGACATGAAAAGGGATTCAAATAACTGTCATTGTTATGACATTCTCGAGAATCCCTTTCTGGAGATGACAAGTCCGTGTATGGGAACAGGAAAAAGACGAGGGAGCCAGCCGCCCTGTAATTATACCGCAAAACCTTGCCGACTAGTCGTTAATGAAATGGAGTTTTCGACAGGCGGAAACGATGCACAACTTTCTTTCGTCGGGTTGACCTGCCAATTTTCCACTTTAGCCAACAACAAAAAGCCCTCACTGCTCTCCTGTCCCAGCTACTTCACCATCAGCTTAAGGAGTAGGGACCGGCTTATGGATGGCTGCAATCAAGCATCGTAACGGAAACACATCGACGGCTGTTCAAAAGGTTCAATCATGACACATGTCGAAATGATGGATGTCCAAAATTTTCTTAACAAGTTTGTGGCCAATGCTGCATCGCGGAAACAAACATTAAAGCATTTTGGTGCCTTTGTAAAATCACGTGACATCTTTGTTCAGTGGTAACACTGTTAACCTTTGACCTCCTTTGACCTTTGACTCGTCCAGGTAAATGGAGAAGTTATGTTTCATATCTCCGCATGAAAATTTTTACTTCTACAATTCATTTCAAGCAGAAGTGTACATAAAGGAGTATATTCACCCACATAGACGTGTCGCATCACGGCTATTTCAGAGATGGAGGCGATTGTCGTGGCAGGATAAATGGTCCAGAAGGTGAGGGAACTCGTCGTCGCCGACCCGAAAGATTCCGGAAAAACCTCATGGGCTTACAAATTCCACCGCGTGATGCCTCCGAATTCCATAGCGTCTATTACGAATAACAGTTGTCTGCGGCGCCTATTGACGAAGCCACGCAGCTTGCTTTCGTTGGCGATTGGTCAGTGTCCATCGTGTGTTTGGGTTAGGATAAAAGGTTGCTGCGAAGTGTATGGTTGGTCACCCACAGTAAACCACCATTGGCTAAGATCCTTTATGAATATGGCACCTTTCTACATAACCGCTAACAACGTACCAGACTTTATCGAGGAAAACGAGAAGGTCCTCTGGCGGCTTGCGATTTTCAGCACCAAGTCCCTCCCCTAAACCTACATCGGTGTCATTGTTGTGTTAGTTATCGTATTTATTCGACATAGATCTCTCTGCTCTTGAAGTTTTACCGAATCTCCCGACAACCTTGTCGGCCCCCCGCTAAAGCCACGAGTACCCCACGCGACCATCCACACCAGATCAGCCAACACAACATCTTCCCTTTTTTAAGAAACATAAGTCATAACAAAACAAAATAGTTTTTCAGTTGATATAAAGCTAAACGCTAAAGAGGTCATTGTTCTAAGTAAATCCCAGTCTAGCTGGTGGTTTAACAGTTCTTCCATGTCTTGTCATCGCTGTTCCTGTCTCGTGTTTAACCTCTGGTGATCTCACCGGATCTTCCACCTGCGGGACTGGTACTTCTGTAACGTTGTTATCGGCAGGCATTGGTACGAGATGTCTGCGGTTTCGCCTGATAGGGATGCCATCTTTCGTCTCTACTGTATACGACCTTGGTGTAATATCCTTCTTCGTGACGACAGCCGGTGTTTTCTGGTCGACAACCCATGTACAATCCCCGGCTTTCAGTTCAGGCAGATCTTTACATCGGTACTTGGCGTTGTAACGATACACTTGGCTTATCTTGTTCTTTTGTTCATGTTCCCAGATCTTCTCCACGTCTGGCCATGATGGCTTTAGTTGATCAGGAGCGACCGGGAGAGTTGTACGGATTTTGCGACCGAAGAGCATTTCTGCAGGGCTGTAGCCATTTTCCAGCGGTGTAGCTCTATAGGATATCAGGGCTTTAGTAGGGTCATCTTATTTCTTCAAGGCATTCTTTACGGTCTGGACGGCACGTTCGGCCTCACCATTCGACTGCGGTAGCTTTGGAGATGATGTTATGTGAGTAAAGGCGAACTCTTTAGAAAACTGGTCGAATTCCGTAGAGGCGAGTTGTGGTCCATTGTCCGATCTTAAAGTCTCCGGGATGCCGTGTCGCGCGGAGATGGACTTCAATGCACGTATTGCTTCACTAGATTTCTCCAAAGTTAGCAGGGGTGATACCTCCACATAGCGTGAGAAATAGTCGACCACCAATAGGTACGTTCTTCCCTTTAAGTAGAAAAGGTCGGTGCCAAGGGTCTTCCACGGACCATCGGGAACAGCTGCCGGTATCATAGGTTCACGAGCAGGAAGTCGGTACTCGATGCATTTACGACAGTTCGTGACAATATCGGCAATTTGCTTCCAGGCCGTCAAACTGATTCTCTGACACGACGTCGGCACTTGACGATGCCTTGGTGCCCCTCGTGGATCCTTTCTAAGATTTCCAGCTGCATGCTTGAAGGGATGATAATCTGACAACCTCTAAGGAGAAGTCCTCGTACTCGAGAAATCTCACCTCGGGAACTTCAATATGCACGCATTGAGTTGGGAAGCTTGGCGATGTCTGACCATTCTTCTTTGCAGTATTCTGCCAGTTTCTGGCAGAAAGAATCTTCCCTTCTGTCTGGCGGAAATTTCTTCTAATCGCTTGTCGGAGGCTGGAAGATGAAGCAGTACATTTTCCACATACAGATTGATTTCTTCTTCATGTCTACGGTCGGCCGTAGTTGACGACGGTGCTCGCGACAGGGTATCCGCGATTACCAGATCTTTACCCGGGACGTGAGAAATCGTGTAATTGAATCACATGAGCCGCATTCGGTGTCTCTGGATCCTTGGTGGCATTTCATCAAAGTTCTTCGGCCCCAGCAAAGGAACGAGAGGCTTGTGGTTCGTTTCAATATGGAATGTTTTTCCGACTAGATAATCCGCCATTCTTTCGCATGCCCATGTCGTGGCAAGAGCCTCTTTCTCAATTTGAGCATATCTTTGCTCATTGCTCGTCAGGGCTCTGGATGTGAAGACGACGGGTTTCCAATCCCCGTTCGATTACTTCTGGGTCAATACAGCTCCAATTCCATATGAAGATGCATCTGCTGAGACCGTTGTCTCTAACTGTGGGTCATAGATCGCTAGGACTGGAGCCGAGGTTAGCTTCTTCTTGATTTCTTCAAAAGCTTTTTGCTGAGGGTCCTGCCAAATCCAGGCACTTTCTTTGCTCGACAAGTCCCTGAGAGGCTTGCTGGTCTGACCCAGGTTAGGGAAGTACTTGCCCATCTGGTTTGCCATGCCCAAGAATCTCAATTCTGAGACATCCACAGGAGCCTTAATTTGCTGTATTGCTTCAACTTTCATAGGATCAGCTTCAATTCCATCATTACCGATAATGTGTCCCAGGAAACTAATTTTCTCTTTGGAAAATTCATACTTCTCCGAGTTTAAGGTGACCCCATACTCTTCGAGACTGTTGAAAACGGCTTCCAAGCGAACGTCGTGTTGTTCTTGGCACTCTCCAAACACTAGAATGTCGTCTATTTGACATTCTATCCCGTCCAATCCCTCCAGTATCTGCTGTATGGTCTTCTGGAAGTGTTCTGGTACTGACGATATGTCAAACGGAAGTCGTCTATAGCTATATCGTCCCCAAGGTGTTATGAAGGTGGTGAAAAGCTTAGATTTGGCGCTGAGCTTTCTCTGCCAAAACCCAGAGTTAGCATCTAGCTTTGAGACGACTTTGGCGCCGGCGAGCTTGGCAAGTGTTTGATTTGTTGTCGGCATGGGATGGTTTTCTCGTTTCACCGCTGTATTTAGTTTGGTAAAATCCCCACCGATTCTGACTGCACCATTCTTTTTAGGAACTACTACCACAGGTGAGCACCAATCAGTCAGTTGATCGACTCTCTTAATGACGTCCAACTCTTCCATCCGTTTCAGTTCATTTTTCACTTTTTCCTGCAGAGGTATTGGAATTCTCCGTGGCGCAGTGATATTAAACGGTGTTACGTCATCCCTAAGCTCAATGTTATATTCACCAGGAATACATCCTAGTCCTTTGAAGAGCTGTGGATGTTTTTTCCTTTACATCTCCAAGATTAACCGGGGAACGAACTTCGTCAATTTTCTTGATGATTTCTAACTTGTGACAAGCATTACGGCCCAATAGTGGTCGATCCAGGTTATCCAATACGTAAATTTCTTCAGCGCATGACTTGTTTTGATGCACCAATATCGCATTAAATTTTCCTATGCATCTCAGTCGATACCGGCATGGACCGTACAAAGTTTTGGACGTCTTTGACAAGGTCGGTCGGTCGGCCATATCTTCGTATATCTGTCTGGGAACAACTGTAACATCCGCGCCACTGTCGAGTTTGAACACAGCTTCATTCTTGTTGATAGTGATGTTTGCCATCCATGGTTCCCGACTCTTCGATGTCACCTCACCAAGAGATATCTCTGAATCTGAGCTAGAATCGTCCTCATCTTCCACTTCTTCGATATTTCGTGAGCGACACACCTTGGCGAAGTGACCTTGTTTACCACAGTGATGACACTTGGAATCTTTTGCCGGGCATGTGTGTCGGCTATGCTTTGCCGTTATTGATGCGCATCTTCTGCACGTAGAACGTCACTGAGTAGACCTGGGTCTACTATTCTTTGTGCTTGGTGATTTCTTAGATTTCCACTGTGATCGCTTTTTGGGAGATCGCTCGAAGTGATCTTCTTTTTCGACATTGTCTACGTTGCCTTGACAGTGGCCCTGACCTTGACTTTGGAGGTTTCGGATTAACTCTTGTTTCTTTACGGACTCGCTTTGTCTGGCTTGTTGAGCGGCGTTTTCCAGCGTAAGAGCTGCGTTCATCTGCAACTTTTCACTAAGTTTCATGTCCCTGAGTCCTACGACAAGGCGGTCACGTATCATTTCTTCCTTTAGCGGACCATATTCACAAAACTCAGCTAAACAATGCAGAGCGGTAATAAAGTTCTCAACGGGTTCGTCTGGATTTTGTACACGTTAGTTGAACTTCGCACGTTCATAAATAACATTCTTCTTGGCGACAAAGTGTTTGTTAAATTTCCCTTTTACTACGTCGTATTTCTTTGCATCGGAGGCTTGAGGAAAGGCAAAACTAGACATAATATCTTCGGCTTCGCCCCCCATGGCGTACAAGAAGGCGTTCACCTGAAGTTCTTCGTTTTGCTTGTAAAGGTCCGATACGATGCGATAGCGGTCAAATCTTTTTATCCAGCGACGCCATTCCTCGTGCTTTGTGAAATCAAACGGTTTTGGTGGTTTCACCGGTAAAATAGGCCGGGTTCCTTCCATATTTGGGTTGGTAGGGCTGCTTGTACCCTTTGTTGACGTCTCCATTGACATAACAATACTCGTCGATTTTACTGTTACACAATCCCGTAATTTCTCAGTAAAACAAATTTTAGCGCGTAGCTTACCTTCACACGGTCTTTGGAGATCCTACCGCTGCCACCATGTTGTGTTAGTTATCGTATTTATTCGACATAGATCTCTCTGCTCTTGAAGTTTTACCGAAGCTCCCGACAACCTTGTCGGCCCCCCGCTGTGGCCACGAGTACCCCACGCGACCATCCACACCAGATCAGCCAACACAACAGTCATAAATGGATTTATGACAATGATATGGACTGCACTGCGTGGATTATTGCTGACATCAATCACGATATCGGCGTGGTCGATGGTAAGGAAAAGTGGCACGAAGATGTAACCGCTGACGAATCTACAGTCATTGCAAACGACATGAATATAGACGTGGATAATTCTATGGTGTTGGTTGCATTAATGAAATTGCTGGTCGAGCTTGGAGGAGACATTTCCGACGACTTACTTCCCACTATTCGCCCTAGCTGTGTAGTTGAATCGGACCGTGTAAACCTTAAGAGAAAACGAGTTGTTAGGAGAATCGCGTCTTCTTCATAACAGCTATTCGAGCTCGGACACTCGGAATGTGATCGGCCGTTGGCAAAAATGGCACCCCGTCCTTCGCACCGACGGTTCCAATGGTGAGGACCAAGAAATACAATACGACGACGAAGGAGGACAAAAAGATGACGAAGATGAACGAAACAAGGACCAGAAAGAACGCGACTAGGGCCAAGAAGAGTAAAACGATGGCCAGAACGAGAACCAGAATCGAAAAGATGGCGAGAAACTGGAGGATGAGAACGATTGGTATCCGACACCCACTTAATAAGTAATTATATCGCCTGAGACGTCAGGCACGTTATGTATCTGATAACCACCCGTTTCTTCAACGAGAAACTGTATGAGAAGCACACACTGTCATTTAAGAGGTAACCTTCGTCAAGAGGTAACCTGACCTGGACCGGTACCTCCACGATCTAAGAAAAATTTTTGCCAGCCAGGTGCTGGCGGCTTACTGTCTCGTGCTTATCGTCGAACGGGTGGAGCTTCACGAGGAACTTGTGACCGGGAAAGAACGACTAAGTGCACGAGACCGGGAGCAAGAACCTGCTCATCTTGTCATCAAATGAAAGAGGAATCCCAGAGCGTGATAAACGAATAGACGAAGAATCAAAAGAGCTTTTATTGTGGGAACCAAAATTAAAACCAACGAGTAAACCTATGCTATAACAGTCATAGATGCTTAGTTGACCTATATTAGACCTAAGAGCGAAAAAAACAAACAGTTGTGGTCTGTTCCATGAGGCCGAATAATCTTGGTAGGTAGAGGTAACTTGGGGGACAGGGTCAAGGTTGGCCCTGTTTCATATGATAAAATGGAACAACCGAGATATCCCTGTTCCCCCGCGATAACTGTAGGCTACGTAACCACGCTCTTAAACTGACGACGACGAACTGACGACGACGAACGCTTCCACAACAACATCGACAGTAATAGCGACAACTAAAACAAAAACACTAACAACAAAAATAACCGCAACGCTAGGAAAAACAAGAATCGACGTCAATACCGCAATAAGCGGAGCAACTCCAACTACAAAAACAACTGCATCGGTAGCAGCTTCCAGAAAATGGACATCAACTACAACAACAACAACAACAACAACAACAACATCATCATCATCAACAACAACAACAACAACAACAACAACAGCAACAACAACAGCAGCAACTTCAACAACTTCAACAACAATGACAACAACAATGACAACAACAACAACTACAAAAAACGAACAAGAACCACGGCAGGAACAGTAATGACGACAATTGCGGCATTTCCTGTACTATAAGCAATCGGAACAATAGGCACTCCAGCTACGGCATTACCTTAAACTGTAACAGCAACAACTGCTACTAGGTTGGAAAAATGGAGCAGCAGCAGCAGCACCAATCTGTCAGCACTTGCACAACACTACCACACTCGTGATGGTGACAGTAATGGTGATGGTAATAAAAAGGAGTATTTTATCACCATTACCATAACTAATCGTCAAGAGGAACGTTGTGGAAGAGTTCGTACTCTTGCTGGTACTGTTTATGTAATTACTATATTCTAACGCTGCAATTTCGTTTCTGTATTAAGGTCCTGGTGGCACTCCTAGACCCATTGAACTGAGCGCTCATGATTCCATTAGGTAAGTAAATGATTGCAATGTGGTTAACCTCTAGAAATGAGCGTGCTCCATTGTTATCCAGTCTGAATTATTCATTGGACTGCTTTAGACAATTTAGTGATATTTTAGTGGGACGTTTTGAGGTAAAGATATTCTGTTGTGTCTTTGAAAATATTTCTTTATATTCCCCATCCTAATGGCGATCTAACCATTGAACAAAGACTCCGAAGGGAGGAATCCGTTGTGGAAGTCGTCAAGTCGTAGGAGACGACGAAATGCAATGAACGAATGCAAGACCTCGTCCTTTGGACGAATTAACGACCTCAAGCTGCACTTGAGTAATTGCGGTTACAGTTTTCTGACCCTCCTTCAGCCATTTTGTACTCTCTGACAACAAAGTGAAAGAATATCAGGCCACTTCCGAAATAAACTTTTTGGTTGAGTTTTTCTCTACATTTGCGCTAAATGTCATTTTAATCGCTTAAACGATGGAGAAAAGATAATTCGGCACTGCTGTGAAAGCTTTTTTTTTTATAATAGGGGAGCGATATTAGTGAGATGCCATAGCCACTAAACTCTAGTACGACTAGATAGCTGACAGCTAATTAAAAAGTGAAGCCAAACATGGGACCTTTTTCGCCCTCAATTTCAGTCTCCTACGCGATCATTTCCGCGTTGGTCAACGTGAAACAGACGATGAAATGACTTGACCACGTAGGAAGCTGAAACTGACCTCCAAAAGACCCCCATGTCAGCAAGTTTTGTTTCATTTTATGGTCCAAGCGTTGAATGAAGTCAACATTTCAGAACATAGTTCAGTGACAGTATCTCCGAAGAATAAAGTGTTTGCAGGCTCAATTTTCATGATCTCAACAACTGGAAATTTTCTACTATCCACTGCACCAACCCGCAAACCTGAAAAACAAGGCAAGCGATCGATCGTGACGAGATGTGGCAAACCGAAACTTCCCGGCTATTTTTTTTACATAATCCTGGAATTTTGAAAGGGGACGAAAAGTTTGGGCCTGCAAATACGTTATCTGGTATACTTGCCTGACTGACGGATATGAAAAGGCAAAACAAAGGCAAAACCATTCCGTTCTGTCTTAAATTTAACGTAGAAATTTCAGGTTCAAGCGTCCCTAAAAGCCTGGAAATAGTGGATAATGTTTTCTTGCTGAGTTTATTCTATAGCCCAATGAATGCCTGGTTTATCGGCGTTTATCTTTCTTTGTGAATTTATGCTCTTGCTGCGAATATCTATTAGAACACCTTTTTGAATTAATATTTGGTTGGATAACCTTGCCTAGTTTCATTAGCCAGCATAAATTAAAAAGTCATATGTTGTTTTGTAGGTATTTTGGAGATATGCTGGCCTGGCTTCACCAAGGAATTGCATCTGAAAAAGAATCCATACATTCGCTTTTAAAGCACGCTGAATTATCGTGTAAGCTTTTTTAACAGCACAAAGTTTTCGCTAATAGTGTTGGTCTAGGATCTTCAGATTTTTCCAATACCAAAGTTACACATGTAGTTTCACATGTAGTTTCACATGTCAAAAACATACGGAATTCGAACATTTTGACATATGAAACTTCCATTTCACATATGAACGTATTGAACATATTAACAAGTAAAATACCTGATTCCCATGTGAAACGATTTGCTTCAAAATTTCATATGTGAAATCTTGGTGTACGAAACACGTATTTCATATTTGAAATGGAACATTTACTGTACATTTAAAGGTTAATTTCACATATGAGATTTTCATGTATATATGGAATTGAAGCACATCACATATGAAATATTACTTTCATATGTGAAATTGCATGTGAGGTTTTTGTAAAGGTTG
The DNA here is from genome assembly GCA_030142905.1 of Heliopora coerulea. Lineage (NCBI taxonomy): Eukaryota > Metazoa > Cnidaria > Anthozoa > Scleralcyonacea > Helioporidae > Heliopora > Heliopora coerulea. Next base: position 39,968 of record JASJOG010000210.1, read on the forward strand.
GTTGACGTCCAGCGCTCATGTCCTTCTAACTATTCTAATAATTTTTAATGATGTTTACTTAGAACAACGGATTTACTTCACTAGTCAAATATTTTCAACAGAAAAAGGTTATGTAGAAAAATAGGGATCTTCCAACAGGTCTTTGGACACTTAAGCCTGGTTCTCACTAGTGTTTTAGGGGAAGAAATGTGGTTTTAGAGCTTTAGGCACTACGTGTTAAATCTTAAACACAAGTGAGAACAACAAAATTTTAAGACTTAAGGTCGTATTTATGTTTTAAGATTTAACACTTAAGAAATTAGATTTTGATTTCTTACGGCTTAAAGCTTAGGTGCTAAGTCACGAATATGAGGGTTTTTCTCAGTGAGGACTTCGTTGTGCAGTGTTTTTATACATTTTCGACGCAAAAGCATCAGGGCCGACACTTCCATTTTATCAATCTCAATCATGTCTTCATATTTTCTGGTTTTTTAGATTTGTGCCGGGCGATTTGCGCGTGCGTAAAAAGCATTTTAGTTTTTATTCGTGGTACTCAGGAAGGCAGTGAGAACGTCGCTGATTTAATACTTGACATTTCTCATTCTTAAGGCTTAAATTCTTAAGTATTAAATTTGCTACAGGTGAAAATTGGGCTTTATACCTCACATACTAATTCAATTAATCTACTTGGTATCTGCAATGTACAGAGCAAATCTGAAAGTAAAAATTCTTGATTTTGTTTTTAAAAATTAGAATAGTTGCTGTGCTCTTTAGTTCACTTGCTAGAGTATTCCATAAAGCCGCCTCGGCTTGGAAAACGCTATTATCTTGTAAATAACAGATATTATTAATCACCATAAATTCTTAAACGCGACCAGATGGTGAATTAAACGTGGCCTGACACTACTCTGGTTTGAGAAGTTTTGATCGTACCTTACAAAATTACCTGTTCGTGACCCAGTGTTTCGACCCTCCAGTCTGGTGTTTTCATAATAGACTGTCGTTCTCTTGATGAAGTCCTTATTTATCCTCATAGAACCACTAGTGATGCTATCTATTAACGAAATGAAAATAGGCTTTTGGCAGTGAACCAACGTCATTGCGATTCAATGTGGCGGGGGCGGTATTGATGCAGCACGCCACCAGACAGCGTTTTTGATGATATCGCGGATTGATGGTAATGCTGGAATTTTCCCGCGTAATCTTATGGCTGGTTTGGTACGCGTACTCCGCCAAGGCTTACTTCTCCCTTTTTTTTCTTTTTTTTTTTTTCTGAGAAGAAAACAACCTTTTGATATTCTTTTGGACACTTTCCTGACTGATGTTTTGTCTGGTCGATGTGCTCCAGCATGACCACAGTCATTACTCGGAATGGAACAAATAGCTTCCTTTGTCTGTTACTTAGCAATACAATCGTTGGATTTGCTGAGAATATGCCCTATAGTCGATTTCATCTGTTAGCGCCAGGGTCAAATGATGTACTATGGTCCATTCCACTTCACCTTTTCCACTATCCGACCACACTCCGATCCAGTTCATCACACTCTGATCCAGTTCACCACACTCCAAACTACGCCACTTTACTCCCTCCCTCATTCCCTACTCCACTACACTCCGCTTCACTGTAATGTCCACCGCACATTACTTCATCTCATTTCTCACATCCACATCTCATTCCCCTCCATCCTGTTTTAATTCCAGTCCACTCCACTGGATTCCACTTTACTCCATTCCACTCCACTTTGCTCTAAACTACTCCACTCTACTCTTTCGTCCACTCGCTAGTCTATTCCACTTGACTATACTGACTACCTTACACCACTTCATTACGGTCCGCCGCACACCGGTCCACTCCACTTTACTGCATACTATTCCACTCAATTCCACTCAACTGGGCTCCAGTGCACGCCAATCCACGCCATTTTATTTTACTCTGTGCTTGTTGATCTCTCCGGCCTCACTCCTTTCAATTCTACGAAATGTAGTAAGTACATCCTAACCCACGAAACTTCTGTAGCATTTTTAAATATTATAATCAACAATATTATAAAACAGATTTATTTAACTTGAGTCACATTTTTTTAGCATCTGAGAACCTGTGTCGTGAACTTTTGGCTCACATATCTGAAGGCGTCTGTCGCCCTTTCAAGGTTTGTATTCTGATTTGAAAAATAACATTCGAAATGTAGGGAATCTAGAGTTGATCAAGGTCACGGCCCTTCCTTGATCGCTACTAGCACGTCTTAGAAAATACTGTTGGAACATCAACCAGGACGTTTCCTTACAACAGAATTCTACATCTACAACAAAATAAACTGTTTTTAGCCCCTTGGAAATTCTCGAGCTGTCCTTAATCTAGAATCATTCTTGTGACTAAAATGTGACTACCCAATCAAGAAGTCAACATGAAAAATAAGTACTGATCTCACCGGGATTTAAATTCTCAAAAAGATTTATTTAGCTCAAATATGTTGCATTTACCAGACTGTTAAACATATTTAAGATGGTATGTTATCAGTAAAGCTGACACCTCCTAATTTAGGAAGGCAGTCCCGCATTGGCACAAACTTTAGAATAGTTTTACAATCGTTTTTGTTATTTTAGGTACGCGTTGAGCAAGTAGTCGTATCAGAACAAGGGTCAGTTGTGCTGTTTAAAATTTCTAGCGTTCTCAAGTTCTACCGGTCGACCATTAGGTGAGTTATTACGTCACAGTACAGTGCGGAGTTGTGCCAGTGAAGGGCTGTACGGAACAGTGCAATGAAGTGCAATTACAGTCGAACCCCTACTAAGCGGACATCTTTGGGACTTTGTCTAGGTGTCTGCTTAAAGGGCCGTTTACACTTGGGATTTTGTACGTTGCGATTGTCACCCTGGTGTATGTAATAAACTCGTGACAGTCTATGAAACAAGATATCCGCTTATGATTCTCTGTAGTTTGTCCTCAACACTTTCGTCAGTTAAACGCATACTTCAAGATGTCAATAGCAAGGCACAAAATCGCACGTATTAACAGTCCTTTAGGAGGGTGTCCGCTTAAAAGGGGTCCACATAGTAAGAGGCATGCACGAGTGGACAAGCTTCTTTTTAATTTAAATACGTAGTTTGGTTTAATCGTGAAACTAGTATACATACGTGTAATACATTACTGATTTAGTAAGTTCATAGATTTCTTTATGCATAACAAAACGTTAACTGAAAATATGGCAAAACATGTAATCAGTCAAAGATTACAAAACCAATGGGTTGAAGGCTTGTGTGACTGAACGCCCCTCAAAATGTTAGTAACATTACGAAAAGCACTGGAAAGTTGTTCAGCCCACGGTATTCGGCGAACTCTGCTTTACGTTCGGCCATCTTGAGGGCTTATCGTTCTGTTTATGTCGATCTAGAAGTGTCCGCTTAAGAACGGTTATTTTGCTCGCTTGGGCCCAAGGTAGGTGTTCGCTTCCGCTTGAGAGGGGTGTCCGTTTAATAAGGGTTATAGCTATATAGTTTTATTAAAGAAATAGGCGGGACCTAGGATAGATATTCACTTAAGAGGGGTATCCGTTAATTGAGGTTCAACTGTATTAGAATATTTCTGATTGGATAGTTTGATTCACATACAGCACGTCTGGATGTTTCACGGGTCACACTGTTTTCTGTCGAGTTCTGAGCGACTAAAATATCGCTGTCCATACTTTACTCTAAACTGTCTAGTAAGTTATTACATCACATAAAATCTTCCAGAATATAGCATACCCTCAGGTCTTCATTTGAGTCCATCTGGTTCAAAGGTTAGAGCGTCTTACCTTTTATCAAGAGAGTTTGTTTGGTTCATTTTCGGGGATCGGAAATCGCTTTTATGAGATACGTGCTTGGCAGACATCTGTGGTTGTCCAAATTTGATTTTCATAACTTAAACCGTTCCTTTTGATTCCAGTCTTAATGTTCTTGTCCAACCAATTTCAGTCTATATTTCAAATAATGTGCAGGAGATCTTCATGGAGTATCATGCTTGTGAACATCACTGCTGTACTGGTAGTCGATTAAGATTTTTAATTGGTGGCAAATCCCCCTAGCTGAAATTCTGTTGTGACAAGAAAGAACTTGAAAACGGGAAGTCACTGGTCAAGCTAATAGGGGTTTAGGGAAGTTTCATAGTGCGTTGTCAATAAACGAAAATAGAGCGAGAGCGTGTCTCGGTTTTATCCCTTAAAAACTATAGACTTGACCAAAAACAAGTGCCACGACGACACGTAAGCTCGTGCATTTCATAGTTTATGCGATATATATGTTGGAAATATGGGAGCTTGGAGATATCCTGAATGAACGATAGATAAATCATCATCAACCTCTTACCTCGGAAAAACGACGTCTGAGTTTCAGACGGGCATCGAACCCGCAACCTTCATTGAGCTGCCAAAATTCAGACGGCAAGCTTAAGTGCAAGTTCGACATATGTGCGACGGAAGCGGCAGCCACGATGAGTTATTAATGCGATATTATATGTTGGAAATGTGGGAGCTTGAAGATATCTTGAATGAATGATAGATGAACAAGCGTCAACTTCTTACCTCAGAAAAACGATTTCTGAGCCCCACCAGACGGGGATCGAACCCACAACCTTCTGATGACCAATATATATATTGGTCATCAGAAGGTTGACGCACGCTTACTAGTCTCTAGTTACAGCACTCTGGCATGGCTTAGATGTACCACAAGTGTGGAACATTTGAGTTGCCTATATAATGTTGGCTTCTCCATCCTGCTCGTCAGCACTACACTGATAAGGCCCAGTAGGCCGAAACGGTTCCGTCTGTAGTTATATATATATATATATATATATATAAGTAAATTTCATCGTACTAAGTGTAGATGTTTTGTAAGCTTGGGTATATATGATGAAAAGTTTGTTCTCAAGCTTTATCTCAGAAAATTTCTGAGTTCCCCAACGAGAATCGAACCCGTGTCTCCCGATTGCCGGTACGGTTGTTTTACCACTACACTTTAGGGTCTCAGACGTCAAGTATGATATTAATTAGAGACTTATATATATAAATAAAATAGCATTTGTCAACAAGAAAAGAGAAATAGACGTAGCCACTCGTTTTGGATATGATCTATTGCACTAACGTTTTCGCTATAAAGTAGCGTAAACACACTCGTAAATTTAGTAGCACCTGAAAGTAGCGTAAACACTCGTAAATTTAGTGGCACCTGAAGAAGCGTAAACACTTGTAAATTTAGTAGCACCTGAAGTAACGTAAACATTCGTAAATTTAGTAGCACCTGAAGTATATATATATATATATATATATATATATATATATATATATAAACCAAAGGTGAGGACCAGGAAGGTTGCAGTGTTGGTTTGAAAACGAAGAGCGCTCAATACCATACCAGTAGAGCGAATAAAGAAGTAATGAAAATGATCAACTTAAAAAAAACTATATAACAGATATAAAAACTACAAAATGCCAGAGGCTTCTTATATACATTTCATCTAGTATAAATTACAAACTATTACAAAAAACCCCGCGAACTTAATCGCGAACTTAAATCATTACACACACACACACATATCGCATTAATAACAACATATCGTGGCTGCTGCGTAGATCGCATATATGTCGAACGTGCACCTTAGCTCGCCATCTAAATCTTAGTAGCTCAATGGTGAGAGCGCCTCACCGGTCATCAGAAAACTGCGGGTTCGATCCGTTTCTGAGGCTCAGAAATCGGGGTTTTTTTGAGGTAAGAGCATGACGATCGTTCATCTATCATTCATTGAACATTTCACAGTTTAATTGGCCAAACTTTTGCTGAGATGGTCTTGACTATGCTGTTCATGTTGATGTTATGCGTATTGACATAAAACTTTTTCTCACAGTTGTATCTAGAGTCCACCTTTCTGTCCGAATGCTGCGCTTACATTCTTTTACTTCACTTGAGATACCATCTGACTTAAACTCTAATTTTTCTTTGCTCTGATAGTTCCATTGTTGGCGACGAATCCTCGTTTATCTTCACTATTGAAGAATTACACACGTTATCGATGAAGATGTTCTTCAACAGCCTTAGTTGTCATGCGAGCAAAGTCCTGGATAAGGTCAGGAGATATCTTTTTATTGTTAGATAAAAATACGTAAGCTAAGGGAACTATAAGTGAATGACTAGTTTGTTTTAGATGCAGTTACGTCAAGGGTATTTCCGGGTGATTGCTGCCATACTAGGGATACACAATGTCAACGAGTGATTGTCCAGGTGGAAATCGTAACTTTAATATAAATAGCAATGCCCGGCAGATTGTGCGAAGTATCGCCAATTGTTAATGTTTACATACGTCGCACAATCTGCTGGGCATTGCTATTTATATTAAAGGGACACACAAGGGTTTCCAAAATTGAGAGGATTTCAAGAGACTGGGGAATGGTATTTTTAGAGGTTTCTTCTGACGATATCACCGAAACATTTTAGGTGGAATCACAGTTCGAATGTTCAATGCAGCCAAACACTAAACCATGACTTACTGAATTTGGCTTTACTGACCTTAATGTTACTGGCCTTAGAAATTAGGATTAGATTGAGCATGAAAATGAGAGATTCGGAGCGAGAACGGGCACTGAAACGAGGACGAGAACAAGCGTGTGAGCAAGAATGAGAATAAGTTATTTATATTTGGATTTAGTTTAGACTTAGGTTCAGATATACATTAAGATTTAAGTTGAAGTTTAAATTTAGGTTTAAGTTTACATGTAGATTTAGACTTAGATTTAGACTAAAGCTAAATCCGAATACAGTAAGTTTAGCTCTAGATAAAAATCCTTAGATTTATACTTACAATTGGATTTAGATTTAGATGTAGGTGTAGGTGGAAATGGAGATGGAAATGGAGGTGGAGATATAGATAGAGATATAGATGGAGGTATAGATGTAGATATAGATGTAGATGTTGATTTAGATGTAGATGTAGACTTAGGTGTAGGTGTAGATGTAGATGTAGATGTAGATGTGGATGTAGGTGTTGATTTGGACCTGCGAGTTAACATCATTCAGGGTTAACGACGTCATAAAATAATTGAGGTGGAATTTTCTCCCCAATCATTTTGTAATCTTTCGCATTGGTTCGATGAAGGATCGAATCCCAAGTGTGGTGACCACAATACCACTTAAAATCACAACATCAGAGTCAACGGGTAGGAACTAGACCGCATGAATGTTCAAGGTATGCTTTTCCTGCCTCTACTTTCCGCAGCTGATCTCATTTCTGACATTTCAATGCCAAGCTCTTATTAACGGTTTTCGTAACGCGACATCGTTAGGGCTTCCACAATTTCTATCTCATGAGAAGTATTTATTAGGATTCAAGCTCGACGGCTGAAAAGGCTCACTTGTGTTTTGTAGTTCATCCCATGTATGCTGGATCTCCCCGTTTAAAATGTCTGCGAGCGCCCCTGGAGATGGTCGGCAAATCATACGGCTCTTTTCATATGCGCGGTTATACCGTTTAGTCCGATATATTTTAGGACGGAACGCGGTCATTTTGCGGGTTCGTACGGATTTATTGTGAGATGATGTCCGTTTTGAACAAACATTCCCGCCTTAAGATAAACGAAGTTGTCGAATGAGCCCGCAGTACATGTAAGTTAAGTGAATCGGATTCGTGGTAATTTCATTACCATCTCGTCCAGAATTACCGGACAAACTTCCTAACCGAAAAAATGGAAAATACCATTTTTATCCTCTTAACACTCCTTATCTGTTGGTCCTGGTCCTCAAATCTGCTCAAGGATGGCCTCCCTACGTCGTACTCCTGCGTACGTTCATAAACAATGCGTCAATCTATAGTGTATTAATTTTCTAAAGGTTCTTTTCTGCAATGAGGATATTATAATTGTTTCCTGAGTTGGATGTTCAAATGTGCGTTAGCTGTGGTTTCGTAAATCAAGGTTTCTAGTTGCACAAGTTTAATTTTTAACGAACTCCTGGAAATGAAAAAGAATCAAATTATGTTGCAGAACTTTAGGTCCCTTGCGTTACGAACTATGCATCAATTAAAGGTTCCGGGAAAGGAATACTATCTTATTATCCAAAAATTGATACAGGTGTCAAAAACACAATTTCGTGCTTGTGTTGGACTAGACGTTAGCGATGAGAAAAGTCGAAAATCCCCCTAAGTGTTTTCAAAATCGGTTAGAGTGATTAGACAGACAGATAGGTGGATAGAAACACTTTCTTAAGTACGCTAGCCTCCTTATCAAAATATTGAGTTTCATTTGGGATGGGTAACATTAAAACATTAAAACTTAGTAACGTTTACAAGGTTGACAGAGGACATACATGTGTTACAAGAATTCAGAGATTCGCTATTTCTTACATGATTGGGTGAGAAATTCCAAAATTTTGGTCCAATACAACTTGTGGTGTTTAAAGTGTCAAGCAAGCGGAATCCTCGGCCCCATTCAAATACTTAACTCGAGGATCTTTATTTTTAGGTGGAAATTCCACCATCAGACCTTGGTGCCACTGGTTCTCTGAATGAAACATTGTCTTTGCTTCGTGAAGTTTTGTCATCCCACGACGCTTCGGTCGTTCCGCTTGACGCTCGGCAAGGTGACTACTCAAAGGTATGTTTTTACTTTAAAATATGTCTGATTACCAATTCAATCAAGTTCCACTTAAATAGGACTTTCGATCTGCAATTTCTTAATTGTCAGTTCCAAATCCTCAGAAAACTTTCCTGAGCCTCAGACGCGGATCGAATCCGCTACTCACTGTTGACCTGAACGTTGTCTCGAACCTTTTTGATTGAAAAATCGGGACGGACGTCCTGCACTCCTGCTACATAGGAAAATTGTGGTAAATGTTGATATACCCTTTGTTTTTGAGGACCAAACGGTTTATTTTCACTATATATTTCAGGTTATCTCCTGTCTGATCGATCCCTTGCTACAAATGTGCACGATGTCAGCAAGTCATTTGAGCACCTGCGACATGGCAGCATATATGGTTAACTGTATCTATCAGATGCAATCCACACTGGCTGTCTATGAGTTTACTGATAAGCATATCGAAATGCTTGCAGCGCAAGTAAGTATTGTGATTGCAATTTGTCGTTCGGTTGTCTGACATTTCCGTTTTAAACCTTTTCCGGCTTTGGATAACTGAAAATAACCCACCCACTCTGAAATACATGGAATGTATGTTTGGTACTGCTCTGTGATGAGTTCGTTTGAAAAGCCGTTTGTAACGATAAAATTTGTCTTATTTAAATCTTGATGAAGTAGTCTGTTACATTTAAAAACTCGTATAATACTCTTGGGTTAACTAATCTACATAGTGCTGGCTATGTAATTATTTCCACGCTTCAGATGCAAAAAGGTAAGATACAAACAAGAAAAAAAAAATTGGAAATAACAGGTATTGATTTGGTATGAACTTACCGCCGAGATTAAACTACCATGCAAAATGAGAATAGCCCAGTAATTCTTCCTCAGTTCATTTATCTTGTTAATCTGAAACGTTAGGAAGGTGAAGTTTTGAAAGCTGCGGACGCGGGAAAGCTTGTCGCTGGCGTGGAAGTGCAGTGAAGGGGTCCGTGCAGCACTCCCAATACCCACCAACTATCAATTTAAGTTTTTGGCATAACTGCCCAGTGCAGATTTTTCGGAATTAGTCCAGTTAAATCTACGTTGGGTTTTGTTGTCATTAAAAAACTAGTCATCATTAACTCACATGATACCTTAATGCACGATAAGTAAAGCATAGTTTGACGGAAAAAAGGTTGTTGTTTCCCAAACATATCGATGCATGTGGTTTGCACAATATGTGTGTTAATACATAAGCTAGCCCAAATCAGTGGGCGATGACTTACTGGACTGTACCTCATTAAGTGACCGTAAACTTCCATTCAGCTGCTGTTATTTATGCGTCAAATTGCAGCTGAATACCTGTACAGTATTACTACACCTTGTTCGCGGTGTGTTGGTTTTAAAACACAAAAACTCTGAGATCCAGGTGGGACTTGTGTGCACAACTTTCTGAATGCTACACAGACGCTCTAACCATTGAGGCACGATGACTCAGATTGCAGAAGATCTGGGTTATGATGGTATAACGGTTAGGGCGTCTGGCAAACATTCAGAGGGTTGCTAGTACGAGTCCCTTCTGGAGCTCAGAGTATTCCTGAGTTTCAAAAACGTTAGGCAGCTTGAACTTAAAACTCTGTTGGCACTTAGCTGCACTTTATAACACAAATTAACTAAAGTCAATTTCTCCGACTTCTCCGATTAACTGTAGTCATTGGTGTAAATCAGATCGAAGCTACTTACATTTTTAATCCACTCCTGTAAGTATAGGGTCCATGAGCTGTCGAAACAATTTGTCCCGTAAGGATAGCGTTAATTTATATTCTTTGTGATTTACATAGACAGAAGCCCACCAGGATACCTTGGTCAGTGAACAAGCCTCTTTTATCCTCGACAGGTCTGGCATAGGAAACATCTATAATATGATACAAGATCAAACGGGCCAAAAGGTTAATCCTCTTCCTAATTGTTTGCATGCGTGTAATGGTGGTTGCTTAAAAAAATAACAAAAGTGTGATGAAACAGCACGTTTATTGGGGAGATTGTCGTGATTTTTTGAGAATTTATGTGGGAACCGTCGCATTGTTCCTTGCTTCCAAGGCTCGCCAGAGCAAGTTCTAACCACTGCCAATTGTCGTAATTCCCAGCTGCGTACTTTAAGATCCTGTTCTTAGGCTTAGAATCAATTCGTTTGTGCCTTCCGCATACATTGACAGTTCTCTCTAACGTTGACAGTCTGGTCGCGTTTTTCTACAAGTATTGTTTTCAATAAAGTTTTTCAGTGGACTAACATCCTAAACAATCAGATCTTTCTGGGGAAAAGGATTCTGAATACGAAAAACGTATTTGAAAACGTCTTATTTCCTTTTGCTAAATGATCATCCTGAAATGGAATGGACATTTGGATAATTTGACATGGATCAAGCCCGTAACATTTCGACCACCAAAGGGATGCTCTAAACTTTGAACTGTACAACTTCACATGGTAGAGCAAAGGTCCCACACTTGTGCTGCTTTGCTATGATTAATCATGCACGTTTAACTCTTATATTAATTCAAAAATTCATTAATATTAGATACGCATATTGTCCAACTGGCTGCAGGTATTTGATTACGTACAAGGACTTATACCTGATGAAACTTACTGAGACGAAAGTTTCATATAAAGAATACTAACGAACATGGAATTCTCTATAAAAGTGTCATCCTAGGTAGCATCAAGCTAGGTTATTTTGGTTGCTTTTCTTGGGCGCTTTCTCAACCAACCACGTTTTTAAAAACATTAGTAGATCAACCTAAAACGGTAGAAATCGAGTCCGTGACGAGTTTGTGAAGCTGTTTGAAGCATTCACAGCACGTGTTTTATCAAATCAAAAATTCTCGGACAGTGTGCTTAAACTTTTAAACATGGTAAAAAACTGCTGTACGTGTTTTAAACACAACTTGAAAAACTCGCAGAACGTGCTTTATCAGATCTAAAATACTTGTCTATCCCCTTGTGTTTTAACTCCGATAAAGTACTTCTGTTCGGTTTTTAAATATCACATTCAATTCCACATATCGGCATCTCTACTTGCTTGTTATTCACTTGTGATATTCAGGTTCCGCTGTCTTCAGTAAAAGGCATGGATGCACAGAGTGTCAAGGACTGCATGGTAAGAGACTTTTTCATCCTTTTCTCACAGGGACGGTTTTTACTGGGCCCGTTTTGTCAGATGTGTCTCTCTCCTTCACTTATTCCCAGCGATAATGCCTAATGGATAAACGCAGATTTTTAAAAGGCATAAAAATCACAATTAGAATTTTACGTGGCGTTTTTGGATTCAAGCGCTTTGCATGCAGGTTTTAAAACTTCAGAATTTTCATTTTGATGTGCGAACCTTAACTGACTTTTTTCGGAGAAGGCTTCACAAATGTACGTCCAGCTCTTCGTTTTTAGTTTTTGTTTATTCTTCTCTCTTCTTTTGTTTACAATGGATACTTGCAATTATGTTCACTCGGGTAAGAACGCCAGATATACCCATTAGGTCCAATCTTTTATAAAGTCCGGAGCCTCATAAATTGCCGTTAACTACGTCTTATTGTAGTGGCAGATCTAGATAAGTCTGCGGTCTCCGCGCGCCGCATCCTCTTTCTCCATTCAGGCCTACAAGCGTAGTCATAGTGGTAATGGTAACCAGAAGATTAATTGAGCTGTTTCGTATTAACTTTTTGAGGTTGCCAAACAAAGTTTGATTTAGAAATTTGGCATAAAAATTCACTTTGGCTTGATACTATACATTATTATTAACTCTCGTACACCCTCAGAAATATATTCGCGGAAATAACATTGTACAATGATAGCGAAATATTTTTGAGTCTGGTACGTAGAAAGACGTAGCCCGTTACAATAGTCTGCAGGCCCCGTTAGCAGGGCTTTGCGTTTGTGATGATAAACTGCGTCCCCCTTCCGTAAATTCCTGTATCCACCCCTGTACTGATTGGGTCAATCCCTTTACGTGTTTCTTTGTCAATGCCGCTGAGAGCTGCAGTGGGCCCCGAGGGTAGAAGGTAGAGATGTTAGTAGACCACTCCCTACAGTGGAAAATTAATTTGACTAATCTGGGTAACTGTTGGGCAGAATGAAACTTAGGCCTGGTTTAGACGTCGACGTTCCGTCGAATTTAATTCGTCGCATTTTATGTGACGATAATGCGGCGGAAATAGCATGTTCGTTTTAGACGTCGAATTTAATGTGTCGCATTTAATGCAGTGTTGAAACTCGAAACCAGACGAAGTTGTTTATATACTGACACGCAGCGATGGCGCCTACCAAAGAGGTTATTACAAAGGAAATTTTAAAAATAAGAAGGGAAACACGGTTAAGGCGTCTGCAAATATTAAACTATATTATAAGCAGAAGAAGGAAGATAATGCAGTTGTACTTGGCTCTGCTTCTAGTAAGCGCTTCAGCAACACTTTTCGACTGCCGCGGAATGTCTTTATGGTAATTTTAGGAAAAATACAGCACGATTTGCAGAAGTCTGTTGTCACAGAAGAGCCAATATATCCAGCCTGCAGATTGGGAATTTGTCTTTAGTGGCTTGCTCGAGGTGATTATTTATATACACTGTCAGAAATGTCAGGTTTTGGAATAGCTATGATTCAAGGCATAGTTATAGAAGTGTGCGAAGCTATCACTCGTAATATGTGGCAGGACGCTGTCTCTATCCACTTTCCTTCTTCAGAAGAGCATATGAAAGAGAAAATAATAGATATGGAAGAAAGATGGCAGTTTCCTTGTTGTTGGTCAGCAGTTGACGGCTGTCATATTTCTATAAATTGTCCCAGTGGTGGTGCTGAAGCTTCCAAAGAGTACCACAACTTTAAAAACTTTTATTCAGTCATTTTAATGGGCCTGGTTGATGCAAAATATCGGTTTGTTTGGGCTAGTGTGGATTTTCCTGGTAATTCCCGTGATTCAATTATTTTGCGGTCAACGCGGCTATGGAAGGATATTACTGAGAACAATATAATTCCTTCAATATCAAAAAGTATTGGGGGAGAAGAAGTTGGTCCAATGATAGTTGCTGACTCTGCATTTCCTTGCACAACCTGGATAATGAAGCCCTACACATCTGCTTTACTTTCACCAGAAAAAAACAAACTTTAACTATGGACTGTCGCGCGCTCGAATGGTCCCTGAAGGTACTATACCGAAAATGTGAGTGTAATAAGGAGACTGTTAAAGCAATGGCTTTAGCTTGTATCGTTCTCCACAATACTTGTATTCAGTACAATGAGCCATTTCCACCTAAACTTGACCTAACAGTGGATCCAGCAACTAATGAAAGGAGAGACAGGGACACAGTCTGGAAATTTCTGGATATGCACGAGTGTGCTATATTGAAAACACGAGTCCACAAGCAGATTACGTTGCATTATGGGATTGAAAAAACCGGTTTTCCTAATTTATGCATTAAATTCGACTACATTTTATGCGACGCATTCGACAGCGTCGCATTTAATACGACGCAGCAGGAAGCGTTGAATAAAATTCAGTTTATACGTCGCATTTCCATCGAATAAAATTGGTCGCATTAAATGCGACGAATTAAATTCGACGGAACTTCGATGTCTAAACCAGGCCTTAATATTCTTTAATTTTCGAAATTTTTCATGAGACGTTTCATTTTCCCAATGAATTCTCGGCAGTGCACTTAATGTCTCACCGTAGAACTTCAAAAATGAACAGAACAGTAAAGCAATTCTAAATTCAAATGAATAAATTCAGGTAACTACCTAGCTCAAAATTTTATAGCTGGTTTACAAACGTTCCTTCATATCTAGTTAATCCAGTATTCCATGAATGATGAATACATACTCTGTATACTCTAAAGTACCACTTTACTAAAGTGAAACCATGTACATTGATGTCACATAAGTGTAAATGCCCGGTAAGTCGTATATCTTTTCTGGTCTGGAACACTGAAGTTAACTTATTGGAATGTGAAAATGGTCATTTTGTATTATTTTACTTAGAACCACTGGTAGCACACAAGCAATAGTTCTTCATTCCAGTGAATTCAATATAGTATTTTCTGACTAACGGGGTCCTTAATTTCTTTCGGGCCCTCTTATTCCTTCCGAGCCCGGGTCAATTTGACCCCATTATCCCCCTTCTAGGCGGTACCGTTGTTTGTTATGTACTATGAACAATACTGGATTTTCGCTTTTGGATCCTTGGACTCTAGGAAGTGAATGGATTGAGATTTGTTTTGACTCATTGATCGTTGGATGTATCCCTGTCCTAAGTAAAGTTGTCTAGCATCAGCCAGAATACAATTCCAAAGGACCACCTAAAGGGGTGTTCGTAGGATAGTTTCAATGTTAATGCATGTCTCGATTTTAGCGGTATCCCGCTACCCCGCCGTTAATAAGTTTTCTGTGGGATTAATGCGTTCCTTTAGTCAACTCTCCCGTTAAAACTAAGTGTCAATATTTCAGAGTGGCAATTTCTCAAATGGTAATAATCCGTCGTTCAACTGCTACAACTATGAAATTAGATTGTCTGAAAAGCGCCAGCTTCTTCTTTCAACAGAATTGTTCATGTAAGCCAAGAAAATAAACAATTTCTTATCTCAAGGGTTTACTCGAATATCCAAAACCCTGTTTTCTTTCTTACACAGACATCACTGACTGCGGTTCCACGTTCTAAAGACGTCGTTCGCACAAAGAATAACAACATCTGTAGTCTAGATTGGGTTGCCAGATATATAGTTTGAGATGGTGAATTTATAAATCTACCATCCCGTGAGGATAGTTAAAAAATAAATATACTTCTAGCCTTGTAACGATTTACCAATGCTGCTAGTCCGTATTATACGCCATCTTGGTGTGGTAAAATAGGGATGCGACCCAGGGGAGAAGTTGGGAGAATTGCCGCCATTTGAAGAAAAAATTCTCTAACTCCGAAAATATACGTTTTCCAAGTACATGTCGTCCCTTCTTGCGATATGTCAAAATTAAATTCAGTTCTGCAGCGATTCTTAGGCTCTTAATTAATAGATAAATACGGAGGCACGCAGCGTTATTTGATATCATGCAGGCAGCTGAGGCCGCAGGCCTCAGCCGCTTGCATGATATCAAATAACACTGTGTGCTGAAATAATTATCTGTTATGATTACTGACCCTCTTAAGAACGCATTATGTTTTCACTGCATTATGTCAGCGAAAGCAGCGAGCAAAATTTTGCAAACTTTACTTGCATAATTTGCTCACTGCATTTGCTGATGTAATGCGGAGTGAAAACAATAGGTTTTGATGCGGGTCAGTAATTATATGGAGCAGAAACTTTCCGGGCTGGCTCATTCAGGAAGGGAGAAAGCTCTTTTTTATTTCAAACCCGTTTACAAGTCCTGATTCCGACTCCGTGCTGGTTTGTCACCTTAAGCCACAACGATATACGACTGATACGAACATGAAACGTTTTTATTTGGTATAGCATTGGTGTATATTTTGGTATTGGTATGGGTATATTTGGGATTGGCTTATTTTCAGTTTTACGGTATATTGACAATAAACAGTATGGAAATACGCCAGATCGCTCTCCATGCACGTTGTTTTGGTCCACGTGAGACCGATTTGAAATATTTCTAGGACTGACGTATTCTAAGTGTAGATCCGACACGCATGAGCTGAAGTCGGTGCAAACTCGGAAGTTTTCTTTATGAAAACTATTGTCACTGGGGACGAAAACATGCAATACGGACGAAAATATTAGAAAGAAATTAGCCTTTTGCTTCATTCTGGTCTCATTCAGGCACTTCAGAAAATGTCCCCTTTCGTACCAGTCTCATTAACATTCTTCCCCCTTACTACATATGCATGTCGAGTACACGTCATTATGATGTTATTTATTGCGGTGTATTAGCGATGTATTGGAAAGTCCTGTCAACTTAATGGCATAATGTTCACATTCACGAAGATATACTGGGTTTGCAGGGATACCACTGGGCGGGTTAATGAATCCAAAACAAATCCGTGCAACAAGGTTGCGGTCGTGGTTAGTAACCAACTTAAGCATATACTTCGGAGGTGAATAGTGTTTTTTGCGCAATCCGAACGGTTTCTCTATCTGGAAATATCCTACACTATTCACTTCCGACCAAAACAAGATGGCGTCCAGTTTTGTTTACGTTATGGAAGACGAACTTTGTTGTAGTAAACGAAGTTGCCGTGCCAGTCAAAGGCAAAAAAGCAACGAAGTTTGGCAATCAAGTATTCAAAGATATGTATTTCTTTTACTTTTTAGCGATAAATGCCCTCAAGATATGTTCAGAATGTTTCGCTTACGAATGAAGAGTGGGCGACCAGCCAACTGAGTTCAGTAAAATTGTTTTAAAAATTTAAAAAAAAAAAAATGAAAACAATTTTACGAGGTATATGCTATTATGGTATATGCTAACAGTTATTCACCTCCACTTTGGTGTACAATTGTTCTTTATTACCCCGCGGAAGCTTCCAACACTACGTTCATCATCTCTCTAAAAATACTGGAGCTTCTTACATGTACTGAAACGTGAACATGGAATAAATAAACTGACGTAAGTGTTCGATTTTTTATTCTCTCTCAGAGCAAATTCGATAAGTATCTCTCTTCACCTGACAGTTTGGTTTTACCTCAAGTTGATCTACTGAGAAGCACTCGTTTAAGGTAACCGATTTACTAAAGTATGATATACGATAAAACGAACTCAGAAAAGTACATGCACAAATTGCAAAATTACACAGTCATTTCAAACCTCACTGTTAGATTTGACAATGACTGTAATATAGTCGAAATATTACTTCTCAATGTTGTCTTGTGTTTTGCTCGTATTTTGGGTACCAATTTGCTTCTTTTCGGAGTTTGTTTTATATTATGTTACTGAAGTATATATCGAGAGTTCACTGCGAAGCAAATCAAGATAAGTTTGAAATCGAACGTAACGTTCGGTAGAAATAATGAAACTTTTTGCTTGATGATGATACCTATAAAATATCTGGCTGCTGCTATTCTTGCAATGTTGCTAGGTTCCACCGAACCATCTATTCGAACAAACACAATGAACTTTGCTTTCTACTACTTGGTAATCACTGAATATAAATTGTTAATAGGTTGTAAAAATAAGGGGTTATTCTAAATCATTTAATTGCTACAAAGTCTGCCCATATTTGCTACGTAGATATTTGTTTCTTTTATTTGCAGTAAAAGAAGTGGGATTAGTGTCTTAAACATTTCTTGCAAAATTTTATGCCTGAAAAACGTAAACGTTTAATTTCATATTGGTTATTGGTATTCTGGAACCAGCATGTATAGCATATATTTGTAATAGGCTGACTGGAGGCCTAAAATGGACATCAATACTATTTCAAAATACAGACAATTAGCGCATGCGGATTCAAATTCATATTCTGAGACTTGCCCTTGCAAGATTTCACACACTTCTCACCTTGACAGTTCAAGTCCTTCTAAGAAGTACGTTATGTTTGTAGGGACACTGTGAACAAACGGTCGACCGACCTGGTGTGCGTGGCATACAGGAAGATTTACGATGCAGTTTTAAACCCATTCAATAAGTACCCCGAACCAAAATCAATCGTAGTGCGAACACCTGATCAAGTATCATCGCTACTATCATGACTATAGTTCGACTCTTTACCACAACTACGGAAACGTACTGCGTAGGTAGTGGTGGTTGTCTACTGCAGCACCATTCTGAGTAAAAAACATAAACATGTTGACTTCCAAACATCTTTAAGCATTCTATATTAATTCTTTCATCCAAACAAGTAACATTCCAGTTGCACGAGCAGACTAGCTAATGTCAGATACCCTATTCATAATGGTGGCTATATAAAATGTTCGTTTGTGAGGGTACATGTATTAGCCTCGTCCTTGTGTATGAAATTTAAAGAATCTTTGCTTCGCACCTAGGCAATTTATGTTAGTGAAGATGCACGTGAAAGAGTATTTAAACTGACGACCACGATCAAAACTGCAAAAAATAAAATTCTTAGTTTAAGAAAAAAAATCGTGTTTTAAGACCATGTTTCTTGTCCTATCTTGTCCTGTAGACAGGATAATTTTTCTCAATAAGCTATCTTGACAAGAAAAAATATTACTTTTATAAATTTCTTGAAAGAAAAAAATCCACATGGCTTTTCTTATCAAGAATTTATTTCTTAAAGCCAGGAAATTAATCTTAAAACTAGAAAAAATATCTACCCAAGATTTAAATTTTTTGCAGTGATACGGTCTGAAATTACTTTGTCAGGTCTGTAGTTGTAAGACGGCTATGAACTGTTTTTGCAATATTGGATTTCAAGACGAGCTGTCTTGAGAGCCTCCATTAAACCGGGTGAAGGTTTGGAGTGTAATTTTGTATAAATTTCCTTTGAAATGTCGCACGGAGTTTTACCACTGGGGACGCGGTGTCGCTGTCACTGCGAATATGGGAACAATTGACCAGCGAGGTGCGGACAAATCACAACATTTTGTGGTAACATGCGGAATTGAATAATTATTTTATTGTTCGATTTATTTGTTGTTTAATGTTGTTTTATTTCTGAATTGTTTGCCAACCTTTTTTTGAACCTGTTATTATTTTTGTTATATTTCATTTCTCTCTGATCCATTGAGATCCAGATGGAGTTTTCAAAGAGTCAAAAGGGCCTCTCGTAGCATTAGACACTAAGAACTTTTTGCAGTATCTCTGCTGTTTCAAGTCAAGCCTATTTTTGATTATCAAGTATTGATGTTGGCAATCACAATTGATCCAAGAAAATTCTAGTTTGTTTTGCGCGTATAGAGCCGAGTGCACCAGTAACCACGAGAAAATTTTAGCTCTTATTTTCCATAACGTCATAACCTTTACTATAAGTTCACTGTACTTCATGATCTTTTCAAGCTACTTAGCTACTTATCTTTGATGTTATTATCACAAGGTATTGCAATATCAAACATGATTCCATAATTTATCAACAGTTGCAATGTCAGGTCTCCGATTTTCTATAGTTTTATTTGTTTGGATAGTAAAGTTTGAACATAGTTTATGATATTCGTTTTTAATGGGTTTAACACATCATTATTATTATGTTCATATATTTCGCTGTATTTATACTTGTCTAAACATCGGGTCCCCTCCGGGGTCCAAGAGTAAGAGGGCTCTAGACGTCTATTGTCCAGTCAGGCCAATTTTCATGTTCTTATAGGGAATCTTTTTCTGAGTATGTCCGCAGTACCAGTACAAATAGTTTTCTGCAATTCTTGAAGCTTTTTATTTCCCGGAATTTTCTCCATATTTTTACTAGTTCCCTTTCAGGTCATTCCTATTGCGCCCATGATGACTGGTATTGTTGTCGCGTTTAAGTGCCACATTCTGGTGATCTTAATTTCCAGGTTTTTATATTTCTGAAGTTTATCATACTCTTTAGTCGAAATGTTGCTATCACAGGGAACTGCCATGTCAGTAATGTAGGAATCCCTTTCTAACCCAGCACCAGGATTCTTCACTCCTAACTTCTTCAGTGTCTCTCATCAATTTTCCGTGCAATGCCTTTTCTTTCCACTTTAACATTCTCTCCTCTTTCCTTCTCTTTTTTTCCGCTTCAATTGTGTTTTCTGGTATGCTCAGAAGATTTTCGTCTTTCATACATTTGATCAGTCTCTCATGGGATGCATTTACATATCTACCCAAATTATCTTCATTCTCAACACACTCCACAATATTAAGTAATCCTCTTCCACCTTCTTTCCTAAGAATGTACAGTCTATCAACGTTACTCTGAAGATGATACATTCTATTCATGGTCATAATTTTCCTGGTTTTCCTGTCCATTCTTCGAAGTTCTTCCCTAGTCCAGTTAATAATGCCAGTGCTATATCTTACTAAAGACACTGCCATGACTTGATAGCTGTTGTGACATTTCTACCATTCAGTTTAGATGACGTTAGTTTTCTAATTCTTCTGTAATATTCTTTACTTATCACTTCTTTCATATTCTTATGCATAATATTATCTGCTTCTAACACGCCTAGATACTTATACACCTTTTCTACGTCAATTTCATCTATAATGTCTCCAGATGTCAATTCCATTCCCCCTTTGCTAACAACCTTTCCTCTTTTTAGTGTGATATGAGCGCACTTTTTGATTTCAAATTCCATCTGTATATCTGAATATTTCATATTCCATCTGTGAATACTCTAGCCGTGTTTGTTAATCTCTCAGCTTCCTTCTCATTACTACATTACCATATAACTTCAGGTCATCCATGAAGAGAAGATGGTTTAACTTATTCCGCTTTCCCTTGGCCATGAAATACCCAGCTTTCTCTTTTCTAAGAATATGAGTTTTTCTATGATTATAATTGACATAGCAAATATATACTAATATGATTAGCCCTATAACAAAAAGCAGCGGGGAAAGACTGAAATATTTCCCTTTTAATGTTCACCTCTGTCAGTTTCTCGTTGCCAGCTATCAATTCAGCCTTCTATTGTGTCATACTCTCTGACAACAAGTTGACAGCGTTATCCGCTATTTCACACATTTGTAGAGTTTTCTGAATCCATGAGTGCAGTACCGTATCATTTTGCAGTAATCTGTTCATACCATACTCAGTCCGACCGTACGCCTCTTGCAATTCTTCAGTACAGCTTTGTCAATCAAGAGATGGTCTTTCGACCCTCTACAATTTTTCCTACATCCCTTCTGTTCTTCAGGGAGTAATTTACTTCTTTCCAAATGATCATATATCGCATCAGATATTACTCCAGTGAGTAATTTCCATATTAATGGAAGGCAAGTTATTGGCCTGTAGTTATCTACTTCGTTGCCCTTCTCCACATCTTTCACTAATAGTATTCGAATGATGAAAATCAATGCCCAGCAAAAATTTCTTAACACAGGCATATTTGTGTCAAAGGTTTATTGAGATCTAACGTTTCGTTGCTTAAGACGCAACATCATCAGAGAATGAGAAAAAGACGATGAGACAATCATTAAAATATTATTACAAAGCTAATTAGCATAAATTTGGCGTTTGAGAGGAAATAGGAAGTGATGAGATGTCAGAGGTGGCGAAGAGGGTACAAGCAATCAGAATAAGGAAAGAGGAATTGAGCTTGATTGTGAGTTGAGGGTAGGATTAAGTTTGTGGATGAGTAAGCTTTCCCTGATGAGGAGTTCATGAGTGATTGATGAAGAGGAGTGAGAGAGGATGGTGAAATCGTCTGATGTAGTGGGATGGCCAGTGTCGTGGTGATGTGATAGAATGTTTGTTGTGGAGGGGTTAGCACGCTCTTTGCCAGTAATGGCTGAGATACCCAAGTGATCGGCAATCCGTGTGTGGAGAAGTCGGCTAGTTTGGCCTACATACGACGCATTACAGCATCGACACTTAAAAAGATACACAACACGCGATTTTAAACCATTGGGCATCCTGTCCTTAAAAGAAAAGAAGTGTGCTAGGCGGAGCGACGGACGGAAAACAAAACGAATAGAAATATGAGGGAAGGCCTGTGAGCAAAGCTTACGGATTTGTGTTCGAATCTGGAGGCTGTGTTGTCCAGTGAAGGGAAGGCAGAAGTATATAATCTTTTTAGGTGCAAGGGGAACTTTGGGTACGGGCGAAAATTTGTTGTCTAAAAAACGGCGAATACAATTGTCTAGAAAATTTCGGGGGTAGCCGTTGAGAGAAAATAGTTTCTTAAAATTATCAAGTTCGGAGTGAAAAGTAATGTAGGTCGAACAAACATTAAAATAGCGATTTAAAAGAGACATAACTAGACCTTTTTTGTAGGTAAACGGAATAAAGCTATCAAAATTTGTATATAGGCCGGTAAAGGTGGATTTGCGAAAGACGGAGGTGGTAAAAGAGCCATTGTCTCGTTTGATTTTAACATCAAGAAATGATAATGATTTGTTAATTTCATTTTCAACAGTAAAAACAATATTAGGGTGCTGACGGTTTAAAAAGTTAAGAAAAGCGTTTATGTGGTTATTGGAACGAAACAATAAGAAGCAGTCGTCAACATATCTACGATACAAAACAGGTTTAAAGTCAGACGGACAGAGTTCAAGCCAATTTCGTTCATGCCATGAGAGAAAAATATCCGCAAAAAGCGGTCCCAACGGAGACCCCATGGCTACACCGTCTATTTGTTCGTAGATAACACCGTTAAATAAAAAATGACAATTTTTAACAGATAATTGTAAAAGTTTTGTAAAATCAACTCTATTGAAACCATGAAAATGTGTGCAGTTGGAGAATAATTTGGTAACAATGATGTCAATCGTTTCATCCAAAGGGATGTTGGTAAAGAGGGACTTAATATCAAAGCTTGCCATGATTAAATTATCAGAATTAAAGTTGGAAGAAAGTAGATCATTGACGAAAGAAAAGGAGTCACTAACCAAATAATTACCTGAAGAGAACGGACGAAGGAGAGGGACGAGAAACTTGGCCAGAGCATAAGCATGAGTGCCGATAGATGAGAGGATGGGTCTAAGGGGAACGCCAGCTTTGTGAACTTTAGGTAATCCATAGAGAATGCCCGGTCAAGAGCCGGAAGGAAAAAGTTTGTTGTAAATGAGTTCGGATATCGTTCCATTTTTCTTGAGCATGCGAAGAAAAGTCTTAACTTTATTTTCCCGTTTAATTGAGAGGGACGCTGGATCTCCATCTAGTTGTAGAAATTTTTCTTTATTTGAGAGAATATCTTCCATCTTCTTTGTGTAATCATCTCGGTCAATGACCACAACCCCGTTTCCTTTATCAGGTTTCATTATGTAAATTGAGGAGTCGTTCTTTAAGTCTTTAATGATTTGGAGGTCTTCATCGGAGAAGAGGAAGCTAGGACGTGAATAACAACGGTAACTTGTTAGTGCGATGTCTTTAAGTTTGGTTTTGATGGAATCTACAGTATGGCCGGAGTGGTGAGAAATGCGTTCGGTTTTCAGTTGTCGATGGAATAATTCAAACGGCGTGAGGAAGTTGCAGTAATTAAGACGCTGTAGTGGAAGAGCAAAGTCCAGTCCTTTTCCCAGGATGTTCTTTTCATCGTCTGTCAGTAAGCGTTGTGAGAAGTTAAAAATAATGTTATCAGGATTGAGAGATGTGTTACCATTCGAATCCGAACATAAGCGGAAGAGTTTTCTGTCTTGTATTTTTTGAAATCGATTAAGTTTGCGACTGTTTTCTTGATTCGTAAGGGTTTTGAGATGAATTAAATCGAGCGCAGATACCAGGGAGGCCAAGTGAGAGTAGGCAGAGGTGGATTGCGATGACAAAATGCGGATGCGAGAGCGCTTCTGGTTGATTTCTTCGTGTAATAGTTTCTTCTGGCATTGTCGATAAGCAGCAGTGTTATGTAGATGACGGTTAGCGACTTTAAAACGTAGGAAACGTGGGATGACAGAATGTTTCCTGCAACTATTTAAGAAGGATAAGTCCAGCTTCGCTTTCCCAAGTTTGAGTTCAACACGCTGAAACTTCCTGAAGGCAGCAAGCGAACCATTGTTGTTGTAGCGTTTCTTTAGAATCGATGCAATTGAAGAACCAGGCGGAAAACGTATTCGAATGATGAAAATCAATGCCCAGCAACTACAAATCAATACCCTCAACTCACAATCAAGCTCAATTCCTCTTCCCTTATTCTGATTGCTTGTACCCTCTTCGCCACCTCTGACATCTCATCACTTCCTATTTCCTCTCAAACGCCAAATTTATGCTAATTAGCTTTGTAATAATATTTTAATGATTGTCTCATCGTCTTTTTCTCATTCTCTGATGATGTTGCGTCTTAAGCAACGAAACGTTAGATCTCAATAAACCTTTTGACACAA
The DNA here is from genome assembly GCA_030142905.1 of Heliopora coerulea. NCBI lineage: Eukaryota > Metazoa > Cnidaria > Anthozoa > Scleralcyonacea > Helioporidae > Heliopora > Heliopora coerulea. The sequence goes on from JASJOG010000210.1 coordinate 64,396, forward strand.
ATATGCCTGTGTTAAGAATTTTTTGCTGGGCATTGATTTTCATCATTCGAATACGTTTTCCGCCTGGTTCTTCAATTGCATCGTTTCACTAATAGTATTGTTCTTCCAGTAGTCATCCAACCCGGTACCTTTCCCTCTCTCAAACACTTATTAAGCTGTTCAGTTATTCTACCGTGCAGACTTGTAAAGTTCTTAATCCAATACCCCGGGACCCCATCAGGTCCCGGCGCTTCCCAATTAGCTGTCCTACGTATTATCTTTCTCACAGTATCATAGTCCAGATCTATGTCCTGTTGTTTCTCTGGTTTTATCCTTCCCTTTACTTTGTTAATGTATTTACTTTTTCCCAAATGTCCGCCCAAAATTTCCTCGGCTCTTCTTTATTGGGGATGATGTTACGTGTATCTTGTTCCTCCTCTAGTTCTTTATAGAACTTAGATTGATTAGTTTGGAATAAGCGGTTCTGTCTGTATTGTTTAACTCGTTCAGTATATCTTTTCACTGTAGCTGATTTATCTTTAATCCGCTGTTTTAATTCTTCTGCAACTCTCTTGAACCCTTTCTTATTTACAGAATACAATCGATTTAATCTAACCTTCTGTGTTTCTTTTCTCAATTTGCCATCTTTCCACCCCTCAATCGTACTAACGTCCTTCTTTAGCTTATTTATCTTTCTTTCTACCCGTCTCTTCCAATAAGGTTCTCTATTTTTCCTCCCATTTGGACTTTCTTTGACTCCAAGATGTTTTGCAGTAATGATCGCCCCTGCTTTGATAGCCAATTGGTGTGTGTTATATTATGGGTTGCAATTGTGGAGATAACTTCATTTATCTTAGAGGATGCTTCCTTGACTCTTTTTCGATCAATATGCTGTACGTTTGGAGGGTTACATACCTCAGTAAGTTGCTTAAATATATTTCTTTGGCTCTCGCTCATTTCTCTGGTTTTATCAATGTCAAAATGAGTCTCTGTATCAAGAACACCCATTCCCTCATTCGTCAATCGATCCTCATTCGCGTTATGTTCTCGAGGTTCTACCTCTGGATTCTCCTCTTCTTTTTCCTCGTCGTTCCTCGTATCTAGCTGTTCTTTTTCTACCTCCCTGCAGATCTCTTCCATTTGTAGCACTGATAACCAACTCTTCTTCTTGATTTGCCTGACTTGATCACACAATCTTTGTTTACTCACATTAAACAACCCTTTCCCTTCCCGAATAGATAACAGTCTCTTTCTATATCCCATTTCTTCTGGTTTACTTTCATAGTAGCATTTCATAACATATATGTTTTCTTGTGTAGACCACTTTTTTTCGGACAGTAGCATGCTGACGACCGGGCCCGCGCGTCCTATCCACGGGACACCTGTCGGGCAAAAGACATTCGTTATCCACTTCAGCCTCATTCACGCCGTTATTCGATACATTTGGATTAAACATCATACACTCATTTTAGTTGAGGTGGGTTACTCTTAGTCTGGTCTCTACCCCTCGACCTGTCCGGCTTGGGTGACCCTACCAGGAGACAACTCTCCCGCCGGCATAGCTCTTGGGGTCATTTAGGCACAAGCCCATCCACCATTACAAGGTAGTGAACCCCCGGGGATTGTTATTATTATTATTATTATTACAACTCGCACACCACCCAGCTAAGGACAGTGGGAGGGGTCTCAGCCTGCTATTATTATTATTGTTATTATTATTATTATTATTACTATTTTTCTTAATTATTGGCATCTGATGCTACCATTTGCCGGGTCATAACCAATAACCTAGGACAAGTGGAGGTTGGCAATCGTTCTAAACGGATAGAGCTATTCGCAATATTTGGGCTTCTTAATCATACCCAATGCTTTTATTATAACGGGGATCGTTTTTGTTTTCATGTGCCACATTTTTTCTATTTCTATTTCCAGGTCTTTGTACTTGCTCAATTTTTCAAATTCCGTAGCTGATATATTCATGTCAGATGGTACACTCATATCGATCAGCTTGCAAGTCTTTGCTTTTTTATCTTTGATAATGATGTCTGGTCTGTTTGCTTGTATTGTTCTGTCTGTATATACCGTAAAATGCCATAGAATAGTTACGTTTACCCCTTCTACCACTGGTTCCGGGTGATGTTCATACCATCTAGGGGTTGTATCGATTTGATAATGATGACATATATTCCAATGCAGATATTGCCCTAATCGATCATGACGTTTTTTATATTCATTGTGTGTGAGAACTGGGCATCCAGATACTAGATGGTGTACAGTTTCAATAAATTGGTCACAAAATCTGCACTTGGAGTCTGCACCGTTATTCAAGATATTGGCTCGGTAATTTCGAATAAGTAGGCTCTGGTCTTGTACAGTCAAGATGAAGCCTTCTGTTTTCCCCTGTTAGTCCTGAGTTCCTCAGCCACTGATGAGTTGCCTTCTGATCTACATCAGCTTCTCTGCTTCGGAGAAAGAACTGTCTGTGAAGGGGCTTCTGGTTCCATCTTTCTTCTACTTGTTTCTGGTCTGCTTTCTTTAATTGGGTTTTTTTTTTTATTTTCTTTGCTGCTTCTGTTGCATTGTCTTCCTTTTGTACGTTATTTTCAAGGTTTTGTCCCAGTTCCCTAGCGAATTTACATGCTTCTTTTACAATGGAGTGCAATTTCTTGCTGCATTCATGGTCATATACGAGTTGTATAATGCAGTCTTGTGTGACATTAAGATACTTGAAAAGGCCTATTGTTGATGTCTTGTATGATAGTTCTAATTGTATCATTTCCATACCTCCACTGCTTCTTGGTAGATACAGGCGGTCTACGTCTGATTTGGGGTGGTGCATTCTATTGCAAGTAAGCATCTTTCGTATTTTCGAATCAATCTTTTTGATATCATTCAAGTTCCAATTTATTACATTAAAACTATAGGTCACTACTGGAATGGCAAGGGTGTTAATTGCCGTTATCCGGTTCTTTGAATTTAGTTCATTCCTCATTATAGTTCTCACTCGGCGTATACATTCTTTCCTAATTTTCTCTTTCATTTTTGCGTGTTGTATTCCATCATCTTCGTTCACTCCAAGGTATTTGTATGTACCTTCCTGATCGAGTTCCTTAATCACCGTATCAACCTCCAGGATGATATTCTCACTATCTACAAGCTTTCCTCGTTTAAACGTTGCCTTAGCGCATTTGTCTAGCCCACATTGCATGCCTATGTCATCACTGACGTTTTTTACGGTTTTTAAGAGTCCTTCCAGTTCTTTATCATTTCTCGCATACAGTTTTAGATCATCCATATAGAACAGATGACTTATCTTCTGTTCTTTGATCTTATATCCATACTCTGTAGCGTTTAATAAGGATGACAGAGGAATCAGTGCTATACAGAAGAGCAAAGGAGACAGAGAGTCTCTCTGGAATATACCACATTGAATGTTTATATCTTAAATTAGCAATGTACCTTTTGAATTGGAAAGGAACAAGTCCGTTTTCCATGGTTTCATGTTATGTTTTAGGAAGTTCATTAATATCGGTGATACTTTGTACAGTTCGAGAGCCTTCAGAATCCACGAGTGCGGTACACTATCGAAAGCCTTTTTGTAATCTATCCATGCTACACTAAGATTTTTTTGTTCAGAATGTGAATTTTCAAGAATCGTTCTGTTTATGAGTAGTTGGTCTTTACAGCCATAGGAGCCGCGTCGGCATCCTTTTTGTTCGATAGGGAAGATGTTTTGTCCTTCCATATTATTATTATTATTATTATTGAGGAAAGTCAGCTCATACGAGCCAATGAGGTCGTTTAGCCCAAATTGCCATATTATGCCAAAGTGGGCACATGTCCCATAAATTATACTGGTATGGCAGTCACAAAGTGAAAAACATCATGAGTAGTTAATGCGATTTTACACCACAGTCTCACATACACAATTCCGTTGGTTGGGCATGGTCAAGGGCTGGTGCTTTGCATCTATAAATCATGAGACTTCCTCAATAACCATCACACTTCCTCTCAGACTATTCTAAGGGTCTGTTCCGCAAAGCCGACCAATTAAGGCAAGCTAGACGCCAGTCCAATAACTGAAGTTGGATAATGTGATCTATTTTGTTCTTAGACTATGAGAGTTCCTTTCAGACACGTAAGTGTCCTGGGTTCACTCAACCATTTAAGGTAAAGGACATCAGGGCAGTCAGAAGGATTTACTAGTCCTTGGGCTAACAGGGAAGGTTTGCCAACACCTTAGGTGAGGTTACTTACCACTGACAGCCAATTAAGGCAAGCAGTGGCTTTCAGTCACCCGTTTACCTAGCTGGCAAGGCAGGGGCGCCACTCCCAGAGGATGCCGAAGCATCTTGCCTACCTTATTATTATTATTGTTATTATTATTATTATTATTATTGTTCGTTTTCTCACGGTCTAGTTCTTAACCGGTTGGTAACTCACTATCAGGCTACATCCCGTAGCTTAAGATAGTAAGCTTTCACCATCTATTTAACCATTTTCCAATACTTTTCGTATTATTCGAGCTGTTCCTAGCAAACAAGATTTTTGAAGAAGTTCAAAACTGTCCTCCATATTTATCCTTTTCAACCACTTAGAGAGTCTTTTTCCAACCGTTCCTAACGCTCCAACCACAATTGGTATGATATTTGCATTCCTGCAATTCCACAGTTTATTAATTTCCCTTCTTAAGTCCTGATATTTAGTAAGTTTCTCCTGCTCTTTCTCCTCCACCCTTGTGTCGAACGGACACGCCACATCTATTATCCAGCAATCTCTTTTTTTTCTTTTCATAAATCACAATATCCGGCTTATTATGGTCAATATGATGATCGGTCTGTATAGGGAAATCCCACAACAGTTTCACATCATCATTTTCCAGTACTTTCTCTGGAGTGTGATCATACCATTGTACCCTGTAGGGAAGTTGATGTTCCAGTGCACTACAACTGCCAATCTATCATGTCGCTAAACCTTATACTGTTGCTGCGCAAGTTTTTTACACTCAGCAACAATATGGCTGATTGTTTCATCCCTTTCCCCACACATTCTATACAAAGGGGTTATATCTTGTTTATCAATTTTATGCCTTATTGCATTAGTTCGCAGTGCTTGATCCTGTGCTGCTATTATTGTTCCTCCTGTTTCCTTTTTCAGAATCCCTTTTCTTAGCCAAAGCCAAGTTGCTTTGTCTCTTACACTCTCTGTATTCCTCATGAATTGTCCGTGCAATACTTTTTCCACATACTGACTCTTCCTTTGCTCCTTCACTTCCCCCTCGTTTTTACCCTCATCCAATATTCCTTCTTTTTTTACAGCATTTAGCAGCCTCTCCTGACTTCCTTCAAGGTATTCATGCAATCTATAAGATTCTATTGTAACACAGTCCTCAACACTAATTACAATTATTATCAAATTAACACTAATTATCAAAATTATTACAAAAACAAATATAATTATTATTATTACAACTCGCACACCACCCAACTAAGGACAGTGGAAGGGGTCTTAGCCTGCTACGGGCTCCCAGCATCCCTCCAGGTAAGGCCGCAACAGACATTGCACATTTCAGGGAACTTGTGGGGAAAGGAAATTTTACCACTGCAAGGGTTATTATTATTATTATTATTACTACTACTACTACTACAACTCGCACACCACCCAACTAAGGACAGTGGAAGGGGTCTCAGCCTGCTACAGGCTCCTAGCATCCCACCAGGTAAGGCCGCAACTGACACTGCACATTTCAGGGAACTTGTGGGGAAAGGAAATTTTACCATTAATGTGGATTTTACGAAACACCCACCGGGCCAGCCCTTACTCGCCCAACTTATCCAGTCAGGAAGGAGTAAGGGATGCACAGCCCTTTAAAGTCCCTGAAAGTACTCCCCAATGCGTATATCCAGTTTGACCTTAACAGTACGCTTTTGCACTTCCAACCAGTTAAGGTCAGTTTAGGCGTGCCACTGCAAGGGTTATTATTATTATTATTTTAATTTAAAATACTCAGCTTAAATAGTCGCTGGTCACATGTTAGTACGCTGAGGGCAAGCTGTATCTCACAGCCTTAGGCCTCAAGCACATTTCGCAGAATCCTTGCAGATCCGAGTAGTGTTGCTTTCTGCAGGAGTTCGATCTTTGTTGGAACTCCAATCTTCCCGAGGTATTTGCCAAGGTTCTTGGTAACCATACCTAGTGAACCAACCACCACTGGAACCACACACGTTTTATGTCCCATAGACGTGCAATCTCTCTTCTAAGGTCCTGGTACTTTTGGATCTTCTCTTTTTCTTTTGCTGCAATATTAGCATCTGCAGGCACAGCAATGTCGATTACTATGCACTCATTCTCTTTCCTGTTTACCAGTACAATGTCCGGTCTCCGAGCTTCAATTTCACGATCCGTCTGGATGGTAAAGTCCCACAGCATTTTTATGGTAGCATTTTCAATGACTGGTTCCGGCTTGTGTTCGTACAATTTCTCTTCGACGTCAAGTCCACGCTGTTTTGCGATTGCCCAGTGCACAATCCTGGCAACGTTGTCATGTCGATGTTTATATTGAATCTGTGCCATCGTACTACATTCACACAACAAGTGGCCCACCGTCTCGTCTTTCACACCACACATTCTACATAAAGGAGATAGCTGCTGTTTGTCGATTTTTGCTTTGATCGCATTAGTTCTCAACGCTTGATCTTGGGCCGCTGTGATCAGACCCTCGGTCTCCTTTTTCAAGTCTCCTCTCATCATCCAGTCCCACGATGCCCCATCTCTGATATCTTCAATTTGACGTAAGATCTGACCATGCAATGTCTTAGCCTTCCAGTTCTCTTCTCTTTTTCTCCTCTTCCTTTCTTTGAAATGTTCGGCAGACTCATCTTCCTCCGAGTTTGAGAAACTCTCATTCCTCACCGCCCCAAGCAGTGCTTCCTCACTTTTCAGGACATAATTGGACAGGCCTATCTCTTCAGCACGTACGCAGTCCTCAACTCCAATCAGCCCCCGACCACCACATCGTCTTGGAAGGTACAAGTGGTCAACATTCGCTCGAGGGTGTAGCGTTCCATAGATTGTTCGAGGGTGTAGCATTCCAACTAAGGACAGTGGATAGGGGTCTCAGCCTGCTACGGGCTTCCAGCATCCCTCCAGGTAAGGCCGCAACAGACATTGCACATCTCAGGGAACTTGTGGGAAAGGAAATTTTACCATTAATGTGGATTTTAAGAAACACCCACCGGCCCAGCCCTTACTCGCCCAACTTATCCAGTCAGGAAGGAGTAAGGGATGCACAGCCCTTTAAAGTCCCTGAAAGTACTCCCCAGTGCGTATATCCAGTTTGACCTTAACAGTACGCTCTTGCACTTCCAACCAGTTAAGGTCAGTTTAGGCGTGCCACTGCAAGAATTATTATTATTATTATTATTATTATTACTACTACTACAACTCGCACACCACCCAACTAAGGACAGTGGAAGGGGTCTCAGCCTGCTACAGGCTCCTAGCATCCCGCCAGGTAAGGCCGCAACTGACATTGCACATTTCAGGGAACTTGTGGGGAAAGGGAATTTTACCATTAATATGGATTTTACGAAACACCCACCGGGCCAGCCCTTACTCGCCCAACTTATCAAGTCAGGAAGGAGTAAGGGATGCACAGCCCTTTAAAGTCCCTGAAAGTACTTCCCGATGCGTATATCCAGTTTGACCTTAACAGTACGCTCTTGCACTTCCAACCAGTTAAGGTCAGTTTAGGCGTGCCACTGCAAGGGTTAAGACTGAATATTGTTTTATTCTTAGACTAGTGCAGATCTGTTTCAGCATTTAAGACTGGTTTATCCTCAACCAACTAAGGTCAGGGGCATCAGCCTGCCGTACAGATTTTCTTCTAGTCCTTGGGCTAACAGGGCAGATTTGCCAACACCTGAAGGTAGTGTACTTGCAGCTGCCAGCCAATTAAGGCAAGCTGAGGCTTTCGGCTACCTGTCTACCCAGCTGGCAAGGCAGGGGCGCCACTCCCTAGGTCATCTCATCGAAGCCTGCTCGTTTTATGGAGGTCACTGGCTCTGAATCAGTGTCCTGCCTACCTACATTATTATTATTATTATTATTATTATTATTATTATTATTCATATATTTGACTGTATGTACACTTGTCCAAACACCGGGTCCCCTCCGGGGTCCAAGAGTGAGAGGGCTCTAGCAGTCTATTCTTCAGTTGGACCAATTTTCATGTTCTTATAGATAATGTTTTTCTAAGTATATGTGCAGTACCAATGAGAGTAATCTTCTGCAGTTCTTGAAGCTTGCTATTTTCCGGAATTCCTTCGACATTCCTACTAGTTTCCTTTCGTATCATTCCTAGTGCGCCCATGATGACTGATATCGTTGTTGGGTTTAGATGCCACATCCTGGTGATCTCAATTTCCAGGTCTTTATACTTCTGAAGTTTATCATATTCTTTAGTCGAAATGTTGCTATCACAGGGAACTGCCATGTCAATAATTTGACATGTCTTTGCTTTGAAGTCTTTGATAACAATGTCTGGTTTATTGGCCGTGGTGGTACGGTCTGTGTGACCTGTGAAGTCCCAAAGAATTGTCAAATCTTTTCCATTGGTGACCTCTACAGGATGATGTTCGTACCATTTCTCAGGGACTTTGATGTTGTAATGCTTGCACACATTCCAGTGGATGTATTGGCCTAAACGATCATGGGGAGCCTTATATTCTTTAGATGCTAATATAGGACAGCTAGCTGTGAGATGATCTACTGACTCATCTAGCTTTTTGCACATGCAGCAAAGAGGGTCTGTACCGTCGTTAGCTATCTTAGTTCTATAGACGTTTGTCAGGATTATTATTATTATTATTACAACTCGCACACCACCCAACTAAGGACAGTGGAAGGGGTCTAATCCTGCTACGGGCTCCCAGCATCCCACCAGGTAAGGCCGCAACAGACATTGCACATTTCAGGGAACTTGTGGGGAAAGGAAATTTTACCATTAAAATGGATTTTAGGAAACGCCCACGGGGCCAGCCCTTACTCGCCCAACTTATCCAGTCAGGAAGGAGCAAGGGATATACAGCCCTCTAAAGTCCCTGAAAGTACTCCCCGATGCGTATATCCAGTTTGACCATAACAGTACCCTGTTGCACTTCCAACCAATTAAGGTCAGTTTAGGCTTGCCACTGCAAGGGTTAAGTCTGAATATTGTTTTATTCTTAGACTAGTGCAGATCTGTTTCAGCACTTAAGGCTGGTTTATCCTCAACCAACTAAGGTCAGGGGCATCAGCCTGCTGTACAGATTTTCTTCTAGTCCTTGGGTTAACAGGGCAGGTTTGCCAACACCTGAAGGTAGTGTACTTGCAGCTGCCAGCCAATTAAGGCAAGCTGAGGCTTTCGGCTACCTGTCTACCCAGCTGGCAAGGCAGGGGCGCCACTCCCTAGGTCATTTCATCAAAGCCTGCTCGTTTTATGGAGGTCACTGGCTCCGAGTCAATGCCCTGCCTACCTAATTATTATTATTATTATTATTATTATTATTATTATTATTATTATTATTTCAATCTTTGATAACTCAATTTTGATTGTATCCTGGTAACTTCCCATTGAGATCGAGTTGCAACAAGCATCCAAGGGTCACAAGGGAATTGTCAATTCTCTTCAGGTCTCTAGAAGCTTCCTTTATATTCTCGCTGTCCCAAGTATTGTGGTTTTCTGTATGTTCTGTCTTTATCTTTATTCCAATTATTATTATTATTATTGTTATTATTATTATTATTAGTATCATCATCATCATCAATTTATTATTATAAATCTTTATTGAACCAAATTATCATTTCACCTCAAGCATTTGCAGAAAAAGAAGAGTGATCTTCTAATAGTCTGTAAGATTTTAAATTAAAGAATTACAATAAAGAAAATCAAAGCAATAACTACATATTCACATTATATAAATATTATGTGTACATGATGATTAAAATTCAAAACCATGGTTTATAAGGCAGATTATTCAAACCATTTCTCCTCTATAACTGAAGTTTTTTCCAGTGATTTTAATTCTTGGCTTTCGAAGATGATAATTAAGGTTAGCATGACGTGATTCATAATGATGAATTTGTTCTGTTCTTTTTTAAAAAGATTGGTGATATAGTTGGACAGTAACAGTTGTTTGGCTTTGAACGCTAAGGCAGATATTCTTAGTTTCCTCTTCAAAATTGAGGGAGAGTTTTGTAGACCACAATAAGTACATTTTTAGGCCGGAAATTAACGTAATCGTCTTATGACATTAGACGTCTGTGTGAGGATTGGATACTTTAAGCTATCCACAAAACTACGTTGGTCAAAACTACGTTGGTCAGTCAATGCACTTGGTAGTCTTTCAGCAAATTGATAAATTGAGTATTAACGGGGTTCTTTTTCGATGTTGTGCAAAATGTCGTGATTTGTCACTGGAAAATATGGCGATTATTTACGGGTGCTGAAGGATAAGGCAAATTACTGATGTGCGAAACGCTTACAAATCACGATATTTTTTGATGACTAAGCTCAATGATTGTAACTTGCATTTAACAATTGGTTCTGTCTTTTGTAATCTTTTAAATTTTTTTTCTGACATCTTGGCAGAACCATTAGAAGGAACGAGACGTGTTTATTGTTTCGTAGTGAAAGAAGCATGAGCAGAATATTGTTTGCAGCCAAGCAACGATCCCCAGTCAATGCGTATTTTATGTTTACCATTGTATTATATATGTACTGCCAGTTATTGGCAGGTGACCAAGCGGTTTGTTGAATTGTATTGTTAAATTGAATGGTAGTACGTGTTTTTTGTTATGAATTATGTGTTGTGTATTATTTAAAGTGTATTTTTGTATTATGTACTATGTAACACCTATCTTATATCGTGTATATTAGGTGTATGTTATCAAGCTTGATGGTCACTAAGCAGTGGCGTAGCCAGGATTTTCTTTAGAGGGGGTCATCGCCCGACCATGATGGGCCAACAGCCGACCACAAAGAGTTGAAAGGCCCGTTAATTGGCCCCAACCTGGTTTGGGTTAATTTTTGTGAGTAATTCAAGAGGGACGATCCGATCTAGTAGATAATAATAAGCGCGTAAAATTATCATATGAGTAAATTTCTTATGCAATGCAACACGTGAGGGGAGGCGTGGCATCAGGCCGCCCTCTAAATACGCCAGTGCCATTCGGGATCCTGAAATCTTCAATCCCACGAGTGACCACTGATTAATCTTCTGATCTCGACAGTGCCGCAATGATATTTGTTTTAATTTACTTGCGAAGGAAATGAAAGGAGCGCTACATCAAACCACTCATTACAATCATCTTATCCGGTAGGTCATGTGTTGAGTGATATCACACTCTTTAGATTGGTTATCACACTGTACATTGACACGTGCACGTGTATGTGCATGTGCACGTGCATCTGTATGTGTTTGTGTGCGTACATTCACGTGTAAATCCAAATGATATATGCATATAATCTTCTTAATCCGTGATATGTTTCTAAGTCGTTTTACGTCTAGGTATCCTGGAAATGGTAGCGTTCATAACTGACGCTCAGATGGTTTGCCGCTAAAACTATGGTTGATCCATTGTGTAAACAGTCTTTTATGTAATTACTGATTTCATCGCAGGCGACAATCACGGGACGAATCTAGTTCATTCTAATTCGTAGAATCCACCGAATAAAAGAGATTCTTGCCATTCTCTGTCTTTAATAATGTGTCGTATCAAACGTTTTTCACCTGAGGAATGTCGTTTCTGATTAAAACGTCTTTGCTCGTCTATCATCAAATGATACAAATTATTATTTCGATTTTTGGTTATTCTTTTTCATTGCTTTCATATACTTATGGCATACCCTGCACGTACTGGCTACAGTCGATAAGAGAAACTCTTCTTTGTCCATTCCCAATTATTTTTCAGTAAAATTATTTTGATAGAGCACTTTCGTGAACCAAGTAAATGCAAGACAATAAGACGCTAATTACCCCCCTTCTCTCTCTTCGTTTCGTTCTAGCTACCATTTATTTATAGATTTCCGACTTACTGTTTACTAATCAGGGTAATTGCTTTGTCTGTGATGCAGGCTCCCCTTCATTGAACCTCTTCTCTCACGTTTTAAGTTTACAGTACATCATACAGTCTGGCACTCATTGTAGACGCCCCAGTCTCTGCTGTGGTCTTGTCTAAAATAAACGACGTGCGAACTGTCTGTTTCCATTCTTCTCATCGCTAGTACAGTAGTTCCATCTGCTTCTGTGCTATCCACATGGAAATTATGTACGGGATTTCACTGAGCGCTTGGCTGTTATATGGTGAACATAAATGACGTCCTCAGTCCCAGACATTAATAAATGTATTTCTCTGGTAACCGTGTAATTACATTGCGTTATTTCAGAGTTCTGTAAGGGCTTATTTTTACGATAGGATTGCCGTATAAGATTGTTCATTCTGGGGTATGTAGTACTGTCTCAAAGGCACAATTCTTGTTTTCGGTTCGCTCATTAAAGTAGCAGTAGGTCCGGAAGACTCTAGGGAGTTAATTGGTATAGTGTACAGTATGCAAGATAGTGTACAGCACACTACCAAAAATCGAGAGAACACGCACTGACGTTTCCAGCGAAAGCTCTTCATCGGAGTAAAATGCGAGGTGAACTTGAAAACACCGGGTATTCTATGTTCGAAAATGTGGTAGATAAATGTAACCAACTAGTTGAGCGGAAGGTACACACCTTCCATCTTCATAATCATTTTGTTTAGCTTCTTGATTGGTTACATTTATCTCCCACCTTTTTCGAATATATAATACCCGGTGCTTTTTATATTGGCTTGAACGTATCAAGATTCTTTTTATTTATATTTCAAATTACTGTTGGGTCCTGTTAAACTTTTCGATGTTTCCTGTTGTTTAAGCTGCCCTATAGGTTCTTGAGATTTAGAAAAGTCGCAGCTCCAGACAGAACTCGAATCTGTAACTTTCATGACGGTCAGAGCGACTGGGTAGAACTATTCAGAAGGTTGTAGAATAGAGTTCCATCAGGTGCTCAGAGTTTTCATGAGTCTCAAAATTTTCATACAGCTTGAACTTTTCACCAGAATGTGTAACTAAAGTTACGTGAAAGTTTGAGTTTTATAAGACGGTCATTTACAGACGTTTGAATACGACACAGGCAAGGATTAAACCATGCAAATGTATTTCTCATTTGACGTACTTAAAAACGAACAACATTGCGCACGTTGAAGGAACTACTTGAAATTACAATTGTGGCCAATTCACAGTGACATAATGAACATTTCTTTATAAACAATAAAACATGCGCTTTGCGGTCTTTAGTTCGTCTGAATACGTAGTATGTGTCTTGCGTTTGTCTTCGTACTACGACATATAAAATACACTGATGCAGTATGTTCACCCCGAATGCGTAATATGAGGGGCATTGCTGCATCGGATGTGCAAACGCGAGCCGAAGATGAGTGGCTGTATGTGCGATACAACACTAACGCGACTATTGTAAAGTAATTATGATACCAATATATGTAATACATTCATGTTCTTCAAAATGGCGAAGATTCCAACGATTTCTGCCGCGAAAATGGCACGAAATGTTCATGTAAATCAACAGTTGTATCACACATACAACTGTATTGTATCGCATGTACAAGAATTCTTGAAACTTTAAATTCTCTCGTACTGTCTACATAAATTATTAATGAGAGTATTATTTGTCTTGCGTTCGTCTTAATATTGGAAAACCAGGAGCTATACTCTAAAATCGGGTAGTGCGTATCCCGTATGGATGGATTACTTTTAGCTTAGATGCATAATCAGGAACGCTCCAAAAATAGCCTCAACTTCGTTTACTGTTGTAAAGGTGGCCATTACTTTTAATAATTTTTTGTGTTGCTTTAATCATTAGCAGTTTGACTGTGATAATTGATATAAGAGATTTTTTAGAATCTAACGAAAGTGATCTGAGTTCTGTTCTGCTAATTAAAAACTGTTTTTTCTTGTTTATCAAACAATCATCGCCTTTACTTTCTCTATCTGTATACTGCATTTATTTGAAAAGGTTGACAGGTTTCAGTTTCGGAGATAGTTTTGCACCATTAAATACCGATATAGCATTAATTTTGACGGGTGGATTTCGCTATGCTGTTCCTGAGTTTTGATATCTTGAGGTGTTTGTTTTATTCTTCTAGTTAAGCTGTCAACATGTCGACACAAATCAGTAGTTTTAAATAAATTTGATTATGATATGACTTTAATGCAATTACGTTACAGAGTGATTTTGTGGACAATGGTTTGATTTATGGGACTGTTTTACGGTTCAGAAGAAATCAAATTTTGTAGCTGTTGATAAATGCGCAGGACTGTCATTAGATTCAAAATATGACTGTTGCGATTGTTTTAAAGACTTGTTTGAGCCTGCTTTTAATAAACACCGTCTGCATGTTAGACAGTCTAATTAAATATCATTGACACCGTGAATCTCTGTTGTTGAACTTAGCAGTACCTGAACAGCTTATTGCAATTAAGATTCGTCTAATTGAAAAATCATGGACGAAATACTTGTCGTGTCCGCAGTTACCTAGTGTCGTAGAAAATCATGCGTTACCAATCCAATATTTCTAGAATCTTGCGTTATTCTTTCTAAAAACTCTGTATAAGTGATATTTCTCGGAATTTTATTTAGGGACGACTTGTAAATGTTACAGTTATGTTTAACGAAAGGCTGATGTAAACCTTTCGTGCGACGTTATTTACATTAAAAATCGTAGATGTTAATTGTTCCTTAGAAGATTGCCAAAACAATATTTCTGCAAAAAAAATTGAAGTCAGCATTTTTTTTAACTCGCATCATCTATTTCGCGTATGAAAATAATATCTCATATGAATTGTTTCAGTTCCATATGTGTGAAATGAAAATTTCATCTCTGAAATTAATTTTCATATACGAGTCTTTCGTTTCATATGTGAAATACGTGTTTTGTACAACAAGATCTCACGTGTGAAATTTTGAACTAGTTCCTTTCACATTTGAATTAGGTATTTCATAAGTGAAAAAGTTTCCGTTTCATATATGAAATAAAAATTTCATATGTGAAAATGTTGAATTCCACATGTTTTTCCCATGTGAAATGACGTGAGCTTTTCTTAAGGGCAAGCACAGGGTTGAGTAACTGCTGTCGCTAACCAAAGTTTCAAGACGTGCACATTTCCAAAGGGGACGTTGAAAAATACCATTTTCAACGGCAATTCGCTGTAAACATTACGTTACGAACATGGTTGCCACGTGTTACATGCAGCTTAAGATTATTAAACTCCACGAATGTTGCGCAAAAAATTAGTGCATGTAACATGGCATTAGTCAACAATTTCGTATTGGTATTTTACTTCGGCAAAATGTTGCGCTAAAAACCATTTCTAGAAGTCGTGCTGTGTAGCAGCACCTCAACGATCGACATGTACAAACTCGATATTATTTCACTGTTTTGTTAGAAATCTTTGAGCAGTTTGCACGTTGAGGTATGAGTATTAGGAAAGCGACTTCAAAAATGTTAAATTTACACAAACCTGAAAACCAGCTGGGATCCTAAAACGTGAGATTATAGATGTGCTGAACTATATAAGGGGAGGCTTGCTCCTGTTACTAAATCTGCTGATAATTGTAGCCCATTTGCAAAAGCCTGTCGGTCTTTGGCAACAATTAATGGTGAGTTACATTGCCACTCAGGTAGTAGAAATACTTAATCATGTAGTGAGTATATATCTCAAACTCGTTAACAACTATTAAGCAAAACACAAAGTAAGTTATCTTCATTAGCATAAAATTTCGACAACTTTAAACCCAATTTTCTCTTTAAATAAGGATTCGTTTGAGATGTAATATCATTCACTCGAAAGTCATTAAGGTTCGCTTATATTAGATTACTTCACAACAAATAAACATGATCCTTGTAGAAAAAACAAAGTAGTTCTTGATCATTCACCGGAGAACATGAGAGAATTTCAGGATTATCTTCTACCACAAAAGTCTACAAGAAATTTGTAGACTTCATTGGGATCTGCAATCTTGTCCCCAGAGGCTTCGCCGCTTCTCGTTAACGTGGGTTTTGTTTTTGTCAGGGGCGTAGTTTATGGGGGAAGTTGGGGGTGTTACACTCCCAAACTTCGGAAAAAAATTCAAAATTTGGGCAAAAGTAGACAGTTGGAGCATTAAATTGCAGACAAATTTGGTTTCGTAAGTCAGGTCAAAACCCCTTTGGCTACTGGATTATGTACGGATTAGGGCTGAGATAGCGAGGCTACACCATACGTGACCTGAATGTCCGTCAAATTAATTTCGGGCAATTTTTGAAAGGATACGATTATTCAGGCGAATTAACCCCACGCCGCATAACCAAAATGGGTTAACTACGCCCCTGGGATTAGTCCGTTACTAAAACAGAAAAACCTGGTTCCGGTTGAAAAGAACACGACGATTTCGCCGTCTCAAGTACTTAACAAAGGACACGAAAAGGAGTTAGTCCAATAATATATTTTTTGAAGGTTCCTCGACCCTGAGTATGAGCATACGACAGTCGTTGCGCTTGTTTTGAAAGTTAACATCACAGAAAAATTCTTCAATTCTTGTCAACTTTTCGAAATGATTCTGAAGTTGGATTATCCCAGAGCCTTCGTTTGAAGGACGTGGCGAGGGCGTTCAGAATGAGTTTGCTGGATTTGAACAGACACCTTTGGTGAAGCAGTCGTTCGGTTCCCTGAAGGTCCGACTGTAATTGTCAACGAAGCCAAATTTTTGGAATAACGTTCATGTGGTAGGATAATCTTGAAGTCTTTCCTTGATGTTTTATGATTTCTCAAAGTGGTTTTCTGTATGGTCATCAGGCTTTAAATTTTCAAGAAATCATGACTCAACAAACAGAAACGTTTTTGTTAATTTTTGTCGTTTTTAAATACTTCTTCCAACTATTTATTACATAAAGCAAATAGAAGAAGATTGGTTTCGAAAATAAACTATCGTTATTTTTTCTGTTCTTCCTGGTCCAGCCAGGGAAATCTTAGGATTATATTAGGACTATACAGGACTCGTTTTTTCTTGAATATCTTCTCAATTCCTCTCCTTCAATTTCTACGCAGTGAAAAATTCTTGTTTTGTTTTCATGCACCTGAAAGGTTGTATGTCATAAAGTCGACAAGTGTTGTATAGATACTTTGTTGGAAACACACTAAAGCGTGTAAACTAGTTTTATATCAAATCTGCAACTAAAAAAGTTTATTTTAATTTTTTTCCCCAATTTTTTTTAAATAAGTCAGTTTACATGATATATTATTCTGCGATTTGCCAACCTGGATACTTAAAGATCCCATTCCATACCGTCCTAGCATTTAAATATTTTCATATTTGGTCTCCCGTTTAAAGTCCTGGTTGCTTACGAGGACTATACCCACTTCGTACTCCAAGCGGTTGATCACATGAGGGCGGCACAAATTTGATCACGCTTCATACAAATCAAAAAAGATTTGTCTGGGAAGCGATCTTAAGCCGTGTCGGCCTGACGTCTTACCGGTCTCATGTAATCAACCACTAAATAATATACTGGAATAGAGAGGGTATTCCTTTCATTTCAAAATTATTTCAACGGGTGGATAAACGGATTTCCAGTAGTTTTATGCGGAACACGCAGAAGGAGTTACCATTTGTGATTTCTGCCACAGTTTTAAAGGGCATTAAAGCTATTTCCTTCAGATTTTATGATTCGGTTTCTTTTTTCCTTTTTTTCGTCAAGAAACATCGAATAACTGCAAACAAGGAAGCCCAGCCTTCTTATAATCCTTAAGAACGTTGTGAACAATCACTTATTCCCGCTTCTTTTACAATACCTGATGCAGAGAAAAGTGTATGAATAGGAGATGATTGAAATTTGTTGTCAAAACAGTCGACTAAAATCTCTTAAAACACTGCCGGAATATTGCGTGATAAAATTTCAGCAAAATTGCTCGCGTAAGGGTTTACTTATTACGGGTGCGGTCGAACCTGGGGCGCCGTCACCTCTGACCATGCGTCGTTCACCCTTCACTCCGAAAATGCATTTTGAATGACTGGCGAGTTTAAAGGGTGACGACTACCTGGCAAAGAAATTCTTAAGAGAGTTCATCCTGCCGTTCTTTTTCAATATAGTTCTCATTTGTTTGACAAGGTCGTGGAAGATAATGGCAACGTTGATATTGTTCATCGCAGATGTTTCGTAAAACGTACATTCGTATTCCACAGCAAAGTCCCTGCCTTCCTTGCGAGGTACAACCCGCTCATACTTTAGGTCCACTTTGTTGCCCACAAGCACAATTGACGATCCCTTTGCTTTCTTAACCTCTCGGATGAGTTTTACGAGTTGTTTGGCGGTCTCAAAGCTTAGGCGGTCATTAATTGAATAAATCACGATGAATCCTTGTCCTTCGTTCAAGTAGACAGGCTCAGTCTAAAAAGAACAAAAAACGTTTAGGCCGCGTTTTCGCTGGTCATTTCGGGTACGAAAATACCACAACCTTAACGGCAGTGTTTGTTTTTGGGATATATTGGACTGACGTTATTGCCAACCGTTTCTACGTGTCTACATGTTTAGCTTCATGAGAGAAGACTAAAGCAATACAAATATTCATCGCTGTTTTTCAAAGGTAGATTATGAAAAGTAATAGGATTGTTCAATTCGAACATCTTAGAATATTATCAGCAAAATCATGAACGCATCATTGACTTTAACTTTCCACTGGTTTTCATGTATTTAGGAAGACGTCTTCAGCTCTCTGGCCTTTATAACACAATGAAGTTTCGCGCTCTTTTAATATCTACAAGTCTAGAGACCACACATATTATTATTTTTATTATTGTCATTATCATTATGTTGTTATTGTTATTATTATTATTTTTAATATTGTCATTCATGTCATTTAAATTTCTTTTAACACGATAGCCTTTCAATTTTAATACCGATTTTGAAAGGGTCATGTATATATTATTAAAATGTACCACCTTTGCAAAGAGGTGTCGGTAAAGTATGTATGAAGTAAGTCACATCAAACAAAATGTTTCCTTATTCTAGAATAAATCTCATAATAAATCCAAAAGAATCTTAGTATAATCTCAAGGATGAGCAAAACATATTACTCGCTATACTCAAAAGAAGAAAGAACCCTTTCACTGCTCTTTACACAATAGGTGCGCTTCTGCTTGTGTCAATTTCTGCAGTTGATATTATTCTTTAAATCTTCCACAAGTAGCAAACAAACCATTCGAAGAAATGTTTTATGTTTTTTCAAATAAATCTCATAAACTCAACTGGATTAAAATTGAATGTGAGCCGGATGTAATTTTGCTGTCAAAACCGGGCCAATGCTGCCTTGCATAAATTGTCCAAAGGTCGACTCAGTCGGTGATAATCTGGGCTTTTTTTTTTTCATGATTTCAACCGATTAATACGACGATTAGTTTTCAGTTGTTTTTTTTTTTAAATTGTACATTTAAAAATCGAGAAAAGGAAATTACTTTCATGAGTCATACAGAGCACTTCGAAGAAATGCGTCACTGACTGGCCCTTGGCTTTGCACAATGACATTTCTTTGATCTCGCTGCTGCTTTCTGGATTCTTTTCAAGGCTCCTCGATGTTTTGCGGTGGAGAGAAGCATCCACTGTGATTTGAAAGTGCTTAAGCACCTTAGGTAAATCTGACCAGGAGGTCCAAATCAGATTTAAAAAGCAGACTACCAAATCGATGGGAGAACATGTTAGTCGTATTCATCAGAGAGCGCAAATTCAATGCACGTAAGTGCCTGACTAGTTGTGCACTTGAACATACCCTTGCTCTTAATTTTTCATAGGAAACGGAATATTACCTCTGTATTCGAGTTACGAGGATCCAAACATCATTATCAACAAAAGTACTGACACTTTAGACCATCTGTTTATGTTAAGGTAAAGGTAGCTCTTCAGTCTGAGTTATTTCAAACGTTGATTGCGGGCGATCCGACTTGTGCTTAATTTCAGATCTCCTGCCTTAACCGGAAGTATGCTTACTACGGCATCCAACTTTTGCATTATTGTGGTCACAATCGACATCCATTTATTTCTTCGCTAAATTCCTGACTAGTTATACCTTTAAATAGAACGGTCTAGCTTTTTTGACTTGAAGTTGCTCTTGTGGGTGGCATATCTTGAATTTATGTTTCAATGTTGACCCGCCTGAACCGCGTGCGTGTCGATAGTTGATAATGATAGCTGACGTTAAGCATCAGGTACATGATAAACGTAAAACGAATGTAATACTTTGAATTTTGTTTCAAATTTTGTTAACCTGCCTTGAATAAAAAAAATGGATAAAAAGGAGGACTGATTACATGGAAGACTTTCCTTACAGTTAACCGGGCAGAAATTTGAAAAACTCAGCTCGGGCAGACATTTTTCTATGTTATCGCGAGATAATTTTTGAAGAATTTCTTCGTCACTCCGGGCTGAAATTCTCCATCCAAACCGCCCTTAAAACTGTTAGGCCATATGAGACTTTCCGTCATTAAATGAGCCAATTTGACGGAAAAAGGAATGAAATTGCTCGTCGTTGAAATTGACTAGTTTGAATTGCGGCTTGCTTCGTTTTTGTTTGCTCTGAATAAAAAATTTCAAAAGCATTTTAAGATTAGTCTCAAAAACCCTCGGAAACTTTGGAGTCAACCGTGGAATGCATTTGCCCCAAAAACTGGTCGGAACTCTGTACCTGTATGATAGTCTTAGTGGTGGTCAGTACAAGGCCGTCGACCTTGACATGGTCTACACTGTATTCGCCTGTCCTAGAGGCCGACATGAGTCAAAACTCAACACTTGAGTTTCCTTCTCAGGGTGTCCAGTGGCAATATCCAACAGGAAAGTCAAGAATTTTTTCATCATGAGCTCAACCTGCTGCTTCAGATTGACCATGTAATCTTGAATGATGAACGCGGTTTCGAATATGTTACACAAACTTAGAACACATATTATTTCACGTCGGTACAGCACCACAGGTCGGCACATAGCAAGACTGATTTTCGTTCAACAG
The DNA here is from genome assembly GCA_030142905.1 of Heliopora coerulea. NCBI lineage: Eukaryota > Metazoa > Cnidaria > Anthozoa > Scleralcyonacea > Helioporidae > Heliopora > Heliopora coerulea. Next base: position 85,490 of record JASJOG010000210.1, read on the forward strand.
TCTTTCGATATCTGAACTTTGACATGAGAGGGAATTCGAACACAATATGCTAGTCGGCAGATGATTACCTGGCAAAATTTGTAATTACTTTGCCATTCTATCGGTTCTAGCTGCATAAGGTTGTATTTATAGCTCCACAAGCATGTTACGAAATACTCATGTTCTATGCGATTTTTTAAGATAAGGATTTTGCTCGATATTTCATCTGATCTTGCAATATTTAACGATTATTCGCTTCATACTCAGTAAACATTGTTGAATAATCCACGAGACAAAGTGGAGGGGATCATTCAACAATATCTACTGAGCTTAAGGCGAGCAACTGTTTTCATATAAAAGTACAGGTAAATGCTTGAAGAAAGTAGTGGACAAGTTGTGTTAAAAATTCCTTGGTAGCATTTACAAACGTAGCCGCCATTTTCCGTAAATGTCTTCCCTGCTAAATTCACCTTGTTATTAAAGAAAAATATGGCAAAATTCGTGCTCAATCACTGCGCAGAATTTTTCACAAACATCTGCGTAATTGTATTAAAAAACAAAATATATCAAAGCTCCAATTTAAGGTGAAGCTTTTAATTGTTACAATTTGCTATTCAGCTGGCTGACCGCGGGCCTGATCCGGCGCATGAGACTTTTTAAAATATAAGATAAATAGCCAAAAAATCAAAACAGATTAATAAAAAAAAGGGAAAAAAGGCATTCCAGGTCTAGGTCTCTAGGATCAGATGAAAATCTGTTGCATCCCAATTTCAAATTTAAACGTTTATCTTGGAAACGTAACAGGTTTTCATTCGGCATGTTTCATTGAATCAATCAGTATATAGTAATATAGTACTAAACGGTCTAATGAACTAAAAATATGAATTGAATATTGGTTGCTTTTAGTGATCAACTTTTTAACTTTTCCCTGGATAAATTTTCTTTTCCTTTTTTGTGATGATGGAACTTTGTGTTCGTCATAAAGTCCTGGTCACACATAGTGGAGGTTTAATCTTTGGTTTTGACTTAAACAAAATAACACCAGTATGTGGTTTGCTAGTTGTCCTTTCTTACCATTTCTTTCTGGCTCGCGGGATAATCTAGCCTCTGGAATCTGGCCCTCGGAAAAAATAAAGTTGAATACACTTGCCTTACGCCACAGTTTGGTGTCATTCTTTGAAGAATATTTGATCGAATTGCCTCAATATTCTGCTTTGTCCAGCACATGACCTAAGTTTAGTGACCATATTTTTGATAAAGCTTTTCAATAGCAGTGATAGCCTTATGTACGTTTTGCGTAAAAAGTTCTTCGCTGTCTATAAATGGTGTATTTGTGGAAGATGCTTCGTTGGTTTAAAGGCGTTTACCAAGTTAATCGTCGTAAATGGGTAAAAAGTTTGACGAAAAAATTAATGGATTGGCCTCCATTGGACCGCGAAAAAAGTCATTTCTAAATTGAGACATACATTCCCTGTTATATTTATAACTTTTCGTCCATTTTAAAAATACCATAACCAGAAGAAGTGGGCGGACGAGTTGCTCTATATATCAACACACTTCAATTTATTAAATCAACACGACAGTAACATGTATATGACGGAACTTTAACTTTGTAAAAATTAATATTTGGGGAAGGACTTGTGAGGAAAAAAGTTATCTAGACTTTGATCCCATGTCTTTTCAAAGCAACACGTCCAAAAGTTTTCTTCAATATTCAGTAGCACAATGTATTGCATTGTATTACATCATCTGTTGTTGCAAGCTTTCGTCGCTAGAGATTTTTCGGCAGATTGGTCCCGGGGTTCGATGTTATCTCGTGTCTCTATTTCTTTAATTGCTCCGACAAAAATAAAAGCAGATTAGGCAATATCAGGATGCTTAACTAGTAAGAACAGTGAAATACTGCGAAATCAAATTGCAGACTCTTACAGAGATGCAGGTGATCTTCCATAAATAGCATTGTATTTTATTAAAAGAAACACATAAACGATGTCCTCGTTGTGAACCGCCACAAAACAAGCGAGGCGGGAGGGTAGGTGAATTCCAGAAAGTGCAAATGAGTTGATACAATTAAAAGCCCCGAACCAATTTGTCCTTTGTTTAAACGCTCATTCAGAAATACTAGGATAATTAATTTTTTTATTGACAGACCGCACTAAGCAACGCACACGAGACATTGCATCACAAGTGCTCACACTGCTTGGACAATCCGTAGCCTATGGACAACCGTAGCTTTGGTTAATTCCGTAGGCGACAGAGGATTAAGCTTGAGCACAGAACGTTCGAAGATTTTGATGAAAAAAAAGAATGGAAATCAGAACAATCTAGCCAGTCATGCGTCGTCTAAAAGCCACTCCCCCTGAAAGTGCCACTACCAGTATGTGCAAAACGACGCGTTGATTGCCTGAATACTTGCGCACAAGAACTTCTAATTAAATTCATCAGTAGTAGCACAGCCAAGACATATCCGATACCTTCAACAAATCGGACCACTGTGAAATGTTTAGCGATAAATCGCCGAGATTCGAAGCCAAGCGAAAATTTATGGGCTAATTACGAGATGCGAAAAGTAGGGAATGAAAATGCGAGACGTTGCTGATATGTAATATTTAATACTCGGGTCTAATTGCTTACCGTATTCGCTGTATCCAGTATATGTAGATCTCCTATCTCTTCATCAATCTCTGCAAGCATTTCATAGGTCATTTCTGTTCGAGAAAAAATAACACCATTTCTCCTTATCTCAAGGTTAAGATTTGATTCCCACTGAAGTTTGTAAAGGAAATGCACGTCAAATTCGGATGTACGAACCACGCGAATCCGGCTCAAGCTAGCAGATATGGTCGAAATTATAGCATCGTTTCCCCGTAGCTTTGCTGCTATTAACGCCCGATGTAATTTAGAACCGATACTCAGACTAACGACGTTGGCCTTACCTAATGTTGGGTCATACTCATAGATAAATCTTCCTGTTGAGAATCGTACCAGTAGAGCTACAAACGATAAAAGGCAGACATAGATTTAAGCTTTCAGGGTAATTGACATATAATTGGGTTATAAACCTCCGAGGAGAGAAGAAACAACTGATCAATGGCTGTTACATGTGTAAGAGGCTAATGTTGACAAGTTGTGGCGTATGCACAACATTCTTTAGGTTGGCCATAATGTATTCGTTGCTCATTGTTTATACCTCAGGAGTGAAGCCCGCATGCTGACTAGAATCAAAGGCCAGCCACGACTGCCAAATATTTGTTTATTTTTTCACTTTTGATGTCGGAGTATGCCCTGAAATTGTCCGTGGTATCACGATTTGTGAGCTAAATCAAGACCTCGATCATTTGATATCGACAGTTTGACAGTTGACTGTGAGGGGCAACAGCCCTTTCCTGATACGATGTTTTTTTAATGTCTCGCCAGTCTCTGTTCGAACGCTGTGATCTGTATTCTTTAGCTTAGCAGGCCAGTAAATTTTCAAACGAACGCGCCAAGCAGTTCCTGGCCGGCGAAGCAAAATTAGAAACATAAAAAGGAAAGACAAACGACATCGAAATGCGAAAAATTGTCACATGGCGTATGGTGTGTCTTCCGATTGATAGCGCGCGAATTTTCGAATCACGGAAGGTGTTACACATCTCTCCAAGAAGCAAACCTCTCCTGCAGCTAGCTTCGAGAAACAGAAGGCAATTATGACTTTATCAACAGTCGAATTAAGTGCAGACGTTTCACTCTCTACCATTTGACTCATTTTATGAAGACTCGATCAGCGCTAGGGGACATAAACTGGTTGAGTGCCATCGAAGGAGAGGTTGTTTCGAATCCTTCTAGTCTGCCAATTACATCATGCATGGATTTCACGAAAACCGTTTAGTACAGAAAGCGATTTTCTGCAAAAAGGGCAATAGAAACTGAGTTTAAGTGATGGGTTAGCAAGTGGACGACGACACTTTTTCATATATCAACACCGAGATGGGATAATCGAGCCAATGTCGGTACGTTGAAAAGAAAACTTGAAAGTTTGTCTTGGAAGTTGCTGATATGAAGCATTAGCTGTGCGACAGGAGGTCAACATGTACGAAAACGGCTCTAACAGCTGTTATAAGGAGCGCGAGAAATTGGGATTTATTGACCCGATTAAGAATTTTTCGCTCAATGTTTGGTCTCCTACTTCGGACTACCTAGCGATGAGGCTTTTAAAGACAGATAGGCGCATGGAGGGACGGAAATTAAGAGACGAGTTGTCTCTTCGAAACCATCGCTGAGTTCGTCCCAAGAGTCTTAGGGCTAAAGCCAGCGGCACAACAAGATGAGCATTAACACTCATTAGGATCACACCTTAACACCTGGCTACCATCCATTTTAAGCTAACTTGCCAAAACTAGAGTTACCCGCAAATTATGTCCAGTGTTTCACAATGCGAACGCACGAACCAAGTACACAATGATATCTTCAAGATGTTGTCAAGATATGATATTAATGACAAGATATTAATGAATACAGTTAACAAAGATAAACCCTCATGCAAGAACTGAAGTCAAGACATCGTGATGCCTTTTTAGGTTTACTCACCACAAAAGTTTTCATTGTCGTGCATGCGATGCGATAAGGAGAAAGAGAAATTACTTACCGGATTTCCCTACGCCTCCCTGACCGAGCAAAACGATATGGTAATCCTTAATTGATCCGGCCTTTTTTAAATTGTTCCTTGTATTATTCGTAATCTCGGTAGAGCAAGAGTCCTGACCGCGTATCGTCAGTCGTTTTCCCGAGCTTCTCTCGTGTTTTTTATCCGATGTGACGAGAGTCGGACTTGACGGCCGCTTCGCCATACTGTGATTGTTGTTCCCGTTGGAGCAACTGAGTTTGTTAATTGACGGCTCGCTCGAGGTTCGCTCCTTGCCGTCCTTTCCATCTTCGGGAAGTTTTCCCATTTGTTGAAACGCTGGACTAGAGCTCCGCAAGAGTTCTCCCTTCGTCGCCTTCTTCGCCTTCGGCTTGTCTTTGTCCTTCTTACCGTCGTCCGAGTGTAACCCGTTCTTGTCCCAACTATTCAACTTTGAAAAGTGTTGCTGAAGGATCACAGCCGGTGCTGAGCCTCTGCGTCGATGCATCCCTTTAACTTCTCCAAGCTGCTGGCGACAAGCAAAATACCCGATTAAATTACTTTTGTGAGCCACGATCGGATTTAACGCTTTTGGCAGGTCTTGTCTTACTTACCGTGCCCTAATCCACTTTAGATATTTCGAGCAATTTAAAGAGATCCTCTTTGTTTGACTTTCACGCTTTTGTGAGTTCCTCGTGAAAATTTCGTGCTGAAGTACCGATCGTGGTAGTAGAAGTACACAGGTGTCAGTGATACCAGATTGTCCTATACCACACTTGACAATCCTCGGAAGAACCAGAAGTCTACTGGTTTCGCTCGTAGATATAGTACCGTTTTATATACGAAGACGGAATATGTTTGGGTTTTTCCTGTATATGCCTAAACCGCGTCTACCCGACGCTTCCCACTTGCCCAGACACTTTCAAGTATCTGTCAACTTCGAAGTAGAACGGGTGCATGACAGTTAAGTTATAGATGTTTCAACTGCTGAGCACTGGTTAGTTTAGTTGATTAGTGTTACGGAAGGTGTCTGATACGTCAATCCGTGCCCTTGAGGTGTGCCCCCCGTGTCCCTGATGATTCAGTCGACAATGATGACTCTCCAATCTTTGTACTAAATCACTCGAATTTGTCGCTTTGTTTACCCGGCTGTGGTAATGTGGAGCCTAATGCACTGCTGTGACGCCATTAGTTTATCTGGGCAGACTGAAGTGCATCCACAAACGATATGCCAGGTCGGTTTTAAAGCATTTTTTTAGCGTTTGGAGCTAAATCGTTTCCTGTGATGAACTGCTGCGTGAAGCTTAGTCAACTTTCAAACTTTTCTTAATCAAACATCCCTTCCGAAAAGTCAACGGGTCTCATATGCTTCGCAGATGTTTTTGACATGCTTGATGGTTATATTGGAACGTTTTGGCGACTTGAGGCAGAATTAAGGAACAGAACAGCGTGCCAGCGGTGATAACTCAAGGAAAAGGCTCTTAGGATGCTATTCACTAATTCATACGATTTGATAGCGTTGTTGACTTTCGTAAACAGTGTATTTAGTAACGGCAGGTTAATTTTCTAAGAAACCGTAACTTTTTTCTCATGGCAAAAATAGATCGAGAACTGGAAACTTCGATCTCCTTATAACTCGAAAGCGGGAGGACGCTGTTTGAATTTGCAAAGACTCGTCGTTTTCAATGAATAGCGTTGGCAGTTCTGTTGTAAACAACGAATAATGTAATCAATCATATAAAGAATGAAGAGGGCTCTAAACAGCAGGAACTGCATAAACGCCATTCCAACACGGTCGTTATTGCGACACGTTTTAAGCGTAAGAATTGCAACAACTTTCTTACCAGTAACATAATCGTCAGCCCCAGCATTGTGGCCCTAGCAAGCCCAGCTGCAAAGAACTACTGGAATATCGGTTTTTGAGAGTTAGCGGCTGGATATCAAACGCTTTGGAGATCTTTTGTGCACACAGAACACTGACAATACTGTATTTGAAGAACTGAACAATATGAATATGTCTGGTTTAAGAAACCTTGCCTCAAACATTTTTATGCACAAGGCGTACAAACCGACGCAAACGAGTTGATTGGATTATCTAACCTTTAACCTTACTGCTGCAAGAGTCGGCAGATCTTAGGATTTAAAATACGTCAAATCTTAATCTTTTTCTCCCGCCTTGTGGTGTATTAGCATAAATTTTTACTCTGGAAATTTTGCTCATTCCTGGATTATGGGTTGCTTTTCATAGGCATTGCTCAATCAAGAAAAATGTCGCGGGCACATTCCCTTGACAAAATGGCCTGCTAAATGTTGTCATGTAATTATGCTTGCCACAGTGTTTAATTTGATTTTCTGTGGGTATAATTAAACCTTTAAACACGAACATAGTGTATTGATTAAAGTGTGGGAGTGATTTGTATTGTGGTTTGTACATGCATGAAGCCAAATGCTGGTTTCCGTTTTTTCCCCTGATAATGACGCACACACTACTCCATCGATAAAAGTGGCGATGAGAGCCAAGTGTCATTACTTCCTTCTCTTTCCCTTGGATAGCTGACCTATTCAAAACAATCGGAACAGGGCAATTTTTATCTAACCTCAAAAGCAACAAAATTAAACAACATGCGTCATTTCCTTTATCTTTCATTGTTACAGCGAAACAATGTAGAAAAATTATTTGTAAACTTGCACTTGGGTCCAACTCTTGTTACTTTAAAATTTTGTCTGAAAATTGTGCTGTTTGTAATGCTGCGCAGATAAAAACCTGTATCCAGACACTGATTTGCATAGCCCGGCTGGTGAATCGCCACGCTTGCCTAAAGAAGGTTTTCCGCATGTTCGCCATCGACGTTCGTTTATTGGCATATGTGACGAAAAACTTGGTCTTTTGTTTGCGTTTCGACAAGCTTAGCGGCAAAGAAGTTTTTGCTGTTTTTATTGTTGCTGTTGTAGTTGTAATCCTTGTAGTTGCTGTCGTTATTATTGTTTCTCCTTTAACGGAAGATTCCTTTGCATTGTAAATAGTGAGGTACATGTACAAATCCCGACATGTCGGCCAAACATTCAGTGACTTTAACTTTTCGCTAGTTGATTGATCGAGAATGCGAAGGACTGAGTTAGTAGCGGCTTGCGCTATAGGTTTCAGTTCTTGCTGGCAAAAATAAATAAATAAATAAATAAATTAGCCCTAAATTTCATACTAATGAAAGGTCTTCGAATCAGGGACACATCCGCTCTGCGAGTTGAGTGACATCCTCAGGAGATAGTGTTCGCGAAATGTGTCATGCAATGTGGTTTGGGTGGAGTCCTAAAAAAAGCTAAGGACATTCCTGGACATGTTGTCATTTCCATTTAAACAGTCTTTTTCCACAAAGACGCACAAATTAATGTACAAGTTAGTATACCGCCTTATCTTTCTCGTTTTTATTTTCTTTCCTTGTTGGGTTACGCGATACTCTTGTTCTATGTCAATGGGTTTTCCGTAGGTGTGATCTTTGGTATTTATAAGTTTACTATCGAACAGTCAGAGTATATATTTAGCTAGGTTTAGCAAGTAAGTTAATCTGGATTAAGTGCTTGTTCGTAGGAGCCCGATGAAACCACGCTATGTCCATGCGTGCTTCTTATTCTTAATGGAAAACTCTGTATTCATTTGGGAAACGGCGTTGTCACTTTGTAAGGCGATGGTGAAATTTCACCTTGAACTTTGTTGGATCACGGCGAAAGTGACATGACAATATCCCACAAGTGGGCTCCCACCTGGGAAGCTCAACTTCATCAATTGGTTACTAAATTTCTATTTCTAGCGTTAACCAGCTGAGCTGGTGTGGTCATTGTCTTCTATGTGAAGCCAGACAACAAAGGCATATCATCTCGGAGAGTGAACTTGTGCCACATGAATAAGGATCTTTGTTCGTCATGGCAATTGCACGCCGCCTCACATGAGCCTAATGTATCACAAACAAGATATAAGCCCATTTACTTGAATTAGTGAATTTTAGATACACCTGTAATAAGCGGATAAACTAATGATTGAATTCTTTCTCGGAGTCGGGTTGTCCAAATAGAAGAAAATTGGCTTAAAGTTGATACCAGTTACCGGACTATTTTGTTTTTCCATCGTCTGTTTATCCTAGTTTGTTGTTTTCACACTTGATATTATCAAAATTTACGTCTCTTCTGGCCTCCGTGGATAAATAATCCAGCGGAAGTTTATGAATGGATTTTAGATTGACCAGACTTCTAACTATTTCGCCGTCTATGTTAATCCAAGACTGTGGCTTACCCCCCATTCGGTAACTCATTATTAAACCATCTGGCACGAAACGTATCGTAGGACAGGGGTACTCAAAATTTGATGAGTTCCAACCACACGAATTTCCTAGGGTTAGATAGTAAAAGTTGTTATTGACATTATCATTTGTCCTTGTCTTCATCATCGTTTGTACAGGGTTCTTTGCCAATATTTAAGGGATAACTTTTCTTTACCAAGACTCAAGGAATAGTTTACAGATATACAGTTACTTTTAATCAAAACGGCTTTGTTTTAATGTGAAATGATGTATTTGCTTTCTTAGACAGCACAAGAGGTAACGGTTATTGCCATAATGTCCTAAAATTGGCAAAGCAAAATTGATTTTAGATCATTTTATCCTATTTAAGGAAAATTAAAAAATGCGCAGTTTTGGGAGCATTGCTGAAGAATGGAAGCGGTTGTAAGCATCATTGTGTGAGCCAATGTGAATGGGCCTAACAAGTTTCCCAATAAAATGGTAATATAACAGATAATAACAAAAAGTATAATAAACTAAAGTGCATATTTTCCGAGAAAAATAAAAAACATTAAGCTGCGAACGCTAACAAGAATATTAAAATCACTCTTGCTTTGTTCTTGCTTTGTTATTGCTTTGCCCTTGTATCAATAACTCAATACGGAGAAATTGCACTTTTTTTGTCCTACCGTTCTGTCCAAATTGATTCGTTGTTGGGTCCGGTTATAAGGATCGCAGTTCGCCAGCTGTATAGCATAGTTATAAGGTATTAAAAAGGGGTACAATATCAAACGATATGCTACCAAAATTTGATGAAAACAGGATTGAAGTCAATAACATCAAATTCAATTTGTATTAGTCCATGCGAATCTTACTCACTGAGAAAACGTAACTCTTCAAGAGCATAAACTTGTAATGGCTCAACGTCAAGAAAATACCATAGAATTATGATTCAGGTTGTTTCTGCTAGTAAAAATTTTGAAGTATGAAATGTTTTGATAATTTTTAGGCCTCTTTAGAGCGTTTTGGTCCTATTCTCAACATATTTTTGGGATTACTGTCCAATCCGAATTTGCTGTTGTGGAAGGCGTCAAATAGTGCTTGTCGTTCAGCTAGTGGATTGTGAAGTCAAATGTGAGTTTTAAACTGTCTCAGCTGTGGTCAACGGATTTGGAAATGCAAATGCTCGTCAACCTGCCTTACACGTGTGATCTGCACATCATTCAGGAGGAAGTCTTGGATCGATCCGATGGCGAGGTGCTAGGAGGAATGGGCTGTCCTGAGCGCCCACTTTTTAGAAGTATGGCCAAACAGGTTCGCTCAGATATGAAGAGAGTACTTCCAGGTGTGTGTGTGTGGGGGGGGGGGGGGGTTGCAGTCTTCGTTAAAACGAAAGGTAGAATCTTACCACCGTCAGGAAATGGCTATATAAAGTTCTCTGGAACCGTGTTAGAAGTAAATTAAAGAGCGCAAGACTATGAATGTCTTTGCACCTCCCAGTATCTACGTATCTTTGACCAACAGGGACCATCCAGCACCCCCCTTCCACTTGTTTCATTCAGGCCACGCCACTGGACGGATCCGAGATCGAAGCTGTCCTATAATTCTATCTGTGAGCGTAAACAGGACCCGAAATAGCCTGACAGCTCATTAATTACTATAGATTTGTTTTATTAATTTTTTTTAAGATTTTTATCCACTAAAGAATCTTTTAAGTTTATTTTGATTCTGTATTTAAAACCAGTAGGTGGAAGGTGCTTCGATCAAGAAATCCTAAGGTTATTAGCTGCGTGATATAAGATCACTAATTTCTGCCATTGTGCGAACGTGGAGTAGGTGCGGACTCTCGTCAATCCAAGATGGTTCTAAATTCTTTCGTTTAATTATTAATGGTTTCTTTTAATACGGTTTTTTTAACCCTTTGACTTCTGCTGGCGTTTCTTCTCTGCAGTACAAAAATATTTTGTTTCGCCGGAGAGGTCGGAACAAATTGCTGAAGTCGACCAAAGTCGCTTTTAGAAGCTAAAAGTTATGCGGTTATTCCTTGGGTGCCTTAGAGTTAATAGCGATGCTTTTTATGAAACCGCTGCATCATGAATAACCAGGGCTAAATTGAAAAGGAATACTTGACTAATGGAGTTATTGGTCAAGTGGTTCTATTGAAACTGAGTGTACGCTTCAAGTACTCTGATTACTCATGATATATCTTTGTCGTAAAAGTGTTTAAAATCACTAAATGGGGACCGAGATTCCTAAATTTCTTTCATCAGTTTACTTGTTTTTACTTAACGGCTGACGATGAAAGCTTATTTACCCTCCAAGAAGCACATTTTTCTAAACCAAGCGTTGGGTTGAACTTTTGAAGACGTTAAGTCACTAATTTCTCCTATTTAAGGGTTAAGAGAAATTCCCTCTTTGTATTAAATTATTTAATAAATAGTCAATTTGTAAAGTTAAGCTTAAAGTAGCTTTTGGCTTCTTTAATCTGATTCCCCAAAGCGCGAACTATCAATACTTCGCGTTTTGGGCAGTGGATTTCCAGAACATCACAATTTATTTATTTATTTATTTTATTTATTTAAACTTATTTGAAAACGGTAACCTTTCAGTGCACTTAGGCGACTGATTTTCAAGGTTCGGTTGGTAAAAACTACCTGTTACACTACATATTACATATTATATAATACATATTACAAATTACGCTACTCATACATTATTCGACAAATTAAACTACATACTAAATATATTATAGTGCAGTTATTATTATAATAATTACAAAAAGTTAATGATTATATTTAGTTAATGACATTATGCACAAATGTTGCAATTGAGAATGGTTCTATACTGCCGGACCAAAATATGTTTTTCTTTAACGCTTTTTCGTGAATTATTCCATAACTTATGAATTGTGAATTATTCCATAAATTATTCCATAACATATCCCGAATAACTTATGCCCTTTTTCAAAAAGTTTGTATTTAGCTTTGGGAGGGTCAAATCCACTTTACTCCTTCGAAGATTATAATCTGTATTATTAGTAACTTTAAGCATGTTGGCCATGCATTCCGAAAGTTCGTTATTTCTTGTTTTGCACATGAACTACAGTTCGCCAACGGTTGCCAGTTAAGTCCTCTCAATACAGTACTTGAACTGATGTCATAGGATCTGCCAGTTATAACTCTTGCAGCCCTATTCTGCATTTTCTGCAGTTTGTCCAATAAATATTTACTACAATTATCCCAAACAAGACTGCAATAGTCAAAATGTGGCAAAATTAAAGCCTTAAAGATAGTAATCAACGTTGATTTAAGAACGAACGCCTTCATTCCCCTTAACATACCGATACCTTTCGTAACTTTTGCAATTATATTGCTTAATTGATTTTTCCATGAAAGATGTTCGTCAACGATAATACCTAACGTTTTGGTTTGTTTTACTCGTTTTATATTTGCTCCCCCTATTGTTATCGTAGGATCAGTATTTGACTTTACTAGCCGCTGCCGAGAGCCAATTATCATATATTCGGTTTTTTCTTTATTTAAAGTTAATTTGTTAGTTAGCAACCACCGGTGGTGGACCTTTTTTAAATCTGCATTTAGATGATCTTGTATGTCTTCAACACACTTTCCATTCTCTGTTAAGTTGGTATCGTCTGCAAACATACTAGCGGCTAAAGATGACAGACAATTTGGCAAATCATTTATGTGTATGAGAAAAAGTAATGGCCCTAGATTAGAACCCTGGGGTAGTCCACATTTTATATAACATGGCTGAGATAGAGTTTGGGCAATTTTACACATCTGGATTCGATTTGTAAGATAAAATCGAAACCAATGAAGTGTATTTCCTCTACATCCATACAGTATTAATTTTTTAAGTAGAATATCATGATTTACGCAATCACAGGCTTTTTTAAGGTCTAAGAAAATGACACCATTAAGGTGACCTTTATCCATGTTCATAAGCCATATATTCATAATGTTGAGGAGAGACCTTTCTGTGGATTGATTTTTCCTAAAGCCTGCTTCTTGTTGTGTAGTATTAGTATACCATTTGTTTCCAGATATATATAAAGTTGGTTCGAAATTAATTTTTCAAATACTTTAGCCACAGCAGACAGCACTAATATAAGTCCATAATTATTACATGCTAATTTACTTCCTGTTTTATGTAAGGGGGAAATAATCGACACTTAAATCTTCAGGAAAAATGCCGGCCGTTATGGACTGGTTGAAAATCTTAGTCAAGGTTGGAGCTATAACGCTAGCAGAATCTTTTAAGAGTTTTGATGATATCCTATCGTGCCCTATTGCCTTTGACAATTTGATTGTAGAAAGTAATTTAAAGACGCCTGTGTCGGAAATATTTTGGATTTCGAATATTGAGTTACTTGATGTGATATACGACTCAGGGGTCGTTGCACTCTCTGGCAGACCTTCAGCCAAATTTACTCCGATTTCGTTGAAAAATTCATTGAAGGTATTTGTGATGACTCACAATTCTTCGGTTGTCTTATCATCAGTAATAACCTTAGCTATTGGTAGTCTTAGATTGCTTATTTGTAAGTTTGTTTACCATCTTCCACATCTCTTTCGGATTCTTTTTAGTATTATTAAGTGCACTCACAAAGTAATTGGCTTTCGTATTTTTAATCAACTTATTCAAATCATTTCGAGCTCTTTCATATGCTTCATACACATTTTCAGATCTAGTTTTTTTCGGCTTTTTCCTCTGAAAAGTCTCTATGCTATATACTTTTCTTGATAGTATCTGTAATCCAAGGAGCATGCTCACTTCTCACTTTCTTGGTGACTTGAGGTGCATGCATGTCAGCGATGGATACGAATATATTTTTCCATTCCTCCCAAAGCGCATTAGGGTCAAGCAAGTCAGCCGACTGTGTTTGGAGAATTTTACTTAAATCAGAACAAAAGGCATTTATGTTGTAATGCTTGAATTGTCGTGTATTAATGAGTTTTGGCTTCTTGCGTGGAATTGATATTTTTCTACATACAAAAATGAGTCAGTGGTCACTTATTCCCAAGTGTTCCACGCCAGATGTGTTTATAATTTCTGGTTTATTGCTGAAAACTAGGTCGATTAATGTACTGGACGTTTGTGTTATTCGGGTAGGTTCTTTAATTAATTGTTGTAATTGAAATAAGTCAGCAAAATCTACAATTCTGTTTGTTTGCGGACTTATTTTATGCTTTTTTAGTTGGGTCCAATCACAGTTAAAATCTCCGATTAGAGTTACTTCTTTATTTTCAGAGCCCATCTTTTTAACATATTCTTCATACACATCAAAGAGTTCAATCGGTGAATCTGGCGGCCTATACCAAGTATTAATCAAAAATGACTTCGATTTTGGCTTGGAGATCTCAACTGTGATTGTCTTCAAATCATCTGCCATTAAATCTAGTCTCAGTTTATAATCTGTTATGCTTCTTACGTAAATGGCTACTCCACCTCCATTTCTATTTCTTTCTTTTCGTATGAGGTCATATCCATTTAAATATATTTCATTATCTAGAAGAAAGTCATCCAGCATGGTTTCATTCAGACTGACAATGTCAAATTGTTGATTATGTAGATATAAGCTGAACTGATCAATATTCTTTACCAAACTTCTAATGTTAAGATGGGCAATTTTAAATTCTCTCATTTTTTAAAGTTGATTTTTGGTGCTAAATCGAGGTTTCTCTTTCTGTGCAGTACAATTTAAATTAGACTGTTTTGTATTATTTGTAAAATCATGACAGACATTAGAATTTTCATCTGGTAGGCTATAACGTTACAGTGTTGCATCTATTGTTTAGCAACAAAGGAGTTGGTATTATTCTTCCATACGAGACAAGAAGTGCTGACGTGTAACGTCATGAAATATGAAATGACACTTTGCTCTGAGTTGGAAGCTTGAGTGCTCGATCGTTGGTCTGACCACTACTCGAGGTCCTAAAATATCAGAAGAGAAACTACCGTCCTTTCATCAACATAATGAATGAATACGTTAAATCGTTGGCTCTCAGATCCATTACAATTGTTAAGGTCAGTTTCCAAAGTCTTAAGGAAGTGCAGAAGCTAGTTGGGCGGTCTAATTTACGAAACGCTGTTGATCAAGACGATTAGGCCTACTCTCTACATCCAAACTTACTTTATTCGTGCTAACTTGTTTAACATTTTATTTAATATTGATGCAGGTATTTAATATTCATTTAATTTTTGCATAATAACTATTACCATAGGATTTTGTCACATATTTTCTATTGTTTTACTATCTACATTACTATTCTATTACTACTACATTACTTTCTATTCACTTGATAATGAGTATAGCAGCGCCGAAAATTCGTAAAACTTTTTCTTATGGATTTTAAGAAGATTTTAGCGTTTAATTTTGTCATAAAATTATATTACAAATCTCGTTTATGGTACAGACTACTGATCACGATTGCTGGGTCGTGTTATTATCAACGACTAATGAAATTTCGTATTGTAATCTCCGGGGGTGGTTTGTTTTACGAAACGAAGCGACATTAGGATTATCTCTTGACACTTGAAAACCAAGCAATTGTTTGACATTTAAGACAGATTTTGACCAAGGTGATGAATTAAAAACTCATTTGCCTTCCAGTGATACTTTTAAGCGAGTAATTTTTGAACGTCGGGCTCCATTCTGTGCAGTTATTTTGCGGAAATTACCTTCTTTTTTATTGTTCAGCCATTCAACTCATTGAAATAAGCATTCATAGATCATTCATGTGGGGTTCCCACGAAAGAAAAAGTCCCATGTTGTATCAACGATCATTCACTGTGCAAACATTGCAAGAATTCATAACTTTGAGTGTTTCCGTCTGTAAATTTTGTGCATAGATGCATTTTAGACATTTTGGTTTCTACTTAATGCCAGAACAAACAGGGACACTTGTAGCTGTAGAGAAATAGCGTGGGCGACAAGGAGGCTCCAATTTGACGGGGAAAATTAAGATTAAAGGTAAGTGTTAAGAAGTAAGAACAAAATTAGATTAGGGTATGCTTAGGTTAGGTTTTGACCAAACCTACCCTCATTGATACTTATATACCTCAAATATCATCCCATTTGTTCATCTTACTTTGGGCTGGATTTTGATTCCTCGTTATTTTTTTAGCTGTCCTTCACGTATGTACAATTCAGTCACGATCGCAATATTGCGTGCAATGTTCCACCACAGCGGTTTATTGTCGTAATTAGTTGTAAATTTAATCACCTTCTCATTGGAAGTGCCAGGTTGGCGGCTGCTTAAATTGTTTGTTGATGGAGTCAGGTTCCTTATAGGAATGGCATATTCTTGAAGGAATAATTTGATTTCGGTTCAACTTTATCGTATGAGAGATTTATAATTAGTGTCGTGCATCTAAGCAAAATGTTCGAACGCAAAGATGAGATATTCTAAATTTGATGTGGAAGAAACATAATGTTTGATTGATGTTGCCATGTTGTTTGCAATTCGCACGCATGATTTCATAGATGATATTTGTGAGATGAAACATGAAATCTATCTAACTCAGTCTTTTTGGCCCTCTTAAGAGTTTGGTCAGCCTTCTGGATTGTCCTTTTGTATCACTTCTGTTCCATGCTTTGGAGCTCTCTGCATATTCTTTTTGAAATGGTTTTGACGAGCGGGCTGCTTGTTGTCATTTACACATACTTATTGCGCATTTTCCGCTAATCTTGCGAACAAAACAAATGGTTACGCAGAGATAGCAGAGTTGATTGAAAAAGAAATGTATATGATTATAGGATAACATTTTAAATTAAACCTTTACATATATGATACACATGCGTTTCAATCATTGTTCTGTTTATAAAATAATTCTCTTTAATTTTGTACTTTTTCCGCATTTCATCTAATACTGGAAAACCTTATATTATTGTTACGACCATTAAATGATTATCAGGTATCTCAGGATTAAGATTTAGCGGATTAAAGAACAAACAAGCCTCATTAACGAACAATCGAGATTCTCTTGTTGAAGCCTTTGAAAGACGTTCATGACTGTTTCACTTGGAACGAATCCTTTTTCCGTATTACATGTTCAGTAAACTGAGTTTACTTCAATGCTGAAGTTTTAAGCAGAGCCGTTGTTGGGTTCGCGTCAATAAGCTTACGACAGCTCGAACAGCGAAGGAAAACATATTATTGTAATTTAAGTTCCTCATTGCATGAAGTGTGCAATACTGCACATTAAAATAGGTCATGGTTTTATCCAGTAAGAGGGAGAAGTGGACGTTTCACACCTAAGTACCTATGCTACCCCCTCATTCGCATCTTATCATCATTATGTAACCTACTGTGAATAACTCTAAGATAAAAAAGGCTACTTCACATCAACCAATGTGTTCTTGTTCATAAGATTTAACAACTGACACAACACTCATTAAATAATAACTAAAAAGTACCCTTATACAATCAATTGTGGAATGTTTAAAACTGTTGTAATCAGCAAAAGTACAAAGGTAAAATTAAATATGATAAACCAGTTGAAATACAAAAGTAAAATTAGATATCAAAGGCACTTATGAAGCGTTCTCTGACCAAATGTTTTTAACGCAAGCTTTCCGTTCCAGAACTGTAGCTATTAACGCTCAAGTAATGAAAATATGAAGAGGTGAGATACATTAATATGCGTGTAGTGACGTAACAAACCTAAAGAGGCTACAGTTCTGGTAGCCGAAAGGTTGCATCAAAAACATTTGGTCCGGGAACGCTTCACAAATATCCTTAATATGTTTTTACCTGACAGTGCTTCCTATATATATTTACATAAAATGAAATAATTACACGAATATATATATATATATATATATATATATATAATTTTTATTACAATAAGAATGAACTTCATATTTATCCTAAGTTACACTGTCTATTCCAGATTTTAGCATCATTATAGCCATTTTTATTACATTAGTTATGGTTAATGACAAGCTCAGCATTAAGTTGTGTAATATTTAAAAGACGAGCAGGAGTGCTTCATCAGATTTAAAACCCGAGGCGATAGCACAAGTGTTTTAGATCAGATAAAGAACGAACTGCAAGTTTTTAAATGACTTCAAACATGAACCCCTTAAAAAGCGACAAAAAGCTTGAAAATTAATATTTTCTAAGTTTCAAAAATTCAAGGAGAAAAGTAAGCGCATTTTTGTCACATTTAAAGACACGACACGGTTATGATTGTCTTTTGTGTTTTTCTCATGAATTTTTAATGAGGGTTCGAATGCTTCTTAAATCATGACCGTCTTTTTATGCAATTTGAAATATGCTACAGACAAACAGAATATGTTGCAGAAATATAATGCAGACAAACAAAGTGAATTGGGCTCTAAAGAGTTCCCAAATGAACCTCTTTCTGTTGTCTGGATTTTAGAATTAAAGTGAAGACTAACATAAAAATTGCGACATTTGCAATACCAACGTCATTCTGATTGGCTAGTCGATTTTTTACTGTACAGACCTCGCAACCTAAACGTACTCATCAAAAAGCTAAAACTTTTAGGAAAGGAGAGATGTGACAAAAACATGGAAAATGTGAATAGGTCGTTTGCCGTAGGTTGATTCGTGCAAGGATAACTTTCAACCACGCCAAGCCAATTATCATTGATACTCAAATTCTCAAGATCGTAGTGTTTTTTGCTAAGCTGATAAACTGCACCCAAGCCTCATCAAGACATTCGGAAATCTCAACCTAAACTTTGCATTGGAATTTGGAGATAACTCTTCCTTGGACTACCACTAAAAATTTGTTTACGATTCCTGGACAATGAAAAAATTTCCCTTTTCTCCAGGCTTATTCCCACGTTAAATTATGCTCTTTTGATGTATATGGATCTCGCTCTTTTGAAGGGTATGTAGGTTTTAGAAGATCCTAGATATTTTTGTTTTTAAAGATAAATTTGAGAGTCCGTATAATTGTGTGAGATCTTAAATTTGATAAATTCATTTAAAAGCTTGCATCAAAAATGCGAGTTAAAAAAATGTTGCAACTTTTTAACTTGAGAGCCACAAGTTGGCAGTTTGGGACTAGTAAAGATATTCTGGTTGGTATCTAGTTTTCTCTTTTCAAGTGCTATAATTTGCTGTACTTCATGTCATTTTAGTATGAAACCTTCAAGGATCTTATCGAAAACTGCTGGCTAAAATAAATTCGAAGCAAAACTCAAAACACCAACCCAAACATTGGACAAAACAAAAAATCAAACGCAAATCCTAAATCTAAGCCTAACATAAACCAACGCTCACCCAAATCTTACTCATCCATCAACCCTAACGCTATAAATTGTTACCGAATTATTAATAATTGCTCGAAAACTATATTTAAAAAAAAAGAAAGAAAGAAAAACAGAACATGTCGCCGTTTTTAAAGATTTCAAAGCCAAACACAAAATGTAATGAAAAGAAGTTCTGTGAGAAAATACTTCACCGAAATTCTGTGTAATAGGCGTTTGCAAATACTCTATAACTTTTTTTTGACTGGATTATTTTTTACAATGTTTTTCCACCCATAAAACTATGACATTTTTTGGCACAGTCGTAAAATTTCAGCCCAAAAACTATAATAGATACTGCTACATAAACATTTAAATTCGACGTGGACATATTCCGTCATACCTGTCGATAGATAGGGTTAAAGTCCTTGGAACCGACTTATGCATCATGTGGGGGTAAAACTAGTTAAATTTATGATCAAATAAGTACATCTAGATCCTGTTTTTCTCATATTTCATTCATGCATGTAAACATTTTATTGTCACGTCCTGAAATGGGATTCTCAGAAACAAGTAACGATAAAACTGATACGATGAATACCGCTATACTTCGTAACATTTAATTCTGCAACAAAGCTACTCATATTCAAGATTCATCCAGTGGCAATTTATTCCATGTTCTTTATGTGTTTCTGTAAACAGCGGTCAACAGGAATGTACTTGTAAGGAAATACATATGAAAGACTTGTGAATCCTGTGAGATGGAAAGCTTGTCTAACAAATAATCATCTGATTTGATGCGAGAGAGCACACGTGATTTTTAAAATCACTTTGAGTTAGTATAAAAAACGAGCAAAATGTGCCATGCATGATCGAAAGAACTTTGGATGTTTGTTGTATTTGATTCTCTAAGCTAGTGCAACAATGAGAAGGAACGAAAAATTTGCAAAGCAATAGTGGCCGTGATGAGTGATGTTTGGACGGCCTTAGCAGAGGTCATATTCAGAGTCAAGCGAAGGTGACCTCCCCTTAAACTTGTTGAAACATCGATGTCCACCTTCAACCGTCTTTCTCAATTCGAGATTACACAAACGAAGCCGATCGAATTTTACAAGAATCTGGTGATACTTTAAGGCTGAAATCATTTACTTTATGAGAAGAAATCTGTTTAGATGTATTGATTGAATTGGTTGGGAAAAATATTGTTTGAGGATTCAGTTGAGGATAAAGTTGAGGCAACATGGCGAACACATCAGTCTCTTGTACGTGAAATTAAAATGAAAGGCATAGGTAGAATATGTGATGGAATATTTCAGATTCGCTGATCTATCTAAATCAAACATCTCTACTATAAAATGAATTCATCGATGATCGATTCTAGCCGTGGAATTATGGAGAATACGTTCAAAATAAGACTCGTTTTACACTTCCACACACCTGGAAGCTGACCATCGACAACCGCTAAATAATTTTCCCTAATTTATCTATTGAGGATAATTCAATAAGCAATTTGAAGCCAGGTGTGGAAATAACTCCTTTTAATCACGATACAGAAAGAGTACGCACGCAAAAATTGATTGTTGTACATATTCAGCCTCCATGAATTGGGAAATATTTGATTGATGAGTGGTTTTACACTCATGTCCAAAGTACTTTAAGTAGTTAACAACACTGTGTTATGTACTTGGATGACAATATCCTTGTTCGTGCAAAAAGAGAGTGTTTATTTTTGTCTCCTTTGTCTTAATTCACCATCTTTTGGTTCATTAGATGTCTTAATTCAATTTTTAACGTAATATCTGTAATTTTAGAAACTCTGCATGTACAAATGCTTTATTGCCTGTATGGAATGTAATAATATTATCGAAAAACACAGGTTGTGGGTTAGTGGTCGGCTTGATGATAAAAACACTAGTGGGTTGATCAACACAAGTGCCACACCCTTGGCCATGCTCAAATAGCTCAATGGACTTACACGCACTTATGGCATATTAAAAGATGTAAGTTTTGAATAAGTGGTGCTCAAATTTCTGGAAGGCGCAATAAATTCAACGAGGCACGACAAAGTTTTGTGGGACGAGATATTAATCCGTCCGAGCTTTTTGACTGGCAGACATTAGACACTTAACGTGTAAGTCAAGCAAGTTTTGATAATTACATGAGAATAACACAATTGAAATCAGTACAGAGACGAAGTTTGAAAATTTGATCTAAATATAGCATAACATTTCAACAATTTTACATGTAAACACGTTTTTTTGTAAATACAGAACTATTTGATCATGGATTCGAAAGTGGTATTTGATCTAATTTTTAAACAACCGGAAGATAGCTAACTCTTTATTTCGCAAATTGTCAGGAGGTGACTGGTCTCCTCTTAACGAGTAAAATTGCGTTGGCCTGAATAAAATCATAAAGTTGCCAAATGGCAACTTTGCCCAATAAAGGGTTAAAATCATCAGCCTGTAGTCAGTCTGTTCTATCGTTTTTGAACTTACTTCTATGTGTTTGGCAATCAGATCCAAACATTCTTTCTCGTCTATGGTCCCTTACGTATTATACATCTCTATATTTTGGGCACGCTTCTACTTGCAATTGCTCTAAGAACATTATTTGACCATTAATAAAACCACTGAGTTCCTCACGTCAACTGCTCGCCACCATCATTGGACAGCTTAAGTAAGAGATGTCCTGAAGTCACGAATACAAACCGAAAGAACACGGATGAACGGATATATTTTTAAATTTTGGAGTGTGTATTCTTTCATGAATTTTTTCCGGTGCAAACAAAGATGATGAATAATTTATAATCCTGAGGGATCATGGAACGTTTGATCTGTGAGCTAGCGGAAAACTTCAGTGACGTGATGTTGACGTTTTACAAATGCAATAACGTACAACTTGTTCACAGCTGTGAACAGGTGCAAAAAATGTGGTGATACGCCCCGTGAACAGTGTTGTTGACAATGTTGTTCAACAGTGATAAGCATGTTCTTTTTGAGGTGCTAACATCTTCGAGATAGGAGTTGAAGGCATTTCCAAAATAAAAATTGGCTTATCCGTGGTTGCGTAGGGGCTTTTTGGGCTAGAATCACTAGTTCCAGAAATACTTTTGCATAAGGAAACACTCTCAAATAGTATCTATTTGATGATATATGCTTATTGTTGAAGATATTTTTACTAAAAGGGAGTACTAGCCACAAGTCGATCACTTCTACTAGAAATCACAAACAAAAAATTGGACTAAAAGAACTGAATAAGACTTTCAGAAAATCCATCCACTATTAGTAAAGAGCACTTTTCATGTTTTCTAAAAAGTTTTACCGGGACGTGTCCAATGACGTAACGGACTATGGTCAGGGTTAGAACAACTATTAAGGGCCCTAACCTCTAAGGGCCCCCCAATAAATCTGTAAAGACAATTGAGATTAAAATCTTGAGATGAATGTCTATACAAAGAGGGGTGACGGGGGCCCCCGAACGAAAATCTCCTAAGGGCCCGCAGTAGTTGCGTTACGCCACTGGGCACGTCCCTAAAGCCCTCGTCCCTATGGCCCTGCGTAAACGCTTCATTGTAAGTAACTTTCTGAACTGAATGATAATGTAAAGCATAATGCACAAAACTGACACGTTATGAAGCGCCGAGCCCAAAACCGCGACAGTAGGAGGCATTTGAAGCCTTGGAGTAGACGACAGGCAAAGCGCTAGATAAATAGAAATGCAAGTTAGGAATCATCAGCGAGTTATAAACTGTTTATTTTGAACGGTGATGTTCACTAGTTTGTTAATTAATTTATAAAACTTGTTAATAATTAAACAAGAAAAAATGAACGAATTTAAAGTTTGATAAGTAGTTGTAAATGTGATACAACCACACGTAATGTATCGAATGAGACGGCCACTTATTTACGTAAACTTTTAATGCTATATTCGCGACTGAAAGCTTTGGAATCTTTATCATATTTGAAAAACACAAATGTTTACATGTATTGTTGTTGTAGATGTCGTTTACATGTGGTGAATTGTGTACCCGATACAATACCGACGCTTATATTGTAATAATACAAAAAATTAACAAACATGTAAATGGGTCAAGGAGCTGCCAGAACTAAATGGACAAGAAAGTTGAAGAAACGGATTTCGAGTGCAGGCGCTTCGTCGGAGACTGAAACGTAAAATGGTTTAAAGACTACGTGATATTCTTATAGGCAAAGACACATGAATAAAAAGTGACCGACAGGATTAAAAAAGTCAAGAACAAACTGCCTGGATGTTAAAATGATGGTAAATCAAAGGCTGGGTTCCCTCAAGTACGCTTTTGGTTATTTACCCATCGTCCGACACTGCTGACGCAGCACTCTATTTCATTACAAAAATGTTAATTTGATACCCGACAGGAGTATTTACTGACTGGTCAATGGAATATTTCTTATTTTGAATGACTAGATCAACTCACACATACTGTTTTTGCGATTCAGCTTCCCAGCACTGTAGTCTTTACACGTATCGTGCAAATCATATGCTAGTACTTGGAAGGTCCTTAGCTCTTCGACTGCATTACGTAAAGATTATATTCGTCATCTGCACACGACAGTTTTGTTAGAAAACCTCGAGCCGAGGAATACTACAATTAATTATACAATTCAAATCTAAAAGACAAAATTGTTCCTTAATTAAGAATTGCGCAACGTATTCAAAAGATATTTAGCAATCGCTTCGAAGGCCAGAGGAATTCCAAGACTAAAACGGCAGAAATTCTGGCCCGCCAAGGCTGCATACACAGCCTTGTTACAAACCTGCTAGTCCTGTTTACATTCATTAAGAAATCAAGGGACCACTTGAATCAGGCGCTCAGAAAAGCTTTTATTTCCCGAGTTAACAAGCTTCGAACAGTTCATATCAAACGTTCTATACATATTTGCTTTTTATTGTATTATTTATCGCGATAATCTTCGCCGACTTATAACTCTCCCACCAAAAGTAAACATTAGGTAGAGTCCTCCTACTAATAAGTCTGGAATCGTGATAACGTAATCTAATAACTACATAATATTAGATTAACACAAATTTTTAGACGATGCATGCCTTGTTTGCGTAATCCTCGTAAATTGTTATTGTAGTCAATTGTCTGGAAAATGTGGACTTGGACAAACAGATAACTGACAAAACGTGCGAAAAAGGCGGAGGTGGAATTAAGAAACGGAAAAAAATGTAAATAAAACGCAGGGAATAGTTGTCAATAAAATTCAAAAGTAGAATATCAAATTGCAAGTGAAACACCACATTTTAAAGGCCAAAATACAGGACTTTGCCTGCTTTTTTTAGTATTTTGAAATCGAATTGTGGTAGCAACTGAATAAAAGGTAAAAATTTCACTTACCTATCATGCCTTTTTTTTATTCATATCTCTTCGGTACACTTTTCCTTGATTTTATAACAAGCTAAATGTCAGGATTAGGGTCCAAAAATAAGCATTGTGTAAGATATTTATAATTGCAAAAGGATTCTTGCATAATATCATTTAGAGCCTTATGCCAAGGTTAACCGAGTTGATTCACTGATAAAGCTGTGGACATACAAACTGATTTATTGGTAAAAGAAATATTGGTGACCAAAGAAATATTCAGAATGTTTGCAAATTCGAAATAAATTTATCACAGAAATGACTGTTGTACAGTTCAAACGTTGGCTTATCATCCTCGCCACCACATGCAACCAGTGGTCCTTGAAGTTTGAATTACTTTAACTAAGCAATTAGTTCGGCAGAATGACCCAGAAGTTATGTGAACTGACTAGGTCAGACAACGTAGATTAAAATCAAGATTGTGTTATGAGTGTGACAGCGAGTGCCAGCTTCGTTGTTCAGTGGTGGCGCCAGGAATTCCCCGACGCAGGGGTAAACGTCCTCGACAGGGGGGTTAAACCAAAGGAGGCATGACCACGCCCTCTTTGTAATTTCGTTACTTGAAGGTCGAAAACATCATCTTATTTTTCACAAGTAGAATCTCAACTTCTGACTAGAAACAGTTTGCTTTTAGATTTGACATGAAGAGAAGAGTCTATTATCTTTCTTGGCTAAATCAGTAACAAGTTCTCATAGTTTGTGCAATATATAAATGTGTTTATCAGTGAAAATTCCCCTACGGATGGTTAATTTTTCCCCGACAGGGGGCTAAGGTTCCCCGACGGAGGGGCTGTAGCCCCTCCGCCCCCCCTCTGGCACCACCCTTACCATCGTTTTACATGCTGTTTGCTTCCCTCACTTCTTGCTGAAACAAAAAAAAGTTAGCTGCAGTCGTCACCTAGTTGATTTTTAGTTGCATGAATAATCTCGTAGTCCCAGAAATCTAAAAAAGGAGCTTCCCCCAAACTTTTCATGATTACGTCATGGTAAATGGGTGCATATGAATTTTTTCACGAGTTGAGATGTATCCTAAATAGGATGAGTGAGGTATGAGGGAGTGAGTTGACAACATTAAGTTACCTTACAGTATTTACTCTATTAAGTGCCGCGGCGCTCTTTTAAATTTTTGGTGTTTCGGATGCGGTGCTTATTCGGGGGAGGCGTTTATTTGAGAGCGGCGCTCTTTAAAAAATCATGACAATTGTAAACGATAACAAGCAAATATTAACAACTGAAAAACATTGTAATACAGGAAAATAAATTTTCGAGGCTGGTTAAGATTGAGTTGTACTGCATTTGTTTTTTAGTTTGGCTCCTCAAACAATTCAGTCTCATGAAGTTTCGATTAAGCGCCGCACCGTTCTAAATGAATGCGGCGCTTATTCGAGGGCGGCGCTAAATCGGTGGAGGTGCTTAATCGAGTAAATACGGCATTGTATTTACGAACAGATTTTCTTTGTCAAAATTGTGCATTGTTTCTAAAATAAACTTGTTTCCTACATTATTTCATTTGGAATTATTCATAATACAGTTCCAGTTCGCCATACTTTGAGTTTCCTTATGCTGGTTTTTACTTTGAGTTACTACAGGCAACTTATGCAGTTGCCAAAACCTTGAAATCCTTAGCCTAAAAGTCAGGTCGCCCAGTTGAACTTTCGACAACTTTTTTCAACTTGAATGTTGAACAATTCATCCTAATCGCCGAAGTATACCTGTTCTTTACCATAGACTTTGCTAATGATAGAAAATTCTAACCTATTCCTGGCTCAGTTTCGTTCACGAAACAGCAGGAAACAACAAAAATCTAGGATTGATGTCCAAGATGACCGCTTAGGGGATTGAAACTGATATCAAAAAAAATGTTTCCATCTCCTCGATTTTCAGCTTCACTTCTAGATTCGCCGTCGGCCATTCATTTATAACAGAACTCAGTGGTGATAACCAACTGGCTTTGAACGTCCAGGAAAATGCCCTAAATGATCCAGGTTAGAAATCATAAAATGTACACTTCGACTGCTTAACCACAGTTCAAATGTTTGAAAGCAAGTTCAATACTCTCTTTACCTAGGCAGCCACGTCGTGATTCGATAACTCGACTGCCACTGAAATAATTTGACTTCCTTTCCAAGAGTTGTAATATTGACTTGACCTATTATTGTATCATAGCGTTAAAAGCTTGACCCTCGTCATCGTTACCTCGCACTTTTTCGACAGTTTTCCTGCTTTTATAAGTTCAAGTCTCACCGATTCGAAACAAGGGTGCCCGTATACTGGCTCGAGCACCTTAGGGCATTTTTCAGGATCTTGCTGGTAAGTGAAATGACTTCACTCCGACGAAGGGCCAATTTTTGTAACGTCAGTATCTCATACCTTGGTTCAAGTTATGTATTTGTAATATTTTTGTTAAGTTTTAACTCAAGGCAGGAGCTCTCCCTTTCACGAATAAAATCATCTGGTTTTAGCCAGAGTAAAACGACCGAAGTCTTATCCCGCCGGGAAAGAATTAATGTACTATTTAAAAAACAAGCAGGAGTGCTTTTCGGATTTAAAACATGAGGTGATAGCCGAGTGTTTTAGATCCTATAGAGCACGTACGGCAAGTTTTTTAAATGACTTCAAGCACGAATCCATTAATATGCTGATCCGCGAAGAAAGCTTGAAAATTACTGTAATGTTTTCTAATTCCATAAAATTTAAGGAAAAAGTAAAGCCTGATTCACACGTGGGAATAAGCATAAGCATAAGCACAAAACAAAAGGCAAAACAAAGGAATGAAGTCAAGCCTGCGACATAAGGATCGTCATAATCATAAGCATGAGATCATAGTCCAAGCATAATCCCAGAGCTGAACAAGAGACGAAACAAAGAAAAATTCTTGTTGTTTTATCTTTGTAATTTTCAGAGGAGATATCACATTGTGTTTTCGTTTTGATCTTTTCCTTATGCTTATATTGCTCGTGTGAACCAGGCTTAAGCGTGTTGTTATCATATTTAACGATGCGACATAGTTATGATTTTCCTTTGCATTTTCCTCATGAATTTTTAATGAGTGCTTGAAGGGCCTTTTTAAGGCTTGGATCGACGGTGTTGACTGTTACTTGACCTGAATATCCATCAAAACTTAAAGAAGTAATAAAAACTCGTTTGTTTACTTCAGAAAGTGGCAAAACGTTGTCGAAGGAAAACCTTTTGCTTAAAAAAACAATGCTGAATTGACAAATTCGAAATTACCTGGGGTGCTGGTAGCACAGTGGTAGTGCACTTGTCTCTCACCACTGTGACTAGGGTTCGACTCCGCCTCCGTGCACTTATCTGGTTAAAGTTACCATCGTCACATGTGAGAAGAGTGTTGTCCAGTTTGACTCTACCAAGCATCGCAGGTTTTCTCCGGGTACTTCACTTTGTTCCTGTAGTGACACTGGACCCATGAGGGGTGGCAGGAGCGGACTGGCCATAAGGGTATTTGGGCAATGCCCTGTAGGCTGGACCACTGGGTAAAAAATGGGCCGCTGGGCTTGATAAAAAAACTGGTGAAAAAAAAATTGTCCTGGAAAACTACTGCCTCCATTCCCGGGAATTCCCCGCAAAATATCAAAAGGTCGCCTCTGACGCTTCATTATAATTATTGAGCAGTGAAAGCTACAGCTATAGCCTACTTGTTGGCGCCACTGCATGTTGTGGTACATAAGGAAAAGTGATACGAGGAAACAGGCTTTGCCGTCTAGATTTATGTATTGGCTTAGGCGGTTGTTAAAAGAATCGCATTCTGTTACAAGAGGTAGCTGAAATGGAAAGAGTTGCAACGTGACATAATGACATTGGGTCAGTTCAAGGTAAGGACGTAACTACAGTTATTGTCAGTTAATCTGGCACATCTTGTTATAGATTTATGACTATTGTCACTATTGTAGATCTATTCTTCCGGGGGACTGGGGTGACTAGCGCATCACTGTTCTTATTACTAAATGACATTGCAGTCTTCTTTCGGGAATCTTATCGGTGAATGAACATCTGAAGACGATTTATAGGTAAAAGAAATATCGGGGACCAAAGAAATATACAGAATATTTGCAAACTCAAAATAAAATCACCTCAGAAATGACTTCTGTACAGTTCAAACGTTGGTTGACATGACTCACCATCCTCGCCACCACATGCAACCAGTGGTCCTTGAATTTTGAACCACTTTAACTAAGCAATTAGTTCAGTAGAATGATCCAGAAGTTATGTGAACTGATTAGGTCAGACAACGTAGATTACAGTTAAGATTGTGTAATGAGTGCGACAGCGAGTCGGGTTTCGTCGTTTTACATGGTGTTTCTTTGTTTCCCTCACTTCTTGTTGACACAGAAAAAAAATTATCCGCACTCGTCACCCAGTTGGTTTTCAGTCGTATGAATAATTCTGTAGTCCCAGAAACCTAAAGGGTTGTTCACACGAACGATTGTGTTTTGCGATTGACATCTTGGAGTATGTGTTTAACTGACGAGAGTGTCAAGGACAAACTGCAGCAAATCATAAGCAGAAATCTTGCTTCATAGACTGTCACGAGTTTATTACATTCACCAACGTGACAATCGTAACGTACCAAATCGCACGTGTAAACGACCCTTAAGGAAGAGAACTTCCTCTAAACTTTTCAAGATTACGTCATGGTAAGTACGTGCGTATAATTTTTTTTTGCGATTTGAGATGGATCATAAATCTAATAAGTGAGGTACGAGGTAGTGAGTTAACAACATTAAGTTACCTTATTGTACTCACGAACAGGTTTTCTTCGTGAAAATTGTGCATTGTTTCTAAAATAAACTTGTTTCCTACATAATTTCATGTTGGAATTATTCATAAGATATTTCCAGTTTGCTATACTTTGTGTTTCCTTATAAAGGTCTTTGATAACGTACGCAGTTGCCAAAATCTTGAAATCCTTGGCCTAAAAGTCAGGTCGCCCAAGACAATGTTTTAGCGGGAAAATCGTTAGCCTGTGAGAACATTTTTTTCACTGTTGTATAAAAATCGTCTGACCAATCAAAACCCTGATACGATGCCTTTTCACTACCGAAAAAGATCGTACAGTAAATCAAAGCCTTTCAATTCAAGTGTAGGACTTTTATTCATTGCATTTATCATACGGAAATCTCAGTACTTGGACAATAAAAACAAAAAATTGGTCGCCCAATCTGCTTGGTACTATACGTCTAAGATTCATCCTCCGTCCTGCGCGTCAGTACCCTTCTCTGCAAAACTTTTACTTCCAGTCCACAGGGTTGCCTGTGATGCAGACTGACGGATCTCTTTCCTAATCGTAGACGTCAAGAAGGAGATCCAGTAAGCTATATCTAATTGATAACTGCTGAACTCTATTATAACCACTAACTCTATTATTCTTTCAATCAATAATTGGACGAAAAAATTCAGCCAAAATAGTAGACTTAGGGTTCTGTTCGGAAACCAGTTTCAGGCCTCTACGTGGTCATCTTGGATCTCATTAATTTTTAGATCTCGTGGGTCTTGGATCTTATCTTTTTTGTTACCAATATTTTGATATTGAGAATAAGATATCACCAAAAAGCATACTTTGCAGGAAACGAGTCAGTTCAGAACGTCAAATATTTGAACAAGCCTTAAAGGGGATGTTTTGAACAAAACCAGAAGTAAAATCTACGGAAAAATTCACAAAATTATTTGTTTCAAAAACGTCAATTTACAAACAAGAAATGGAACATAATTTTACGATTTTAAATTTTTGACCGTTTATTTAACTTGAAAGTTGCATATTTTGGTCCTAATCCCTAAGTACGTGTTCTTGACCATATATAGCCTTTGTTATAATAGAAAATTTTTACATTTTCGTGGCTGAGTTTTGTTTACGAAACAAGTGAAAACCCTCAAAAAGGACAAAAATTGACGTCCAAAATGACCGCAAAAAGGACTGAACTGACGTCTTAAAAACGCTCCCATTTCCACCAATTTTGGCTTCACTTTTAGATTGGCCGTCGGCCGTTCAATTATAAACAGAGCTCAATGATGATAGCAAGATGGACCAAACACATGCCTTTGTGTCACGTCAACTAAGAATTTTAGATTAAAATTAATATTCCATTATTGCTTGACAAAGCGTCCAACTATGGAGATTGATTACTTATCAAATACTCTTATTTGATTAAGCATGTGACGCAAAATAGAACCCTAGTCGGATAAGCCTTTATTGGTGAGTTTGAGAAGCAGCCTTCTAAATACGAGTCAATGGTTCTCGTCCGAAGTGCCGCCGAGGGCTTTTTAAGAGTGCTACATCCAATACAGCATAGATGATAAGAAATTGCTTGTCAACCTCTAGGGAATAGAAAGTTTTATTTCTCTTAAGCCTGATTCACACAAGCAACATCAGCATAACGACAAGATCAGTACGAAAACAAAGTATATCTCCTCTGGGACTTGCTAAGACAAAACAACAAGAATTTTTCTTTTTTTCCTGTTTTGTTCGGCTGTTGACTTATGATCTTATGCTTACGCTTATGGCGATCCTTATGTCGTAGGGTTGATTTCATTCCTTTGCTTTGCCTTTCGTTTTTTTCTTTTACCCATGCTTATGCTCGCGTGTGAACCAGGCCAAAACCCTGATTTACACGTGAACATAAGCATAAGCATAAGGACAAAACAAAAGACAAAACAAAAGACAAAACAAAAGACAAAACAAAGGAATGAAGTCAAGCCTGCGACTTAAAGATCGTCGTAATCATAAGCATAAGATCATAGTCCAAGCATAAACCAAGAACCGAACAAAAGATGAAATAAAGAAAAATTCTTGTTGTTTTATTTTCTCAAGTCCCAGAGGAGATGTCACTAGTGTAAACCAGGGCTTAAAGAAAGTAAAAAAAAATTAAAAGAAATATATGCAAGTTTTCATGCGTGCATTAATTTACAATGAATATTTCATTGGAGTTAACGTTAGTACGAGACGGTTTCGAACTGAGAAAGTTTCGATGGTGTAACGTCTCGGAAAGCAGCCCCTTGTATCTTTAGGTAACGTGTATTCAATGTCGTGAGCTGCTCATATACTCACGAGAGACGGACCTCTCTACGAAAACACCATCTGTGTGCAAGGGATCGGGGAGATGGTGATTTGATTTCTGGTTCTTTGAAAGCTGTTACTACTGTGAATTACAACATTCCTTTTCTTAAAAGTACAACACGAAGTGAAACTCTGGTTGCTGACAAGGAAGACGTGAAACCAAGGCCTTAAGCATGACGTGTCGTTGGCTAATTGTGAGTTTCGTGATTTTTCTCATTTTGAGGATGCAATTTATGACAAAACCTGGAAAAAGCCGATACACGTTATATCTAAGTGGGCAGACTATCAGTCGTGTTGTTGTGCAACCAAAAAGGGTACTAGAACACCCAGGAGTTTTCATTTCTTACATCTCTATCATCAAAAGTTCAGCAAACTATTGGCCTGGAATTTGCATTATAACAAGTGCTATTCCAGTTGACTGCCCTTATCAAAACCCTAATCGGAGCTTATTGTTCTCTATTATTAAGATGAAATGTAGTAACGGACGTGCAGGAATCCGACATACGATCGGCTTTCGCAAATTATGGTGGTCCCAGAAGAGAATACAATATTATGCCAATTCTTTCTGTGCATTTAATGTTATTCTAAACTGCGGTGACGTTGAAAGAAATCCTGGCCCTCCTGCACCCGAACCGACAACGGATGAAAATGATTCTACTTCCAACTCGGTGCAAACATTGTGTCCTACTTGCAATCAAAATGTCAACCTTATTGCTGGACTCTTGTGATTCATGCAAATTCTGGTGTCATGTTAAGTGCCTTTCCTTTTCACGCGATCACGTCATTCGATCCGTATTATCTCCTACTGGATGGGCTTGCCCTAAGTGCCGGCTGCACCAAAATGAAGAAGAATTTGATGTAACTACAGACCAATCATTGTAAGCAACTGTTCATGGAATGTCATCCAATCATGAAGTTTTTACATTTACAGATTTACTAATGTTCTACCTGGTGATGATAATGTTGGAGGTTTTAACCTCCCGAAAAAGACCAAAGGTCTTATTATTGGCCATCTAGACATTCGCAGTATCAAAGCTGGAACAAAACTTGATGAACTTAAAGCTATCCATCTCCAAAAACCAAAAGTACACATAATATCATTTTCCGAAACATGGTTGGACGATTCTTGGACGGACGACATGTTAGTTACCCAAACTATTTGTTTGTACTTTGTGACCGCTCCTCGAATATTCGTGGTGGTGGGATCATTACGTACATTCATAAAGACGTACCATACTCGCCCAGACATGATCTGACAACTCAGACTGTGGAGTCTGCTTGTATTGAAATCAAATTGCCCTTTGTGGCACCAATATTAATAACAAATGTATATCGCCCACCATCTGCTGATAGTGCATGTGACTCTGAATTGGGAATCATTATGGAGAAAATAACATCTGAAAATAAGGAATGTTTTGTACTGGACGATTTTAACATTAATTTCCTGTGTCTAAAATCTAACTCACTCAGTGTCATAAAGTCGTTTCAGAGTCTTGGCCTTAAGCAATTGGTTACCGAACCTACACGTACAGATACATACTATACTTATGGATCATTTAGCGTTACGTCTACGCTCATAGATCATATCTATGTATTATCCAAACGAAATGTTGCATCAGTCTACGCCCCAACTCTTTCAATGAGTGACCACTATCCTGTGTTGGTAGTAAGACGATGTAATGTTGGGATAAAGGCTAATGAGGCAAGTAGAAGCACCATACAATACCGATCTCTTGCTAGCTTAGATGAAACCAAATTCCGTGAGGATCTACCCTAGTCTACGATTGAGGCGTTTGATGATCCTACGGACGCGCTAGCCTTGTGGTATGACATGTTTGACAATATTGTGGATCGTCACGCTCCTTTATTGTCGAAACGTGTTAAATCACTCCAGTTACTTCCTTGAATGTCAACAGATATTTTATCTACCATCAAGGAAAGAGACTTACTTAAAACCAAAGCGAAGAAGGGTGTTATCCCTTGGGAATCCTACAAAACCTTCAGAAATAAGTGTACTTCCTACATTAGGATGACTAAAAGGAGCTACTTCGCACAACAGGTATTGTCCAACAAAAATAATTCCAAGAAACTGTGGAAAGTATTAAATCAAGCGGTTAATCGTAATTCCAAGAATACAATTCCAACCTATGTGCCTGATGATAACGATAAATTACTTACAGATCCTACAGAGATTTCCAACGCATTTAACTCTTGTTTTGCCCAAGTAGAGGGAACCATTAACAAGGGTGTAGTCCACAATGATCCCGACTTCGATGCACTTCAACAGTTTGTTGCTGACCATC
The DNA here is from genome assembly GCA_030142905.1 of Heliopora coerulea. Classification (NCBI taxonomy): domain Eukaryota; kingdom Metazoa; phylum Cnidaria; class Anthozoa; order Scleralcyonacea; family Helioporidae; genus Heliopora; species Heliopora coerulea. The sequence goes on from JASJOG010000210.1 coordinate 119,365, forward strand.
TTCCTACTGGGTGTCAATTTACTATACCACCAATGAGTGAGGACTGTCTTCTAGAGGAAATTCAGGAATTATCTTGCGCTAAAGCTAAAGGCATTGACTCCTTGAATGTGCGTCACCTTCAAGTTGGGCGGTACGATTTGGTTTCATCCCTTTTGCATATCTATAACTCTAGTATAAAGTCTGGTGTTTTTCCTCGTCAATGTAAAACAAGTAAAATTACCCCTATTATCAAAAAGGATTCAAGACAAGACAAAGATAATTATCGTCCAATCTCTGTCTTATCTGTTCTATCAAAGATTCTGGAACGCCATTGTGGTCAACACCTTTTAAATTTTCTTTTAGAGTACCATCTTAACGAATCCCAATTTGGATCAAGACCACTACATTCTTGTGAATCACTACTACTTAAACTTACGGACACATGGCTTGATACTATGGATAAGGGAGACCTAATTGGGTTATTACTTTTCGATTTCCGTAAAGCCTTCGATCTTGTGAACCACCAAATACTAATTAAAAAACTCTCCATCTATGTGGCAGGAGATATTGCTCTAAAGTGGTTCACGTCATATCTCACAGACAGAAGACAGATAGTGTCAATTGGACGATCGGTTTCTGAGATTCTTCCTGTTCAGAAAGGTGTACCACAAGGCTCATGATTAGGCCCATGATATACACTTCTATATGTAGATGACACATCTATATGTAGATGACACAATAGTAACCTGAGGCGTTTCTTCTATTTATGATGTTAATTCTACGCTGCAAGAAGCTGTTGATAATTTGTCTCTATAGGCATCACAGAACCAGATGGCCATTCATCCAGACAAGACTAAAGTCATGCTTCTTGGAACACAGAAGAAACTTGCTACAATCCCAGAAACCCTACATGTTAACCTTGAAGGAACTCCTCTTACATAATCAAACTGTGATCAACTCCTCGGTGTACATATTGACCCGTCCCTTACATGGAACAACCATGTGTCAACAACTATCAAGAAGTAGAACTCTAAACTTGAAATGATACGAAGAGCTAAACCCTTTCTTGGACGTAATGCCTTAATCATGCTGTACAATTTTTTAGCAAAGCCAAAGATGGAATACTACTGCAGTGTTTTGGGGTAACTGCTCTACTGAGTTCCTTGACCAATAATTTTTAGCCCAAAAACAAGCAGCAAGGATAATTCTTAATGCTCATTATACTACTTCGTCCCTTCAGTTATTTAAGGAACTTAATATTATCCCTATTGGTGATGCTATACAATATCGTATACTAATCATGGCCTTCAAAACTCTAAATAATCTTAATCCACCTTGTCTGACTAAGCTTTTGTCAAAGCCTATGCACCGATAGTCGACAAGATATACGGCAAATAATAAGTTATGTATGCCAAAGGCAAGACTTAATGCTGGGAAACAAAGATTTGCCTTTGTATCCACGTCCCTTTGGAACAAGTATCCTGATGCTGCCATCATCCTTACGAGCCTCTCAAGCTTTAAAAGATTCTCTAAGAAATTTTTTAAGAAAAAGTTAAATGGAAGTAGGGAGCTCAAGAACATTGGACTCTACTAATGTAATACATTTGTAAATACACGTATTGGGTTTTTTTGGGGTTTTTTAACATCTCAATTATTGAGATATTGTTCCTCTACGCAAATATTTATCATTTTAACTTACCAATATCATAATGACATTTTATTGTTATTATTATTTATTATGATTGTAAAGATTTATATATATTATTGTTAAGAGGACCAAGTTGGAAAAAAGCTATGCTTTACTTGTTATATCCTCGGTAAATAAAGAGTTATTATTATTAAAAGTAGAGTGAAGAAGTGAGCTGAAGATTGGAAATTTGCACTCCGAAATAACCCCCAACAAAACTCGATGTGATATACTTATTTTTGAATCGTGAAAGACAGAAAGAAGCAAAAGCGATATTGCAGGAGAGCCAAACACCCACAGAGTTTATGTGTCTGCTGTACAAAGCTTGAAATAGACCAGTGTAAGTGGTGACATTAATTTGGTTAAGTAATGTACGCTTTGTTTTACATAATAAGAAGTTGTAGTATCCAGAGAATTAGTTCTTAATATATTGCCTATAATCCAGCTCAAGATCTCGTGTTTAGAACAAAATTTCTTGTCACAATATGCGTCAAATTCTATTGCTCTTCACCCACCTCTGGAAGTTCGGTGACAAAGTACACTGATTATTTGTTGTGCTCCTCGTAATGATCGAGAACTTCAATTTCTATTCCTCTTTGGCAAGATACGTATTTGTAATAAACGCACGGAAAGACGGCATTTTGTTCTCCACTTGTCGGCCATCATGTTTGTCATATCATCTCAATCTTACAAGTTTGTTACTTTGTGCTTCGCATTCACAAGTCCCTGAGGAGATATCATGCTTTGTTTTCATATTGATCTTGTCCTTATTCTTATTTCGCTAGTGTGAACCAGACTTAACGTTCGTTGTTCCACTCATCAATTTCATCGTTCAAATCATCTAAGTGAAATACTTCCTGTGCGTCTACATGGTAAGACTTTGTTGCTGATCCTCTCCATGTGGACTGAGACATTCTCTCTTCATTCTTCTTTAATTGTGGTACAGCACTTCTTTAACGAACGCTTGAACATCTCATTATTAATGGTAGCTGAAAGCGATAGGACTGATTTGCATTTGTATTACCTTATTGTGATGTACTGGTTTTATGTGGTCACAGTCAAGGGTGTTTTCCTTTTGTTGTTTGTATTTCAACTTTATGTAGGTACTGAGAAGCTTGTGTCGTATCTTTCTGACTCTCTCTAATTCCATTGTTCATTGAAGATAAGGCAATAGAGTTAATCTGTTCTAAGTTTGGTAAGTCCGAGTCTCTCATTGTCGCTCTCCGATAATAGGCATGGTTTGTTATCCATACAGCAGTTCGGCAATTTATGAAAATGAGCGCTGTATACTTGTCCTCCTTTTCACCCAGTAGTTCGATTTGACAAAGGAGTTGGATTGGTCTGGAATTTCCTAATGAGTTCAAGAGGCAAAGTGATCTCGTCAGTGTTGTATCAGGGTTTACAGACCGCAGAATACTCTCTTACAGGGTATTCCATGCGGCAGCTACAGGAATCAATCTGAAACTGAACAGCGACGAAAGCGGAGTCAGTGGTAGAATTACCAAATTAACAAAGTTTTACCAGCTCATTAAGTTCAGATATTATACACTTGAGTTCCAAACATATAACGTTGGTCATAGTCTCCATTATCGTCAAAGTACTCGATGGAAGTTTTAGAGTAATATTCATAAATTTTACTTGATGAATCTGGATGGTGACCGCTTTAGCCTCTTCGGTTGCTGGGTAGGTTCCTTCTGGGCTCATTTCTGTTTTTTTCTTCCATAACGCTGGTTTTGGTGGGTTTCTGAATTCTAGTTAGTTCTATGCACAATCGTGCCAAATGACTTTTACTTCCTTATTTGAGACATCTCTTATCATCAGCTGCGCAAAGCTTCCTATAATATGGACCACGAAAACTATTATACTAGCAATAGATACCTATACTTATAAAGTCGAAATATTACCGTTATCAGTTTCATCTTGTCTATTAGCTCGAATAGTGAGTTTACAAGATGGTATTCTTCGGAGTATGTTTCTTACTCTATTTCTTTAAGTTGTCGGCTGGTAATGGTTCCTTGGTTGACTTGGTCAATTTTTGGTTAGCCCATTTAGTTATCAACAATGAACGTAATTCATGGGAGACTCTTTGGCTCTTACTTCAGTTACTATGAATTGTAAAAATCAGCCAGGTCAATCAAATCTGTCCCTTAGTCGCTTGGGTTGGTAAACTTTAGTGGAGCAGAGGGCAGAGGTTAAAGCTAGGCTTTAACCAGTATGGCGCCAGTAAAACTCACAGATATCTTCCAAAAATCAAATAGCGTTCACCATCATTATTTACGAGGGTCAAATTCTACTCTTTACTAACCATGTCCAAGGACTGAATATCTTTAAAAAAAGTACCGGTTATAGTGGTCCAAAAATCTGGAATTCATTGTCCGACCAAGCTCGAAGTAGTAACTCCTTATTCTTATTTAACAAAAATATTTCTTATGCCAGCCTGGTTGATGGTAATAATTAGTGTATTTTTTTTAACTATATTTTAGTCATGTATGTAAATTTAGTAAATATTGTATATATTTAGCATTAGATGTTAATGTTTTGTATACGTCCCACTTGGAAACCAACATTTGTTGAAGTGGCTAACGTGTTTAAACAAAGCTTTTATCATCTATCATCTTTAACGTAAAAGAAGCCATTTCCTATCTAGTTTTAAAGGCTGTTTCGAAAAAGTAATGCATAGAGGAAGCAATGTACTCAATAAACGGTAGGTAAAAGGAGCTCTAACTTCCAATCCTTGACTCACTGGACAGGTAAAGAAAAAGTCAAATAGTGGGCTCAGTCCCCTTCGTGGTCTTGCACGCCAGTTAAAGTCATTTCCGCGTCTTTTTACCTCAGTTTTTTGTTGGTTTGGCTTTGAAAACATTCGCAACAGCGGAAAGAAAAGCTCAAATGACACGATAACAGAAGAATTTTCCCATGGCCGAGTGTTTAATAAGATTAAGAAGTGGTGTGTGGTCTCGACCAAGTGAGCTAAATTGTCTGAAAATGATAAACAAGTGCTAAGACATCGTTCGCCATGCAATCTCTTCAAGTGATTTTTCGAGGATGGTTAATTTACTTTCATGAAAATTATACCCTGTAGCTAGCTTTGGGTCTTTTTTAAATTCATTTAAACCTTTTTAAGTGATTTATTCGTGTGTATTTTCAACAAGAGGCAGTTGGTTACCAAGGAAGAGAGAACTATAGTGGCCGTTTCACTGGGCAGCATTTCTTGAGAGGCGGTATTCTGAATTTTATCTGAATTGCATCTTAGATTAAGAGTAACCCCATAAGAACTCTGTACTATTGTGGGAGAAAACTTAAAAATCCTGGGAGTCCAAACCCTCAAATTACAGGATTCGACTGCAGCTACTATCTATACAATTAATCGAGAACCTGACGCTGCAGTGGACGGCGCGAAAGCGACATTGCATCTGCCTTTTGTCTTTTGTCCAGCACTGGTTCCAATTGGCACCGCCAATTAATCTATTTTCTCAATCTTGACCATTTGTATTTGTTTTGATTTACGGGAAAATCTGCATCATTTTTTAAAAGGTCTCAAGGCAGATGTTGCCAGGGAGCCCGAAGGGAAAACTGTTTCAGTTGGTCGGAACGAAATGTAATCCACAGTGGGTCTCTAACCAAGTAAAGGGCTAGAACAACCGAACCGAACTTTTGCTTGTGTCAGGGTGGCCAAATAAAAGTTTATCTCGCAAGATTTGACTTTCTAAGGAAAAATAAAATCACTTTCTCAACTGTTCAGAAAACAATTCTAGTACTTTTTACTAATCTTAGTTTTAGGATTAGGTTTGGATAAGGGTTTTAGGACGGATTGGTGTTGGTTCACCCTAACCACAATGCTAACTGTATAAACCCCAAACCTAACCCTAAGCGTGAATATATAGTCTTATCCAGTGTCTGGTCAGGCTGTAATTTATGGAAAATTGAATGAATTTAATTCCTCGGTTAATCCCTTACTCGGTATGCGACCCTCGATGGGTCGCATCTAGTGCCGACTATGGGGATACACAGTTGACAAGAGATAACTAAAAAATGGATAAAAGTCACTGGGGATTGAGACTAAAGGATAAAACGTTTCCCGTATTTTGTCTATTCCATCTTTTTATTAAGCTTAGATTGTTATAGACAGCCCTACCAAATATTCTCGAATATATGTCCACACCAAGTAATGAAATAAAAAAGTTAATAATAGAACTATTTTTGAAACATTGTTGTCATAATAATTTCTGGATATAACGTAGAAATCTCAAAGTAGCGGCCCCACGAAAGTGTAACGTAATCCGTCACCAGTCTTGGTTAATCAACTTAGATCACATATAAGGTATAATACAATTATGTAAAAGTACTGGAATATGGAATTTGAACATTGAACTGTCATCAGTAGAATCACTGTAGAATAACTCTAAGTAGTTTTACTTTTGTTCACGTGTTTGTCATTGTGTATGAATTTAGGGCGGACTTTCTGGGAGACAGAGAGGACACGAGCGCATGGTTGAAGAGTGTTAATAAAGTGCATATAACCCTCGAGCTGTTGGTCTGTTAGTACCGTAATACGCTACAAAAGCAACAGCTGCACGTAAGTAACGTACAATTTTGGAGATACTGAAAGTTTCCGAAAGGAGTGGCTCTCCGAAACGACGTCAGTAACCACTACCTAAAAGTAACGAATAGAGTTCATAATTTATCGAGTGTAGATGAACTGTGAAATGGGATCATTCCTGCAGAAATATTCATGTATGTATGCATGTAATGTATGCAGGGAAGAAGGTGACACTTCGACTGTTAAAATTTTAATACGAATCAGGTGCAAACTTCCTAGTAAATGATAAAGCACTGAATGCCACCCAAAAGTTTTGCCCCCTCCCGAGAGAAGCGGCTCCTAATCGGCGCTAAACCTGAAACTAACGGGGGCCGCTAATTTGGGAATTCTACGGTATTTTCTTGGTAATATATTTTCATGCCAAAAAATGTTTTCCCATAGGTTTTATTTCCCTCAAAAGTATATATTTACAGCTTTTATCGGTTAAACTTACATTCTTCCAGTTTTCAAGAAACTGTATTGAGCCTTCAAAGAAATGCATGCTACGGAATTGCCAACTCTGTTCCGTGAATGACCACTTCTACTACCATATCTTCCTGATAATCTTCTGACGGAAGGTGAGATTACTTTTCCTTCATAATCAGACTATCTCAGGCTGACTTAAGAATTTATTTGGAAAACTGGAACGGCCATGGAAGTATAACAGACGTAACAGTTTCAACCTCCCTGGTTTGGAATTTTCATTTCTAAACTCTTTTAAAAATTTTATATTGCTCTGAATCTTTGGAATGAGATCAATAGCATTAATTACCAAAATACCTCAATTTCAGTTGGCTTAAAGTAATAACTTCCTGCTAGAAGGGAATTGGTTTGTTGACTTTTATAGAAATATCCTTCTGGTGGTCTGTATGTTCTGCCAAAGCCTGTGTGTGATTCATCGTCGATATGAGGCTGATCACAGATGTGCAAATCGGTACCTCTACCAAAGACCGGTCCGCAAGTAGGACTACAGTAGATTGCGTGGTTATGGTTTTTATTAATAGGAGCTTTAAACGGAGGTAAGTTGTCCTTGTTTCGCAAAGAGAATAAAAACGACGAATCGGACCATTTCCATTCCTTGCCTAAAATGAAGCGTAAAATATTTAGTCCATGCATTCGTAAATATTTTTCCTTTGCGTTAAACTGATTTATCCTAAATTTATTTTGTTAATATTTCTAAAAGTTAATGCATTCAGGCTTATCCTTTGCAGTTTTATTTAAATAGAATGCTTAAAACTTGAAACTGAGTTTTCTAACCGATAGCATGCCAGCAGGCAATATTTCAAATTAATCCCCATCATTCTGAGCAAGTGAATATTCTTTTCACGTTGTTCACAATTTTGTCTTTTTTCATGCGGATGGACGTAGAAATAAATAATTTTTAAAACAAGTGAAATGAGAAACATGTTTGGTTATGTTGTACATATTTAACGATAACTCAGGATGGGATACAAATACGATAGAACCCTACTAACTCGAACTACCAAGGGCAATGAGAAATAGTTCAAGTTAGCGGGGTGGGCGTTAAATTTCAAGTATCCTGTTGACAATTTCTAAGGTATTGTGGTTTTATGACTCATCCATTATTACGAGTCGTTTTGGTACAGTCAGTTAAGAATATTTTAATTTTACTTCATGGATAGGGTTGATTGTGTCGTCCTGAATACTTTTATTACCATACTGCAATGTCTGCCACTATGTAGTTGAATAACTGTCTATAATGAAATGACTATTCCAGAATACATATACAAGTTCAGTGGATGTCTGGCTCTGTTACATACGGCTGTACAAATTTGTGAAAGCCCCACGAAATGAACTGCACAAACTAGAACAGTAAACAGGGGCTACTCACCACTAATTTGTGGGACACTTTAAGGATCGTTGTACAATATTCACCCCAGATAATACCCCGAAAAGAAGATCTTTCCTGGGCTTGAATTACGTTTCCATAAATTGTCACATTGTTATCAGTAAAAATTGAAGATTCCTACTTGTCAAAGAGCTACGCCCCGACACTTTCAGTTTACCGACCAACGTTTTCAAAATAGAGTTCGAATTAATGGAGTAAATTTGAGCTAAGGGAGTGTAAAATTAGGTTCGAGTTTGTGAAGAGTTCGAATTTACCGAGTTCGAGTTATATGATAGTAAATGACAGGGGAAATAGAATCAATTCCAGGAGAAACTGAATTTGGTCCTAAATAGCAGGGAATTCGAGTCAACCGAGTTCGAGTTAGCGAGGTGCTACTGTAAGTTAGTGTTAGTCCAGGTAAATTTAAACGCTATTACGTTCCGAATTACCACTTTTGCACACACGAATACAGCAGAACGGAAGTTAGCCCTGTATATTAATTACCATTTAATTTCTGGAAAAGAGAATTTAGCTCTTCTCAGGGTAATGTTGTGCCCAGATGCTACTATCTTGCTCACCACAGTATTTTACGAAAGATTAAATGACGAACATATGCAAGTTTTATTAATACAGAATGCATGACGACATTCCCTGAAACTACCCACCATGTACAGTACCCTGAAAACTACACTGACGCATGGTAAAAACATTATATAAATTGCTAACCCTTAGTTTGCAAAAGTTATTAGATTTAAGTGCCTATAATGATAAACTGAAGCATTTTTACGATTTTAACAGCAAAGCTTTAACCCAGCTTTTCCTCTCATCATCCTCAGTATTTTGTTAAAAAATACTATGGTTCTTTTTGGTTATATATTGCATATACCATGAACATTTTTTGCTTACGATGTTCATGAAATTATCGTTAAAAATCTCGCATGATCAACATTAAGTACTGTTAAATCTCGAAATTATCTCTGTTCATTGGTCCAGCAGACTGTTGGAACGTGGGATCTTAGGACACAAACTCATCAAAAACACTTATTACTTCATTAATTTAAAACTAAAACAAATTCGAAAATAAAACTTAAAGACTTAGATTGTCAGGATAAACTCTTAAAAGTCTTCTAAAAACTTATAACACTCACTATTAATTCGTTAGGACACATGAAAACATACCACTTTACTCCTCAAATTTTTTCGGGTTAGAAACAATTTCCCAATTTGCTTCGTGAATTAGCGAATAGGTTCGTGTTACAAAAACATTTAAAACAATCGCAATACGTGCTTTATCCGATCTAAAACACTCGGCTATCGCCTCGAATTTTAAACCCAATAAATCACTTCTGATTGGGTTTTAAATATTACTTGAAAACTTAAAAGTTTTTATCCTGACGATCTAAACTAAGTTTTTTATTCGAGTTTGATTAAGTTTTAACCTCAAGTACTTATTTATGTCTGGAAGTTTGAATACTTATCCACCATATATCCTTATCTGAAGTCCATTAAGTCGCACAAGAATGTGCGATGTAAATCCATGGAATCAGTGGTTACCACGGGTGTCCCCCGCCTTATAACATAATGTGACCCTTGTGAGTGAAGCCAGCAAGCCTTGGCCTGGGGCCTTGTAGGGCTTCCAGGGAGAGTCCAGGGAGTGAAGTCTGCAGTGGCAGCGCGATTTTAGCATTTTAAAAGCTCTAACAGTCGATTTCAGAGACATTGACATCATCACATCAAAAATAAGAACGACAAAACGAAGTTTCAACGCGTTACGCCACTGCATAATGCCGAAAAAAACTAGAGAAGTGTTAAGACTCAACAACTTTAACAGACGAAGATTAATTTAGCGTTAGAACTTACAATAATTTTAGAAAAAGGTATTCCACGCATTGATTGAGAAAGAAAAATCAAACGATCACGTGTAACCTATCGGAAACGACATAAGCTGAATCCTATTTTAAGCATTACTTGGGTTATAACTTACTCTTATATGTTGGCATAACATAAATCGAAACTGCGAAAGAAGCTGTCTAAAGTTTTCTTGAAAGCAAGTAGAAAAACTAAAGAGTTTGCCATCGCAATTCCAGAAAACATTTAATGTCTGATCGTTTATGGCAACTTACACAAGTTGTAAGTGAAGTAGTACGCAAGAGAAATATCTTACCTAATTGAAGTTTTATTATCCCTAATACATAGTAGAATGGTGTTAATGGTCGTCCGTTGGCGCTATAGGATGCCCTTCGATGCAAATGGTTGCTTATCTACTCTAGTGCATGTTGATTGAATAAAGTGAATGTATTTTTGCGTTAATGAGATTGAAGTTGGCGTTAATGATAGTATATTTTCTGGTAATGAACAGCAAAAGGTGTAATAAATAATAACTTAAGGCTAGGATAGCCCCATTTCGTCGCTTGTACCGATTCGGTAGATAAGGTATTCCAATGCCATACAACCGGCACGAGCACTACAATAGCTCCTTTAAGTTGTATCGATAGCTTATGTACTGCATGTCACTATAATATATGTACTGTTTCTTCTATTACTTTTCGCTAAGCTCTGGAAAAAGGCAAGCATTTTTTTTCATACAAAATTCCAACAATCGTGAATGATTTACCTTCCCAGTTTTGATCAGAATATCCACCAAAGATATAATCCTCTACTTTTATCAAAACCACCGTGGGTCCTTTATTGTCGCAAAAGTTATGAAAGTCCGTTGCTCTCCATCCATCTCTTGAAGCTCGGTAACAAAGACGCCACTGAAACTGCTCATTCAACCATTCTTTAAGTTGCTTGCAATATTCATGATTAACATTCAAAATTGTGGAAGTTTGGCGTAAATCACAAGGCCATGCAACAGGATGACAAGCTAAATTAAGGGAAGATTTATATCCATAATTTTATAGTAATAACATGTTTCAGGGATCTAGCTTCATCGGGCGGGGCCACCCAGCACGAATTCCAAGCGACCGGCACTCGCGGTAGTTTCATCAATTCCACCTGGTACATTTTTAGCGCAAACATAATGAAATATGCAGTTTTCGTGCAGTAGATATCGTTGTAATTTAATCCCTCATTCACGAATAGACCTCACCCCCACCGTTGTCTGGATATCAAAATGAAAATTGAATAGGGATATTAATTTTTTACCTGGCACTTATTTCTCGCTGGTTACATCCCTGTGTTTCTTAACATAAAATATCTTGCTTAGTCTGAAATAATCAACACTAGTATGGTTGGTCAATTTTCAGTAACAACATTATTTGCTTTTTTAATTTTTTTTTTAAATGTAATTTTCGTTGTTGACATTCTGATCCTTAACTTTGGTAGCTATTTGTGTTTCCCTTTCCTAATTGATTTAAGAAAATCGTATTACCTCAAATATGATCATATATTTGGGACATTTCTCTAAACAGACACACTATGTAAATGATATAAAAATACGATTCTGCTTACACAATGTTAAATAAGGTAAAAAGTTCAAAGGTTGGTAACTACCATGACTGATCGCTAAGATTTCTAACGTTTCGAGTAAAGGCCCTTCGTCAAAGAAAGAAATGTGTTCTCATCATTTCTATGCGAACACGTTTCTTTCTCTGATTTAGGGCCTTTGCTCGAAATGTTAGAATTCTTTACGATCAGTCACGGCAGTTACCATCCTTTGAACTTAACAAACCATGTACGCCGTCTTAATAGGGAAGTTTTAATATGTTCTTTTGCACAAGAAATGAAAATAGACATAATTGTTCCATTTTTTCATGTAAATGACATTGTCATTCTCATTATGTCATACATCATCGACCTGCCGATATGCTAGAGGGGGTTCCTGGGGCTCTGGACAAATTCTGTTTTCTGCAGATCATATTTCATTCTGTGAGTCGTACTGCATGTGAAGAATGCAAAAGTGTTTGTGCTGAAAATTAATTTTAACTTCGAAAAGATTGACATTAAGCCTTGAAAGACAAGGGAAAACCAAAATAAATAATTAAATTACATTAACACCTCCAACAGTCAAATATCTTTGTTCATATTACATACCATGGAACAACTTACTATTATTTGCACTATCAGGAGAACAGTTCATCCTCCTTCATACTACCACTTCTCCGTATTAAACATGAAGAAAAGTTCTGCGTTAAAAACGTGCAGAAAAGACAAAAAACATGTTTTGACAGAAACTTTTCATGATAACCTGACACTGCCAAAGTCAACTCAAAAATGTTGACTCAAGCGGAATTTGAACTCGCACCTCCGGGATACCGGTCCGCGGCTCCACCTGTTGAGCTGTCGAGTCCACAGGGATTGGAGGCGAGTTTTTATCCTATTTAAGTGTACGAGATATTCTCGCGACAACTTAACGCTTATCTATGAGAGGATGTGCAGTGTTTCAATTCTATTTCAGAATCATCGTCAAAGATACAGTTAAAGATACAAAGATACAAATAAATATAAATAAATATAAATAAATATGATCATGATAAACTTTTCATGATAATCTCATAAACCAAAGATGCAAGTTCAAATCTCGCTCGAGTCAACATTTTTCAGTTGACTTCGGTAGTGTCAGATCATCATGAAAAGTTTCTGTTCACGTATATCTTTGAGGATGATTCTGAAATAGAATTGAAACACTGCACATCCCCTCATGGATAAGCGTTAAGTTGTCACGAGAATATCTCGTGCACTTAAATTGGATAAAATTTACCTCCAATCCCTGTGGACTCGACAACTCAACCAGTAGAGCGGCGGACCAGTATCCCAAAGGTGCGAATTCAGTGGACTTTGACAATGTCAGATTATCGTGAAAGTTTCTGTTTATGTATATCTCTGAGGATGATTGAAAAAAAATAAATAAATAAAAAAATTCTTTTAAAATAAAAATTTTCCAGGAGACCTATCCTTTAGACCTTTATCAGCTGGTAACCTGTTTTTGGATTTCTTGGCTATAAAATGTGTTTAAATAAGCAATGACATATTGCATTTCCCATCCACACTGCCTATTGGCGATCATGGAATTTCCAAAGACCTCCAAAAATGAAAGTATTTATTTAAAATTAGAATTCAACAGAGGAACGCAGAGAACCCCAGCAATTCCAAGGAAACTCAAAGAATATGTCATTATTTCTAAGGGTTCCACCAATTCAAGGTGGAACTTCATGGGGGAATACTTTTCTGGGTTTCCTTGGTCCTGGACAGAGAGGCAACGCGCCAATGGTTAGTTCTATTAGTATCAACATCTCTGTTTAGATATACTCCCCTTTTTCTTTGGCATTTTTACTGTTTTAGAGTTCAGTTGTATTCAGCTGTCGTACCTTACCTATTTTTCCTAATTTGTCTAAGAAGTTTCTAATGTCAATGTCGTTAATCAACGTTGCTTGATATTCAATATGGCCATCATGAACAGGTTTCATACTCCACGGCCGCTCAGCTTTTACTTTTTCTACATTTTCTTCAATCATCTTTTGTGAGGAAAGAATTTCCTCATCATTACCTTTCTCTAGGAGGTTCTTGGCAAGATTGAAGGAACCTTTTACCTTGTCCACGTAATATTTCATTTCGGTGCTTTGCTTCGTAAGTGACTCGAATGTCTCAACGCGTTTTTTAGCAACCTCATTCTTCATACGTTTAGCTTGCTCCTCAAGATTTCGAGTGAATGTTTCTAAGTCTACTTTCTTTCGTCTTTCAATTTCATTTATTGCTTTTTCTGTATTGTCTTCGAGCAACTGTGTGACATATGATATCAATTTCAATGTTTCTTTGCCTTCAGTGAGACTTTCTTCAAGACTTACACAACGTGACCGTAATATTTCTCTTTGGTTCTTGGCTACGTCAGCAGATGGATAACAAAAATGATCCGGTCGTATGTGATCAAAATCCATACAATACCGACAAATTAGCTCCTTACAAGTTTCACAGTAGAACTTAAGCCTCTTGTTCTCGTGTTTCTTGCAGTGAAGTTTCCCTCTGATCTTAGTTTGATTTTCTGTTTGAGTCAATTCATTTATTGACAACACGGTGTGTTTCTTGTTGCCTGGCCAGATATAGTGATGCGCCAGACACTTTTCACACATGTACATCTCACATGTTGAACATCTAGTAATGGCAGGTTCTTGACACACAGAACATTTTGAAGTTTTTGCTTGTCGTTGAATCGCCATTACATCTAGCATATTGCGGATAAAATGACTACTAGTCATTCCTACCACCTCTTCGCTTGGCTTCAGGATAAATTCTAATCGACATGTCGGACAGTTGAATTGTTCAATCTCCTTACCAACTGTTTTCTCTCTGTTGCTTTTGACAAACTTCTCTAAACAGCATTTACAAAATGAATGAAAGCAAGGCAAGGTTCGTGGATCATTCAATGTTTCCAAACAAATCGAACATATGAGCAGACTTTCTAGTTGGTCAACTGGAACAGCCTCAGTTTCAGCAGCAGCCATCCTAGGCAATCGTTTCTTCAGACTTTTGTATTCGTGAACTGAAAGTAAGCCTGTAACGTAAGCTGTAGCAAGCTTGAAATCTGTTTATACTGCTCAGATACTGTCCTAGTTCTAAGTAAATTGTAATACGATTCTTGGTTTCTTTTGAAGGCTCAAGCACCCCGCTGTTATCGGAATATTTCATTTAATTTGTATATGGATTTGCCTGTATATTGGGTTTAAAATGCAAAATCATATAAATAGAGAGTTCTCTACAACGCAACTGTTCCAATTGATTCTTATCCCTGGCGTTTCCAATTAACTCTAAAAGGTCCGTTTACATGTGAGATTTTATACGTTGCGATGCAATATACACATGACAGTCCATGTGGCAAGATATCCACTTATGATTTGCTCCAGTTCGTCCCGGATGCTCTCGTCTATTTGTCAATCGCAAAGCACAAAATTGCAAGTATAAACAAGCCTTAAGACTACAATACCAGCTTCATATTCACATACAAACGTTGCAATACGTTCTAAAGATTATGACTAACTTGTATACGTCAGATCGTATGTGACACTGGTACTGCGTAGATTAGGCCTTAAACAGGCACCTATACCTCTGGTTTAGACGTTAGTCTGAAAGATAGGCGTAACCCTACTCCCGCTCAGGAACCGACAAAGTAATTGGACAAACCTTGAACTGTGAAGATGGAGATAAATCTGAAGTTTAGAGGAAGTATACTGTAATAAGAATGAAGACGAATGGAAATTGGTTGTGCAAATGCGTTAATAACGAATATGCTTAAGACAGCAGGCGCTATAGCTTTGTACAAATCTGAGTCAAAAAAGAGTAAAAGGAATGAAATCGAATTACGAAACGTTGCTAATGCCAATATCACATTAATTCCTCTTATATTCTATTCATTTTAAGATTGTTTGTATTTCAAGTGTTCGTCTTGGGAGGTATTTTTACCAAAAATCTACCGTAATAGTGTTCACTGTCCGGCTTAACGCGAGTTCCGATGCCAACGCGCGTGATTTTCGGCGAGGTCGTCTTTATTCCACAGAACGGGCTATTCTACAGGACAGAGCAGACGATTTATTATATAAGTAAGTCCCTTGGTTCTTAAAACCTCTCAGGAAAGTTTAACTATTTTAAAGTTGTTTTGATTTAGTAGATGTGCCGTTGAACCTTTTGCGTTGAGGTGTCGCTATATGCTTCATTGAAAACACGTTAAAGTTACGGGTTGGTACGTGTTCACCTCGTTCAGGTTCCGTAACACCAGGACTACAGGAATTCACTCCAAATAACTTTTACTTTAATGAGTCCAACACACTATCCAGTGTCGTACACACGTTCATCTGACTTCTATATCTATTGACTATGTATTTCTCTCATATTACAAAACCATGAACTCTAATATACAGTATGTGTCAGTCAAGACCCACGTCATCAAACTTCCGTTTGCTAATTTGGCAGTCACTATCAGGGGCGTAGCGTGACCATTTCGACTGAGGGGTGTAACGTCTAAGTTTTACTGACGAACACTGGGCGTAGACGTTCCTTGTTTAAATGTTTTAGCTTCATGTTTTAAAATGCTTATTTTACACATTAATTATGCATTTCTATATCACTAATAAGCGTCATAACGTAAGTATCGTTGATTGCAACTTGCAACTGCGATGCACTGTATTTTGAAGAGAAAGTACTAAATACGATCATAGTCCAAATTGATTCAATCACAACTCACAAGCCAGTGTAGTAAATCTTAATAGTACAAAACACGCATGCTCTATGCATTTCTTCAAAATACGGGCGACAGAGGTACCAGGCGGGAATCGCAGACGGAGAAGAAATAATAAAGCCCAGCAAAAAACACGCAAAAACACTTCTCCGTGTAGCAACGAAACGTTAGAAATACATTTTAAACCTATAATATGCCTATTTTGCGTGTTTTTTGCTGGGCTTTATTATTCCTTCTCCGTCTGCTCTATGCATTACCGTTTTAAGTTTTAACTTTCCTTGTCTTACATATGGACCACGACTCGGCAATTTTATCCAGGTCAAGGAAGTCCAAAATGTCGTTTGCACTGGATAAAATCATTAAGTCGTCAAGACGACCTTCTTTCATTGTAGATCTCAGATTGTTCTTTACCAGCCTTAACTTGCTAAAGGAACGTCCATTGCTTGCAACGGATATTGGGATGGTCAACGCTAATTGGTAAGCTTTCGTAAGGCTTGAGTGAAAAAGTTGCTTCCCAAGGAGGCACTTTGCTGCATCCCTTAAATTCTTTGCACCACTCTTTTCGATGTCATTTGCCATCATTTCAATGTCTGCCAACAACGCATCGGGATCCTTCAAGTCATTGGGAAATGTTGCAGACAATTTGTCAACTTGCTGCTTGATGCACTTTGCTACTTTTCGTGGTAGCAACACGGTCACGGGAAGGACAATGCTTGACAAATATTTGTTAATATCGTCAATATCTGACACTAGACGGCCAACTACTTTAAACATCTCCTGTCTGTAGTGCTGGTTGAATAACGGTGAGTTAGCATTGTCCGTGTTCTTGTCAATTCGTATGGGTGGTCTTCGCGGACGATGCTTTTTTGAAAATTCGTACTCAGCATCAATGCCAAATGACTTGCATTTCTCTGCAACCACTGTGACAATGTCGTCCAGGACAAGATTATTTTCACGTATACGAAGCATGGCATCTCGCGTTTGGCGCATAACATCTAGGCTGTCAAGGATATCTTGATCAATTTCTTGAACCTCAAAAACGACGATCTTGGTATTGTACACGATGTTCTTCATGAACAATATGCTTAAATAAAACTCGAACGACTTTATCTTGTCCAAATGATTCAAAGCAGTTCTTCGAGCATCACGATCAACGTCATCTGAATTTTTTATGTCATCGAGGATGTCAATCAAAATTTCGTAGCTGGCCCAAACTGCTTTAATGGACTCAGCCCTACCAATCCAACGTGTTTTAGAGAGATTTTTCATTGTGAGCCCTTCTTGTAAAGTGTCGATATTTCCCTTTAATTTACCAAAACGACTTGTGCTTTTCGTCAGAAAGTTGTATAACTCTTGCAATGTAGTAAAGAACTCTTCTATCATCGACGAAGCTTTACAGGAATGCTCAATGCAGAGATTTGTTTTATGGCTCAGACACGTGATGTAGGGAATTGCCCGCCCTATACGCTCACTTAACTTAGCTTGAGCTCCGTTTTATGCCCCAGAAATAGAAGCAGTCGTGTCGTAGCACTGAAATCGTGCGCCATCGAGAGGAATCTGTAAATCGCTCAACATCCTGATGACTTTTTCAGCAAAACTGTTGCCTGTTTTGTCGTTTATTTCTGATATTTTCAGAAGTCGTTCGTGAATTTGAAACTGCTCATCAACGTACCGAATTATTAGGGAAATTTGATCCAGGTGACTAACATCAGGCGTTGTATTGGCCAATACTGTGTAGACGCCAGATGAATGTATTTGCTCTATTAAGATTTTACGAGTTTCACAGCCTAAGATGTTAATAAACTCATTCTGTGAACGAGAACTCAGGTACGAAATACGGTATGGGCGATAACGAGCATTGGCCACCCAGTTTCTGAGAAATGGAACCCAACGTGAAAGAAGGTTGGCTAGTTGCTTGAAGTTTCCATTGACATCATCATCACCACCACGAAACGCTAGAGCCTGTCTTGATAAGTACCGGCAACAATCTAAAAGCACATTTATGACTTTTCTATTTTGTAGCCGTTCTTGTTCCTGTTGTGCCAGCAGTTGCTTTCCGGCTCAACTAATCGTCGCATCGACATGATTGCTTTTCTGCTCAAAACATTCCAATCGTTCGGCCGCTAGTTTATGAGACGCGCTGGTAAAATGCTCCAGACGTTTACCTTTTTTGCTTTTGCCACGGCTTTTCATCTTGTCCCACCGATTGACACCGTCGTTTGAACTTGACCAGTTTGTTTCCGCTGTACTTGCTGATCCTGCACCATCGCCAAATAAACTGCAGGCAAAGCAGTATGGTCTATCTAGTGAGGGACTGTATTCCACATAAGGCAATGTCTCGTACCATTTCGCGCTGAATGAATTTTGCTTGGATTTCGAAATCGTGTTATTGCATGGGTAATTTTCAAGAACTGGCTGGTAAGGTCCTTTTGATATCACGTAAATCTTCTGTTGTTCACTCGGTTGGATTCCTTTTCGCTCAGCTGGATCATTGCTCATAACGCAAGATTTGATTTGAACGGTTTCAGCGGCTAGTTTGAGGGCGCTTTCTCTGATTCACTTTCCATGGCTTCTTTAGCTGAACTGAATAGAAAATGAGACTTATCTTTTAATTGTGAGGCGAAAGTTTCGACCGACGACATAAACACTTCTTCAGAGTAATCTTCACCTTCAAAGGATTATCGCAGCATTTTCCCTTCTTCTAATAACTCGATGATCTCTCCTATCATGCCAGCTAGTTCATAGTCAGCTTTGATGGCCGGCGCATTTTGATGTCCACTCTCCGCCTGAGGCTGAACCATCTGGCCCGTCTCATAAAAACTGCCACGATCACAAGATTCACAAAAGCTTTCGCTATCAGATGAACTATTAAACGTTTCCTCGTAGTCTGGAGAAGTTTTCATGATAATTGTTTCTTTGAAATCGTCAACCTTTCTTCGCTTTTGTTTCCAATTGTTTGAAGAGGTTTCTGACGTATGCTCATCATCAGATTCATTGAAATGGCGTTTAATCGACAAATAAGGATGACGGACTGACAAACCACTACCATCTGGTAACGTTGTTTCACGATTGTCAGGTTCACGCAGTTCAATAACTTCAGTTCTTAGTAATTCTGCATCGCCAGCATCAGATAGGTAGGATAGCTCATCAGCGTCGGCCTCAAATGGGTTCTTTGACTTTGCCGCACCGTGTCCATGTTTTGAAGAATGTGAATTGGACTGAATAACTGACAAATTACTTTTCACATCCTCTTGACGATCTTGTAAAGACGGGTAAGAAACTTTGGTACATACGACAGTCTTAGATAACTTTGAAGATTTACCAGCCGCAGCCTCAAACGGTTTCTTCGGCGCACCGACTACATTATAACGATAAACTTGCGTTGTCTGAGCAAATTCAGGTGAAACTTTAGGTTGTGCTTCTTCTTGTAATCGAAATCCATTTCAACATTGCATTCGAGACAGGATTTTGTATCGGTTTTTGAGCTTCTTTGGAGGCATTTTGACTGAACTATTAACAGTGTAATCCGCAGAGTTTGAATAAATTTATTTGTAACCTCTGTGCTCTGGAGTAACGATTGACAACTAACATATTGCACATAAACCGGAAAAATAGAATTTCCGAGTCCTGTTGATTTCATCTCACGCCTGTCAGACTGATATTGCATATCAATTAAATCAAATATTTTTTACAACTGGAAAACTTTAAACTGGGAATAAAAGTCATTTTTACCGACAACAAATTTTGATGTATGTAGACGAACAGTTTACTGACAAGCAACTCAGAAGCTAGTGAAGGGACAGGTATACTGAACGGTTTTACCGACGGCTCCATCCATTACCGACCGGCTCCGCGTTTCACCGACTGTTTAGTAGAAAGTAGGGTGGGGTGTTACAGCCCCACACACACCCGCACGCTACGCCCCTGATTATGTTACCACCATGAAAGCGTTGAAGACATAAGGAACAAACAGGTCTGTCTTCAGGAGAACGCAGATGGTTTAAAAAAATTGAAAAGAAACCACTCTTATTACAATCAGGTAATCATATCATCATGAAAACCCCCCGCACAAATTACATTGGCAAGAAGGATATTTTGACCAGGTAATTTTGTTTCAAACAGGTTCAGGCTAAGTTGCACTGCACATCAGCAAGTTATTGTGACTTTGTTGTATCGACAACGAAAGACTTATTTCTTGAAAGAATTCTATCTGACCAGGAGCGTTTGCCCACTAATATTCCTCGAGCAAGAGATTTCATTGTCAAAGGTGTTCTACTGGAAATAATAGAGAAATGGTTCTCCAGACCAGCTTCCCAAGCAGAACAAAAAATAAAGACTTGTATGACAAATGAAAACCTTATTTTTTAATATAATATGCTTGTTATTGTATATAAATCATTCAAAGTAAGGTATGTGTGTAAATTTCATATACAGTGAACTGTCTCTAAGCGGACACCCCTCTAAGGTGGACGCGGACACTTTTTTCCCGGCGTTTTGGTTCAAAATACCTCTCAAAGCGGACACGAGATGTTTACGAAATTTTACAAAAGGGCAGTACTAGCGATAAATGACCAAAGAGGTTCCCACATCAGCAGCCCCAGTAAACACTTCCAGAGTGGATTGGCGGGAAGCTTTTCGCGACGAAGCTCTTTCTTTTTACACAGCCGATGCAGATGAGCCAGTTTCTAAAGAAGTACTAGTAGAAGACAGTGGCACGTCGAGTGACCAGGAAGAAGTAGACATCAAACCCGTTGAGAGTATCATCAAGTCGACTGCAGAAGCCATAACGATTGTGGACGACTTACAGCGCTTTGCATCCTCGCAGCTAAAAGATGACGATATGGTAGTAGATTTAATGAAGATATCACAGCGCCTACAAGATGCCAGACTCGCGAAACAAAAACAATCTCTGATTACACAGTTTCTTTCGCAAATGACTTTAAGAGAGTTTTATCATTAATTCATTCTAGAACTTCAGATTATTCACTTTTTTGTATTGTATAAAACAATCTTTTGTTTTTAGGACTGCGTCATAGAGATTAAGTTCCCCAATAACAAGCGATACATAAGGGGTTTTGTTAAGGTTAATCCATATATTCTGCACAAGTATAAAATTCTGGTTTTAGTTTTGACGTTTGGGTGTCAGGTTACTCAGCTCTTTCGAAACGATACCATATGCGAAGAATAAATTTTGCTTTAGAGCTGTCACCGAATTGGAAATCTTAAAAGAGCTAAAGAAACTGAATCGTAGAAAGGCAACTGGATTAGACAATCTTCCTTCAGGTTTGTTGAAAGACGCGGCCCCAGTTATTGCAAAGTCATTGGCTCATATTATTAACTTATCTTTAGACACAAGCGTCATTCCCACAAAATGGAAATTAGCCAAATTTTTACCTGTGTTTAAATCCGGCTTAACCTCCGAGACAGACAATTACAGACCAATATCGGTGCTTCCTGTGCTATTAAAAATTATGGAAAGGATTGTTTATAAGCAGTTAATGTTCCATCTTGAGAGTCAAAATTTACTGTTTGATAAACAATTTGGTTTTCGTCCAAATCGTTCGACGGCATTGGCAGTGACTTATTTTACAGATTATATTAGGAAACAAGCAGAATCTAGAAAACTCACTGGAGCTGTATTTGCTGATTTATCAAAAGCCTTTGACACTGTCAGTCATTCAGTCCTATTAAATAAATTGTCGTCATATGGAGTACAAGATAAGGAACTAGAATGGTTTACCAATTACCTATTTTTTCGGAAGCAAGTTGTTCAATTTAAAGATAAATTCTCTGAGCCATATCCAGTATATTCAGGTGTCCCACAGGGCAGTATCCTAGACCCGATATTATTCCTTATTCATCTGAAGGATGCGCATAAAATTTTAAAAACCTGTAAAATGATCACTTATGCTGACAATATGGTTGTATTTACATCTTCCAGTGACTGTGATGTTATCGAGAAAATGATAAATGAGGATATTAACTTATTGTCTCAGTGGCTCCAGAACAACGAGATGATTATCAACCTTAAAAAGGGAAAAACGGAAGCTATGCTTTTTGGGACGGCGAGGAGACTAAACTTATATGTAAAGAACTTACCATTTTTATAAATGGGACTCCAGTCAATGCAACAACAACGTATAAATATTTGGGAGTTGATCTTGACTCTACATTAAATTACTCTGGTCACTTTGGCAAAGTTTATAAGAAAGCAGCTGGGAGAGTAAATTTGCTACGGAAAATTCGTCATTTTGTTGACATGGATACTGCTGAAAGAATATATAGACCTATGATTGTGCCCCTCTTTACTTATTGTGGATCAATAAACCTTGGTTGTTCAGAAACCCATAAAAGTGCAGTACAAAGTATTGAATGCCGAGCTAAAAAAGTGATTGCTTTTGGATTGCCGTTACAGAATATAGATCTCAAAATTCCATCTATAGAAGCCCAAATTAAGAAAAGTACCTTGTCTGTTTGTATTTGGCTGTTTAAATAATCAAGTGTGTAGCCCTTTTAAAGATTACTTCTTATGCCATAGTCATGGAACAAACACTAGAAACAATGATAACTCTGTTCAACTGCCAAAAATTAAACTGGAATTTGGTCGTCGTAGTTTTTATTTTTTAGGTGCTTTAGTTTTTAATAGTTTGTCAGTTGAATCACGAGATATTAAATCTAGGGTCTTGTTTAGGAAGGCTCTTGATGAAGAATTTTTATAATTTTTACTTGTAGTTTATTGATCTTATCTAATCTTTTTATATTATTTGTAAAATTTTTTAAAATTTTTTTACAGGACCTCTTTGATAACAGTGCTTTTATGCGCTGATGAGTTCTTATCCTGTATAAATATTCGAAATAATAATAATAATAATAATAATAATAATAATAATAATAAGGAGGACACCTCTCTAAGGTGGACACTAAATTTAGTCCCAAGAGTGTCCACCTTAGAGAGAGTTCACTGTATTCCAATACTGTGAGGAAAACAATTGGCTTATTCCTGCGATTGGCTAAAACATATTATTTTATTTTAATTTTTTAGATTTTAAATATTACTAAAGACTGTTCAATAATATTGTCTTATTAGTTTTGAGATAAAAAGTTTAATAAGAATGTGCCGGACACACAAATGAACAAGGTTCAAAAAAACAACTTGTATTCAAATTCAGCACAGGAAAGAACTAGTAAACCTGTTGTGTACTGTTTACTCTATAGGAACAGCAGAGTCACACAGATTAATCAGAGCTGAGCTTACAGTAATTATTTTATCAATGGTGGTGACTTCCTCCCCTTTTCCATGCAATAACAAAATCAATTAGTTGAGTTGAACTTAAAATATCATACTTCTTCCGAATGTTTCCAATTACCCGTTCAACATGAATGCGGACATTAGCTATACATCTCGTTTGTCTTTTACTAACACTTTTACTGCAGCACAGAAAATTCCTATGGATTCTTTGATATCAAATCCTCGATCAGCTAAAATAACGTCACTTGGAATAAAGTTATCTAGGAGACTAATTTGTTCAGTGAAATGTTTATCACTTACTCTTCCACGCCAACCATTTGATATAAAAGAGACAGTTTTTACAGTGTGATACCAATTAAATACTTTACAGTATTGTGATGCTTGTATGAGGAGTAAGTTTGTGCTCGGGCCAGAGGATTTAGAGATCTATCTAAAAAGATTTCAAAACTATTATTGCAACAGACTGGGGTCAATGCTTTAGAAAGTCCATAGGAAGTGTTTTCCTCAGTGATTCTTTATCTGGCCATATTATCAGGGATGAGAGTAGGTTACATATAATGTCAAGTACTCTGATGAAAATCCTTGAAACTGTTCAGTGATTCATAGAAACCACCAAATCTGTAAGCTACATCCTTTCCATGTAGGTTCAACATTAGTTTCATTAAGGTAAGGAAAAGCTGTTGAAACGGCGATAGAACACAGTTTGAGAACTTGGGTAGAAAAAGATAATCAGTCAAACAAAGCAGATAACAATATCCAGTTAGGTAAACCTCTGTAAAAGAGGGTCTTGATTGTCATTTTCATTTCCAAAATAGCTCTCAGTTAAAGATTTTTTTCTTCATATCTGCCTTCAGAGCAGTGTTTTCCAAGGGTAACATCTGATTTTCATGCTCTTAATTTCGAACTTGTTCCATTACCAACAATGTTTAAGTTTCCCTACTTTGTTGGTCTAGCTCAGATTCACATTCTCCTTCACCTTCTTTGTGTGGATTCGTTTGCCCCAATGCTAGAAGAGTAGACGCGGCCTCATTTCGTCTTCTCTTCTCTTCTTTACCTGCGACCATGAAAAACGTTGGTGCCTAGTCCGGAATTCGTTTTGTCGAGAAGAGCACAAGGCTTTCCTAACAGAGAATTAAGTATTGCAACTAAATTCGTAATGAATATTTATCGAAGACATCAGTGCAAACGTCAGAATAAATATAATAGTAATATGACTCTCCCTTACATAAATTAAGATGCTTACCAGAAACGAAACTACCGCTACACCCTCTCACAAAAGGTAATTTCTACCATGTCAAATCTGCTCTTCGTATACGAAGAAGCCATAACAGGCGGCAATCTTTCTGAAAATTATGCGCAGTTTGGCGAACATTTGACTTCACAGAGGCAAATGATAAAGACTTAAAGCACTTTTTCGATTTGGACGATTCGAGCACCCATACATAGCACAAAAATTAACCATTATATAAAATTGAACAAGTTCACTAAACACTCTCGATACACTGTTCTTCACCCAAATGTTTGCTTGTCCTTCAGATGCCTATGTCGCAACGCATGAGACGTCATATGCAAAGGGTCTATAGTACGAAGGATGAACGACGAGACTGTTAAATTGACATTTTGTTTTCTCATCATTGTCATTGGCAATGTAGTGCTTGTATCCTTTATAGAAGCATGCATAAGGGATGTAAGCAATTCGAAAGAATGTTTTGAAAACAAGAAAATATCAAGTCTTATGAATAATACGAATCAGTCTTATACAACATAGATGAACAAAAGTTAATTATCCGAGCTATTATTGGGAAATTAAATTTAAGAATCTATGGAATTATTGACAGCTTAAAATGAGGCCTTGGGCTAACCAACGGAGTATGACGAGGTCAATTAAAAAGGGCTTCAAATACAGCAGATGTAGTTTTAAATAGACATGACTCACATCTGCTACTTGTGCTTTTTGATGAGGAGGCCAAACTCTGCAACGTTAAAATAGTCCAATGAAGTTAATTTTTGATATATATGAACTGGAAGAAAGCAGGGTTCTTCGAAAGATACATATATTTCATATGTAGAATAGTACATGATTAAGTACATATCAATGTCTATATTTATCAATATATAGTGAGTTACACTCTATACGGGAAAAACAGGGACAAAAATTACCATGTGATTCATTATCACGAATATTTAATCTTATATTTTTGTGCGAAAAAAAATTATAAAAACAAAGAAAAAAAATTAAAAAACCAGACCAGCACATCATTTGGTCGCTTGAATTCAAAGATGATCGAACAAACTTTTTTGCGTATCTCCCATATACCTGTATCCTGCAACCAGCTTTACCACTTGCCATGAACTCTCCCCTGTTCTTTTAAGTACGTCAATCACTATGAATCCTCGTCCCCATCTCAACTTGAGATTGATTTTAAAAGGGAGCTAAGAAACTGCACGTCCTAACGGCAAGTATTCGCAAGAAGTTTAGGTGAACTCAAAATTGGTGATATCGTACTCTCTTCCATACAGTACGGGATAGGATCGGATAGAACAGGACAGGACAGGATAGTGTAGGATAGTGTAGCATAGTGACGTGGATAGAGCACAATGATCGTGAAATCTTGTCTTCATATTACTCTGAGGATGCCTCAGAAATAGAACTGAGATTTCTGGAGTTGTAGAAATAGAACTGGGTTTCTCCTTTACATAATGCGGTTTAAGTTTAAACATTGTAAGATGGGTGGCGAAGAGGGTGAAGAAAACTTCAGAAACAAAAATTGGACTTTTTTTTGGTCCTTTTTTTTTCTACATTCAAATATTCAATTCACAGCTTAAAAACTGTGAATCTGTCGACTGTGAAATCAATGTCGACTGCTCGTTAATTGACGAATTTGCAGCTGCTAAGGCTCGGAACTACCTATTTTAAATTTTCAAAAGAACAAAAAAACACTTGTTTCTACAGAACTACCTCGTTTAGTCTTATGCCGTTAGTACCGGGGTACAATTATTATAACATAAGGAGCTTGGGGTGCATTAAAGAGGACCGAGAGGACACCAAAAGAATTTACGCCGGGCGAATTACCACCTAGGTATTAGGCACGGCTTTCGCTACGGCTTTAGTGAATACAGCCATAGTAACGCTGAAAGCATGCGATTAAGAAAGGTCATGCTTGTACTTCTTTCGTTCTCAACTTCACATACCTCTGTATGAATCATTACGTGATGTCTGATGGCGTCAACAAAACTATTAGCTGAAACGCTCAAATTCAGACCACGTTGTCTGTGTCTCGAATATCGAAGAAGAAGGATGTATCTCTCAAGTGTTATGCTTTTATAGAAAGAAAAAAATTTTGTTGTACTTTCCATTTTGGTTGCTCATGGAGAGCATCTAATAATTGCAATTAAACTCGCAATCTCTAATCTATAATCACGTTATTCGTTCATGACTATCCATGAGGATGGATGTGCAGTGTTTTAATTCTATTTCAGAATCATCCTCAGGGTACTATGAAACGATAACTTTAGATGACAAATGTGGGATCTCTACTTTTTATTTTCTTCAATGAAAAAATGAATGGCTTTGTTCTCCCCGATGACACCAGTTTATCATATGAAGCAAGTTCAGCAGTAGAATTTAAGAATAATTTAAATCTAGACTAGAAAGGGTGCAGAATGGTTAACCGCAAACAAACGCACTATTTTACATCAAACCAAAACCGAATACTTGATAAAACTGGCTTACGACGATGAGTTGACTTAACGTCTGATGACCGGAGCATTGTTGAAAATCAATAACACATGTTTGAAGAAAAACGGTTTAGGAATTCGTACTGATAAGAAGTCAAAACATCACGACTATAACGACAAAATCAGACGGTGTAGGAAGACAAACCTTGGCATTCGAGATTTTGCAAAACCAAGGGCGTAAGCACCATCAAGAATCGGCCGAGATTATTCATCGTAAACGTTCAGGGATATCATGTTGTATGCTAACAACTTTATTCCACTAATAACTAAGCCCATACGAATAACAGATCGTTCTAAAACATTAATTGATCATATCTACACAAATATGCCTACCGAGCAATTCTTCCCTGGAATTGCTCTTACTGATATTTCTTATCATCTACCCATATTTTGTGTTAATAATGCAGCTTACCAAAAGGTCACTGATAAACGATTTTATAGAGATTATCAACGATTTGATAAAGAAGTTTACTTACACGAATTAATGCAAACAGATTGGAATACTAAACTAAACAATTTAATCAACAATATTAATCAAACGACTAACGATTTTATTAAAACAATTGAGGAAATTTCGAACAAACATGCTCCTATTAAAGAAGTATGACGTAGAAAATTGAAACAATTTACTAAACCGTGGATTACTAATGGTATTCCAAAATCAATTAAAACTAAACAGAAAATGTACCATACACATTTCTTTAGTAATAATAGTACAAAAGTCAAACAATATTTTAATTTGAATTTATTAATTAAAATAGACTTTGCAACCCATAAGGGTTGAAATACGTCCATTGTTTACAATGAGATAGTAAAATACTATTACAAATGTTAGTTAAATATGATTTACAAATGGTAAAAATAGTAAAAAATTTATACCTATATGAGATAGTAAAATGAGATAGTAAAATACAATTACAAATGTTAGTTAAATATGATTTACAAATGGTAAAAATAGTAAGAGATTTATACCTATAATTACAAAAGAGAATATATAAAAATGTTAAGCGTACATACGTGATCAATGTTCATTGTAATTCTTCAAACATGATGGAATAAAAGATCTTCTAAAACGTTCAGTCCTACATTTAATTGTTGCAAGTTTATTAGAAGTCCGTAAATCGTAGGTAAGAGAATTTTCAATTTGAATTAAATCAGACAAAGGCGAAGACTGCAAGAGGACATTTTTATTGAAAAAACCTGAACATAAGTATTCGCAACAAAAAGATCAGAGCCCAGCTCAGAATTCTTAAGTGTATCGCCATAGTGAAATAGGCAAGTCAAAAAGTTTTAAAACATATTTACTGACGTTTCGTTGCCTCATGCAACATCTTCAGAGTGTAGGTTTACAGAGACGAGAAAAAACTATATATATCAATCTATAATTACATATTGGAATAATTAGGCAGCTAACCAATAGAAAACTGGGAGACGTAACAGGAAGTGACACGCATACGGAAGAGGAATACATTAGAATAGAGAAAGAGGTGTGGAAGAGATATTTTCGTTGAGAGACGGCTTGTATTTAGAAATAAGTAAACTCTCACGAATGAGGAGTTCAAAGTTAGAGGAAGACCTGCAGGAAGAAATAATGGAAAAATCGTTGGGAGAAATGGCGTGATTAGTCTGGCTAGTATGAGCCTGGATACTGGAAGTACGAAACGAAGTGGTTGCTCGTTTCTTACCCGTCAAAGGCGAAACCCCCATGTGTTCTGAGATACGCGTGTGTAAGTGGCGCCTTGTTTGGCCCAAATACGATGCTCCGCAGCATTGACACGTATATTTGTAGACAACACGCGATCGCGTCTTATAGCCAAGGTTGGAATATCAAACACTGCTAAAGCATCGCTATATGACAGTGTTGGATTAATTATTTTCAGGGCTCTTGACTGGATTCTTTCGATATCTTTCGATAGATATTCGGGAATGTTGAAGTGCCAAACTTGGGCGCAATACTCCAGAATTGGTCTTACAATTGGTCTAATAAATTAAACAAGGTAAAATTGATAAGTAAAAGAAACTATTATAGTACACATTTTACTAAGTGTAAAAATAATTTAAAAGCTACATGGGAACTTATAGGAACTTTAATACAACGTAAATTGAAAAGTAAACAATTTCCAAATCAATAAAAAAAAGACATTGCGAATCAGTTCAATGAACATTTTGTTACTATTGGAACTTAGCCAATTCATTAGGGACCTCAACTGATGATCCGTGAAGGTATATACATAATTCTCCAGTATTTAGTTTTAATTTGGTCGCTGTGTCTGTATATCAGGTCCAATGTCTTTTCAATGCATTAGATGGAAACAAGACCTCCATTAGTGTACCGAATTTCGTAGAGGGGGCGCTTAACAGGACGACCTCTTCGAGTGTACAGCGATTGACGTCCAAGATGATTCATGAAATAAGTCACAAAGGAACTAGAAATCCACTTATCATAACTAATAAAAGTAAATTTAAATGGCAAGGCAAATTTGAAGCATTAAAACGGTTCGTTGAAGAAGTACTGGAGATCAACGGCAAGTGGACAGCACCTGGCGGTGGTTCAAAACAGCTAAGGAGCGAAGATATCTTGATAAGATGGCACGAAAATCAGACCATTACATTGAGTGGGCCGAGTGCTGAGAAATACAAGAGGTCTTTAGAAATTTTATCAAAAGTGTCACTCGATAGTTTTGACACCTCGAAAGAAGATAAGTTGTCATCGAATCTTAATCAGTCCGACGATGAAGATGAGTATGGTCAGATGCCTTCAAATCGGAATATTAATGATTCACCTCTATCAAGATCCTGGAAAGAGTGAACGAAACCAAACCACTACGTTATGTAGCTCTAATATGAAGAAATCAAGGTCACTCCAGAGATGGTTGTTTTACTTGACAACACTGAAACATCGAAAGGAAATAAATCTCCTTCAAATCTAAATCAATCTGAAGACGAAGATGGGATCGATAGGATGCGATCATTCTTGGATACAAATAAAGAGTCTTATCCGCATGCATTGGAGAACACAGTTAAAGCCATTCAGAATCAGTTGTATTCCCTAAAGTGTGAATTTGAAAAGCATCGAACTGACTCTTTAAATGCCTTTAAAGAGCTAGTGACCAAGCATGATATTGGCTCAATGCCTATTGACAAATCCCATTGTAATGACCTCCTTAGAGAAAATCAAAAATTGAAAGATGAGAACAAAGCTTTAAACGAAAGATTGGACAACCCGAGTTTTATCCTGGCTGATCTAAATTGCAAATTAAAGTTAGCAGAAGATGAGAAGGCAAGCCTTATTACCACCATTCGCTTACTTCGACATGACGTTTGTAAGCGGAAGTTTGAGAAACATATTGAAGACCACCGTTTACCAAATAAGATAGAATTAGAAGTAAATAGAGATGTAGGTGAACCATATTTGAGGGATGTCCTAGGTGTGAACAGATTTTCCGTATTTGACGATGAATGCTCAAGCAATGAAGAATCAAATAGAAGTCCCATTTCTAAATCGAAAAACCAGACGACCATATCTAAGACAGACATGGCGACAAAACTAAAGAAAGATGAAGCAATGAATTTGAAGGAAGATGAGACGACGAAATCTAAGAAAGATGAGAAAATGACATCTAAACATGACGAGAATATACCGCAAACCGCAGCACCAACAACTGTAATTGTAGGAGATTCAATGATTAAGCGTATACAAGGATGGAAATTAAGGAAAAAAGTGGGACACAGAGTGGTTGTCAAATCGTTCTCTGGAGCAACAAGTACGGACATGAAAGATCATTTGAAACCTACTTTAAGAAGAAAACCACAGAGGATGATTCTTCATATTGGAACTAATGATTTAAAAACCAAATTAAGTCCCGTTCAAGTAGCGGATAACATCATTGATTTAGCCAGGATTATTGGAAATGAAATTGATGTGGAAATTGTACTGTCGGAGATAATAACAAGAGCAGATAAAATTCCAGATGATAGTATAAAGACAGTTAATAAGCTTTTAAACCGATATTGTAAGCAAAATGGATGGGGAATAATACCTAACAATAACATTATGAAGCACCATCTTGATGAAAGAGGACTACATTTAAATAGAAAAGGTATTTCTACTATGGTCGGTAATTTAGCTAAATGTCTTTCTAGATGATATTGTACAGATCACTTCAGAGAATCTTCCCTACCCCTAAGTAATCTACTTTCTTATGCCCCCCTGAAACATGTAACAAAAGTAATGAATCACCAATAGTTTAATGTTTGAGAAACGTGAGAGCTTGGATATATTAAGGTAGATGAACGATCTTCAAGCTCGATACACAGAAAATGATTTCTGAGCCCCAGACGGGGATCGAACCCGCAACCTTCTGATGACCGGTGAGACGCTCTAACCATTGAGCTACCGAGACTCAGATGGTGAGCTAAGATGCAAATTCGATATATATGTGAGACCTAAGCGGAAGCCACTATATATTAATAATGATTGAAGCAGTTTAATGTTTGAGGAACGTGAGAGTTTGGATATTTTAAGGTAGATGAACGATCTTCAAGCTCGATACACAGAAAATGATTTCTGAGCCCCAAACGGGGATCGAACCCGCAACCTTCTGATGACCGGTGAGACGCTCTAACCATTGAGCTACCGAGACTCAGATGGTGAGGTAAGATGCAAATTCGATATATATGTGCGACCTAAGCGGAAGCCACTATATACTAATAATGATTGAAGCAGTTTAATGTTTGAGAAACGTGAGAGCTTGGACATATTAAGGTAGATGAACGATCTTGAAGATCGTTCATCTACCTTAATATATCCGAGCTTGATGATCGTTCATTTACCTTAAAATATCCAAGCTCTCACGTTTCTCAAACATTAAACTGCTTCAATCATTATTAATATATAGTGGCTTCCGCTTAGGTCTCACATATATATCGAATTTGCACCTAAGCTCACCATCTGAGTCTCGGTAGCTCAATGGTTAGAGCGTCTCACCGGTCATCAGAAGGTTGCGGGTTCGATCCCCGTCTGGGGCTCAGAAATCATTTTCTGAGTATCGAGCTTGAAGATCGTTCATCTACCTGAATCACCAATAATCAGGCAAGAATCATATAAATCTTATACACATAATAAGGCGCGCGAGGGGTTTTAAAATAGCGCATCTCAACATAAGAAGCTTAATAAAAAACATAGACCAACTCAGGATATATATGCATAGCCAACAATTCGATACAATAAGTATCAATGAAACATGGTTGGATAATACTGTTGCCGACCATGAAGTGGATATAGACGGTTATGAATTAATACATAAAGACAGAAATTGAAATGGTGGTGGAGTTGCTATCTATGTTCGTAGCTCCATAAACTACAAAGTTTGAGTAGATTTGATGCCAAGAGAATTGGAGATAATTACAGTTGAAATTTTAAAACCAAGAACAAAATAGTTCTTGATTAATACTTGGTATAGGCCTCCAGATGCCCCTCTTGGAGTGTTTGACGAGTATGAAAAATGTTTACAATCCATGGACTTAGAGGATTTAGAAATCGTTTCAACAGGTGATTTCAACTGCGATTGGCTTCGTCAAAATGGGAAAAGACAAACAAAAAAAATTAGTTGAAATTACTGCGACATTACAGCTGCAACAAATTATTACTGAGCCGACTCGCATAACTGAAAATTCACAGGCCCTGATTAACCTATTTTTCACTAATCGACCTAGAAACATAATCAAATCTGGTGTTGACCACATTGGAATCAGTGATCATAGCCTCATCTATATCCACAGGAAAATATCAATTCCTCGCAATAAACCTAAGGTGATTCATATACGGCAATTTAAACATTATGATTTAGAAGCCTTTAGGAATGATCTAATTCAAATTCTCCAAATAAAACCTAACGTGTTAGACCCTAATTTCCTTTGGAACAATTGGAAAGCAAAATTTCTTGCTGTAGCAGACGCACATGCTCCCCCGGTCATCAGGAGAGTTAGAAGTGAATACGAACCATGGCTTACAAGTGATATAAAAAACAAAACATACAATAGGGATTTCCTTAAGAAAAAAGCAATTAAAACAGGGTCTGAAAGAACTTATGAAGCATATAAAAAAGCAAGAAATGAGCTTAACAAACTGGTGAAAAAAACAAAAGCTTGATATTATAGAAATGCACTGAACCAATGCAAAAACAATCCTAAAGAAATGTGGAAAAGCATTAATAACCTGACTAACAAGACGTCCAAAACTACTAAAATTAATGAGTTATATGTTAAAGGGGTGAACATTACAAATGTAGATTCTATAGCTGATACTCTGAATACATACTTTAACGACATTGGATCTGACTTGGCTGACAAACCACCTGAAAGCCACATTGCCCCAGAAACTTACAATGGGTGGGCAAAAAAGGTGGCCATCTACCAAAATGTAAGTTTCTTTGATCTATAAAGATTCTGAGTGAAAAAAACCTGGAATAACAGGAGGTATGCGACACCTGTCATTTATTACCACTTCGTGCGCATAAATTTTTCGCGTATTGTATGAAAATCTTGTACCATAAGCATTGCAAACTAAATTACGGTGTAACAGTTGTTAGATGAGAAAGTTAGATCATTGTGCAAATTTCCAAGTTACGGAGCCGCTGAATTACAACGAATATGAAAACAAGAAAGCAAATCCAAGACGAAAAGGCAAAGAAAAAAGCCGGAATAAACCATTATTACTATTATTATTATTATTATCATTATTATTATTATTATTTAATGTTATTTAAACACGGTAGCCTTTCAGATAGTCTGCTTTTCAAAGGGCCGTGTAAATTTCTACTTACAAACATTAAGCTAATATATTACATACCTATATTACAAACTATATATAGCTATTTACAAAATAAAATAAATGAACTATTCACTGGTTGGCCAACAGATTTTTGAATGTTTTCAAGGTCTTTGTATTAATATTGTTTGCTATATGTTCATCTAACCTGTTCCAACACACAGCTCCTCTCTAGGAAAAACTTCGCTTTAGGAAATCAGTTCTTGGCTTATTTAGTATAACTTTGGTGTTATTACTCCGTAAGTTATAATAATAGTGGTTACCACATGTGTTAAACAACTGTGACAAATAGTTTGGTGCTAAACCTTTAATTATCTTGTACATCATTATCGATTCACGTTGATTCAAAGTTTTGATGACGGGAGACCATTTTAAGTTATTAAAGATTTCGACTGACTGAATTTCATATGTAGATCCAGTAATAATCCTAGCTGTGTGCTTCTGCAGTTTGAATACTTTTTCTATATTAGAATTGTTACCATCATGCCATACAGTAGAACAATAATTGAAATGGGGCAACACCAGTGCATTATACATGGTGATTAAAGTATCTTGAGGTACAAACTGTTTAGCTTTTTTTAACAAGCTAAGATTTCTAGATATAGTTTTGCATTGCCCGTCATTGTGTTTGTCCCATTTCAGTTGTTCATCGATGTTTACACCTAACACGTTTTTATTTTCGTTTAATAGTTTCCTCCCCAATCGTTAAGACAGAATCATTATCTGAGAATGCTTGTAATCTTTGTCGTGATCCGATAATCATGTACTCAGTCTTGTCATTATTCAAAGTTAATTTGTTTGACAACAACCATTTATGGACATTTTCAAGATCAGAGTTAAGTTTTTCTTCGATTTGTAATGAATTGCTTCCCTCGCACGATAAGTTAGTGTCATCGGCGAATAAGGCTGCATTTGTTTTTTTAAGACAGTTTGGCAAATCATTGATATATAGTAAAAACAGTAGCGGTCCAAGGTTAGACCCTTGGGGTACACCGCAGCTTACAGTCTTCGTTCCCGTCATCGCTTGATTCACTTTACAAATTTGCTTACGGTTGTGAAGCTATGACTGAAACCACCGGAGGGCAGTTCCGTGCACACCGTACATTTTGAGTTTGGATATAAGTATTTTATGGTCAACGGTTTCGAACGCCTTTTTTAGATCAAGAAAGAGGACACCGTTGACGAGACCATTATCCATATTGACTAGCCGCTGGTTTGTGGAATGAAGAAGTGCGGTCTCAGTCGAGTGTTTTCCCGAAAGCCTGATTGCTGAGATATAATGATTTTGTTAGTTTCTAGGAAAGAGGATAATTGATTATAAACGATTTTTTCAATAAGTTTTGCAACAACAGAAATAAAAGATATGGGTCGACAATTTCCGCGATCAGATCTAGATCCAGCTTTATGAATAGGTGAGACACAAGCTACTTTCAAATCTTCAGGGAAAATCCCTGTTTCTAACGATAAATTGAGAATATAAACCAAAGACTCAATTATTCAGTCACCTGCTTCCTTTAGTAGTTTTGCTGAAATCTTGTCAGGTCCAGCTGACTTGCTAATTTTCATTAGGTTCAATGCACATTTCAAATCATCTTGGGTTATTGTTGTAAAGTGAAACAAGTTTTGTGTCGGGGTCATATAGATCAAGGGATCAAAACCATTACTTGGTATGTTGTTCGCTAGATTAGGACCAATATTAGAGAAGTATTGATTAAAAGTTTCAGCAATGTTTTTGTCGTCGGTTATATAGTTTTCGTCTACTTGTAGATTATTAATCGTAGTGGTTTTAGATTGTCGATTTGATATTTCATTAATAATTTTCCAGCTTTCTTTGCTGTTCTTCGCATTAAGTAATTTTGAGTTGTAATAATTAGACTTGGTTGTTTTTATCAAACGATTTACATAATTTCTGCATTTTTTATAAGCTTCGTTGTAAACAGAAGATCCAAGTTTAACTGCCTTTTGTTTTAGGTAATCTCTATGATAACTTAGCTTCTTAATATCTTGGGTAAGCCAAGGCTTATATTCGCTTCTGACTTTGCGGTGTCTAATTGGAGCATGTTTGTCAGAAACTTTCAAAAATTCTCTTTTCTAAATTTCCCAAGCAAGATTAGGGTCTGAAATTGCGTTAATTGATATGAAGGCATGCCTTAGATCTTCCTGAAACTTAATCCTATTGAAATGTTTAAATTGTCTAGACTCGACAAATTTAAACTTCTCTTTAGGAATACTAACTTTCCTACATACGTAGACCAAATTGTGATCACTGATCCCAAGATCAATAAAATGAAATACTTGGCATGCTAAAGGCTGGAGTCAGTGCTCACCAAATTGGAAAAAACTTTGGTCTCAGTTACTCAGGAGCAAAGAAGCTTTGTTCCAAGATAAAAACAAGTTGGAATTGCCATCATACTCCTGGTTCAGGACGAAAGCGCGAGACCAGTGATCGAAGTGACCGATGCATAGTCAAGCATTCTAAAATAGGAACCCCAACCAAGAAACAGCTGGCTAATGAATTAGAAGCTCATATTGGAGTAAAAGTTTCTACCTCAACTATTCAGCGACGTCTTAGAGAAAAGGGAATACACTGGAGAAAAAAGTCTAAGAAAGCATTCGTGAGTGAGAAGAATCGCAAAGAGCGTTTAACATTCGCTCGTGAACATGTCCATTGGGATATTGATCAGTAGAAAAGTGTTGTTTGGAGTGATGAGTCACCATTTACTCGGTAAAACAATTCTTAATATGTTTGGCGGACTGATAAAGAGAAAATGGCAAGTCATTCAATGCAAGGTACGGTAAAACACCAGAAGTCAATTAACGTGTGGGATTGTTTTTCCTGGAATGGTGTTGGGGTTTCACATCGAGTTAAAGGAATAATGACTGGAGAAGTGTATTGCAAGATTTTAATTCATCATCTTGTTCCCTCTGCTCGTCGATTGTGCCCTGATGATTTTATATTTCAACATGATAACGATCCAATTACAATACAATGGCCAGCGCAATCACCAGATTTGAATCCTATCGAGAATTTATGGGCTGAGCTTAATCGGGCAACGAAAGACCGTAAGCCAAAGAATGAAGATGAGCTGTTTGACATACTCAAAAGTGCATGGCAGTCATTAACACTAGAATACGTGCATAAGCTCATTGAAAGCATGCAGAGTCGATGCAAGGCGATAATGAAATCAAAGGGAATGCCAAAAAAGTATTAAACGAGAATGCTGATGCATGTACATGTATAATGTTGTAGTGAACTAAGGAAAATAAAGGTAAAGATGTAAAATCACTTGTGATAAGAACGATGGAAGCTTTAAAAGCAGGTGGCCACTTTTTTTTGAACACCCCCTGTACATCTCACCATGTAGTACAAGTTTTGAACTTAGGAAAATCACACCAAATGAAGTTTATAGACTACTCTCAAGGACAAAACCTTCTAAAGCTACTGGCCATGACAGAATATCACCAACACTTGTGAGGGATTGTGCTGATATTGTCACTGAATCTCTCACAAACATATTTAATATGTCTATAGAAACAGGTATTTTCCCTGATGACTTTAAGGTGGCGTGTGTCTCCTATACACAAATCAGGCAGTAAGTCAGACTGCAGTAACTATCGACCAATATCTGTTCTCTCCACAATAGCGAAGGCTTTCGAGAAATTAATCTCGAACCAGATGACAATATATCTAGAATCTAATAAACTCCTATCTGAATACCAAGCAGGATTCAGGAAAAAGAGTTCCACTCAGACATCACTATTAAACATTACTAACAAATGGTATATAAATATAGATAAAGGGCGTTTGAGTGGAATTATATTCCTAGATTTAAAGAAAGCCTTTGACTGTATGGACCACAAAATCTTTTATAGAAAACTAGCACTTCTTGGCATACGAGGATCCACGTTAAACTTGTTTCAATCATATTTAACAAATAGAACTCAAATGTGCAAGGTCGACCATACAATTTCTAAACAGAAAATCATTCGATGTAGTGTCCCACAAGGCTCAAATTTGGGACCACTGTTATACCTTATTTACATTAATGATTTGCCTAACTGCTTATGCAAATCCACAGCTAGTATGTTCGCTGATGACACTAATTTAATAACAAGTGGTCCTTCTGTTGCTGATATTGAAACAAATTTAAACGAAGACTTAGAACATATACATCAATGGTTGCTGGCTAATAAGCTTACTGTAAATAAAGAAAAAACTGAATACATGATCGTTGGATCTAGACAGAGACTAAATAATATTAGTAACGACCCTGATCTTAAACTTGGAGGAACTAGAATAAAAAAGGTGAAAGAAACTGAAACACCGGGAGTCATAGTTGATGACCAACTTAAATGGATATCCCATGTAAACAATATAGTCAGTAAGGTGTCTAAGGGTATAGGGATGATCAGGCGTATGAAAGCTTTTGTACCACATGAGACATTGATCTCAGTCTATAATGCAATTTTTTGCCATATTTTGACTATTGTAGCCTTATTTGGGATACCTGATGTAATTATTTACTTTAAAAATTACAAAAAAGATGCAAAACAGGACTGCAAGGGTCATTACTGGTAAATCATATGGATTTAGATCTATTTCGATAATTAGAGAAACAGGTTGGCAACCATTGGTGGAGAGAAGGGAAGACAAAAAAGCTGTATTTATGTACAAAATAAGAAAGGGAGAATATCTGGAAAGTATTTCTCACATTTTTAAGGCTGCAAGTAATCAAATATATAGCCTACGGAATAACTGTAATTATGTTTTGGATAAGCCCAAAACAAATTTCCTTTAAAAAAGTATTAGTTATTCAGGGAATAAAATTTGGAACGACCTACCAAGATCTCTTAAAGTGAGCAATATCTCTTTAGGGCATTTTCGGGCTCTACTCAAAGACAGATGGACTCATGAATAAGCCTAAAGATTTTTTTAAATAATTGTAAAGTAATGCCAATAAGATACATATAATAATGTTTCTCTTTTTATTGTAGCGTATTTTAATTTTGTTTAATAAGTTAGTTAAAAAACATACGGCTCCTTGGAAAATAGACTTGTAAATAGACGGAAGGACTACCGTATTTGTAAACAAGATTAAATAAATCCTTCATCCTGTGATATACAATGAATCAATCAACACAGGTACTGTACCAGATGTTTTAAAAATATCTAGAGTTATACTAAGTTTTAAGAGTGAAATAGCAACGGATCCCTACAATTATCAACCTATATCAACAGTCTCCTTTTGCAAAAATATTAGAAAGATTAGTATATGATCAATTACAAGTTTTTCTAGCGAAAAATAATATAACCTATGATTATCAATGTGGATTTAGGAAAGGTCACTCTACTGAACAGGCAATATTAGAAATCACTGATAATCTTATGACTTCTATTGACAATAAAGAAATAACTTGTGGAATATTCTTGGACTTTTCTAAAGCCTTTGATATAGTTAACCATCAAATACTATTATCTAAACTTTATAAATATGGTATACGTGGAACTCCACTGCTTTGATTTAAGGATTACTTGA
Source organism: Heliopora coerulea (assembly GCA_030142905.1). NCBI lineage: Eukaryota > Metazoa > Cnidaria > Anthozoa > Scleralcyonacea > Helioporidae > Heliopora > Heliopora coerulea. Next base: position 158,979 of record JASJOG010000210.1, read on the forward strand.
CTAATTGGTACCAATATGTTAAAATAGGGAACATTGAATAGGAACAATTAAATATAACATGTGGAGTTCTTCAAGGATCAACATTGGGTCTGTTGTTGCTCATGCTTTATATCAATGACATGCCAAATTGTTCTAGTAAGCTTTCCTTTAGAATATTTGCAGATGATACTAATATATTTTACTCTAATTCATCTATAGATGAAATAGAACGAGCAATGAATGGAGAATTATACTACATTATGCATTATTGTAGAGTAAATAAACTTTCAATTAATTATAAAAAAACTAATTATATGTTAATAACATCTGCAAAGAAAAAAATACAAAATATATGCATTAATAACATTGAGGAAAAATCAGATATAAAATACTTAGGAATTTATGTAGATAACAAACTTAATTGGATACAGCAGATTAAACATATTAATTCAAAAATTGCTAGAAATACTGGGATTTCAAGTAGGCTTAGATACTACGTTGATTTGAGGATGCTTAAGCAACTTTATTATACATTAATATATCCTTATCTTAACTATGGATTAATGAGTTGGGGGAATACTTACTCAACTAGATTAATGAAACTTCGATCTCGTCAAAATAAATGTTGCGTCAAGGCGAGAAAATACAACACCATGTTACAATCTCTTAAGCATTTCAAAATTGACAATATTTTTAAATAAAAAATTGGTATATTTACGTATAAGACCATATTCGATAAGAGTAATATTCCTGCGATATTTTCTCAAACAATCCAACTGGCTTCCATATGTCATTCGTATAATACCAGATTTGCTGACAAACAAAATATTAGACCTAAAGTTCGAACAAACTATGGTGTACATACATTCAAATTCGTTTCTTCACAAATATGGCAAAGTATAGATCCTGAAATTAAGCCGTCAAATTCAGTTAATATTTTTAGGAAAAATATATCTAATCTTTACTTTTTTCACAAAAAACGTTACAAATAAGAACTATAACATATATGATCATAAATCCGTTTCTAAAAAGTCTCTCTCTAAAAAGTCTCTTTGAGGGATATCATCAAAAGGGATATAATTAACTTATCAAAACACGATTTCTTCGAAAGAGAAGCTTCTCTCACGACATGAGCCAGATAACTGCTAAGCGTTTAGCAAGTCAGGTCCTTTTATGTGATTCAGAAGCAGGAAACCAGTCATTGATATTAACAAAATTTTTTTAAATCATGCATCCGTTATTTACTGTTTAACAGAACAACAAATAATTATCTCAAGACACACCCAAAATTCATTGTTTTTAACCGAAGCATTAAATCCTTTATTCCACTCATTAGTGGAATAAAGCAGGTGCATCGTTTTTGGTAATGCAGTATGCTTGTGGGGTGCTTTAAACTACTTTGAACTACCCCTTATATTTTCTCCACTACTAAAAATGACCATCCCAGTTCTTCTCATGGACAAGGACTACATACCTTATTCGGTTGAAATTGTTGATATAATGCCAGGTCCTTTTTCAACTATTTTCGAGTGGGGGATCTGTCACCAAAGAGGACCTTGTGTTCAAAGCCAGGCGACTAATTAATAAACATCTGCAGTGAGCATGTGACTGTTAAATGATGATGGTACCTTTCCATAGTTAGGGTCTGAAATTTTGGAATTGTCCAGGATCAGTAACAAATTCATGCTGAAGTGGATATTGATTGAAGAAACAGGCAACGGTAACGCCCAGTGAGAACTATTTATCAGGCTCTATTTTTATGGATGTGTTACCAGAAAGATACTGAGGTACAAAGCAATTTAAAGCAACCACTAGTTAGCTTGTTTTGCTAGTATACCTATGCAGCATATAGGCCATGCAGCAAACTATATAAAAGCACGCTACGTAGTGCTGCTTTTCCAATTATCAGTCTTTTATGTTCTTAAATTGGCTTTATTTTAATTTTGCAAATTTACATTTTAGAAAAGATATTGTACTGGAGGAGCTAAAAGCACCTACTGGAGGGGCCATGTGTGGGGTTGGGGAGGCCGCGGCCTTCCAGTCACATTTTTAAAAAAGGCCCGGTATTGTGGAGAGAGAAAACAATGTGATTTGAGGAGGATTAGTAATGGCCGGTACCCCTTATACATCTGCTGAATACAACTACCAGAATGCCTTTCAACATTTTGTTTGTAAAGTTAATTGAAGAAATTGTCTTTCTATTCTTATTGGGAATTCAATGTTTGCATTGAAGTGAAAAAAAGCCAAAGTATTCTAGTAGTTGCATTCAGCTGACGTAATAAGGGTAACCGGTTATTATAATCATCTCAACACTACAGCACAGACAGCACATATGTTGAACCAACACCTCGGCTCTCCATATGAATCAGGTCAGTAGATTAATGATTAGAACATCTCACCGGTCATAAAAATGATGAAGGTTCAGTTACTATCCAGATCTAAGAATACACTTTTCTGAGTAAATGAGTTTGACGAATGTCACTTTGTCATCTTTACCAACACCAAACTCCCATATGTCCAAAATTGTGAATAACGTACATGTCGAGGAAAGTGAATGGGGTTTGGGAATCTTTCCCTTATATGGACTGCAGAGACCAACCACCCAGGCGAAAACCTAGTGATAGCATTTGGGAAAATATGCTATGTTTTAACGAAAATTAACTTTCGTACTTTTATTCCAAGTAAGATAATTATTTTTACATTAGTTCAAATGTAATCTACGAACAAGTCTTTGAGTCAATTGACACATTTTAAATGAAATGGAAATATGTGCTGGCTCGTGCAATACACAAGTCATTTTATTAAATTCGTCAATTTTTCATGATTTAATTGCAATATAGACGTTATGAAACAACTGAAATTGAGACTTATTGGGAATTGACAATTATTTACAAAACAAGACTTAATATAATCAATAACATTACAATTAACAACACAGTGATACTTCAACTATTTATGATATCGAGGAAAATCATGCTCATTTGATGAGGACATGCAACTTGGTATCTAATCAGAGGCGTAGGAAGTTCTTCAAAAGTGATGGGGGGGGGGCAAAAACTGCACATCTGGTAGCCGAGCAATCGGCGACTTTTTTCCAGTCCAAAACGGGAAACATCGCATTTTGTGTTTTATAATTTGCTCATGAAACTTTTTGGCATACAGTAACCGTCAACAGGATTGTAGATCACAAATTTTAGAATAATTATGCATATCATATTTTTAGAAGATCATTCATGTCAGTCAACATAACAATGAACATAAGAGTGTCTATGCACTACTTCGAACAACATGTAATTAGTAATATTTACAATACTTTTTACAATAATTTTTGGAAAGTAGGAAGGCTGTCAAAACAATACCAGCCAATAGGAAATCGACGCATAAGCAACGAATAGAAAGCGTGGGAACACTGCAGAAAATTTATTAGTATAGTTTACAGAGCCAAATATAGAATAACATGCACGTGTTTCAAGTTTTAGAAGTACTACATAGCGCATAAAATTTGCGCAGAATGGTTTTAAACGTTCACCGTGCCAAAAAGTGGGGGGCAAATACATATCTTCGCCTCCCCACTTTGAAAAGTGAGGGGGCAATCGCCCCCCTTGCCCCCCCCCCCCCACTTCCTACGCCTGTGCTAATGCTTCTATAAAAGGACATGGAAATAACGAAAGTATTGAATTGTACGATACTTGTAACAATCGCAACTACTTCCGCAGGAAATTATGTTAGAATTAAGACGGATTTCTTGGCATAAAGGATACGAGGAATGCACTTAAATTCGTTCAAGAATCTGTGCTTTATCATGTGTTGCAGTAAATCCAGAACTTAATAATGAAATTGCTCGGCGAACAATGGGTTAAAAGCTATGAAATTCAAATGAATAAAGATACTCAAGTAGTCTTTGATTTATTAAAATAAAAATCTTAGAATTTTTACCAGTGCTATGATAATGTGTAGTACCTAAATTGCTCAAAAAGACGATAAAGCTTGAAGATTAAAGAAACGTCACGCGTTTAACCCATAATTTCTAATTAAAGCATAGTTCCATAGGATCAAATAAGCACCACAGTTAAAATAGACTTTAAGTAAACGACAAATTTTTTAATAGTATACATGTTTCGGCAAGACTTATGCTATCTTCAGTACAAGTCACTATGGATATTTACAAGTTATTTATGTGTTAAACTAATTAATACACAGGGTATGACGCATCTAGTGGCATTCACAAAGTGTCAATAAAAACGTATAGAAATGTTAATTGTAGTGTGACAGGTGATTGATTTACAGACAGCAGATACAAATAATAAATTAGGTGAATATTACAGATTCAAGATTGTATTCAAATGATGGACTTGAATATTAAGTTCGGGTTTAATTTTCTTAATGTGTAGAGCTCCTTTAAGCTTAAGAGAAATGACAGAATTCTTAGAGTCTAGAATTTTGACGCAGGAAGAGTTATATTGATTTTTCCAAGACGAGTATTCAAGATGTTTAAAAATGTGGGAGGTTTTGTCAGTTTGGAGCTAAACAGGCATGATTGGTAATAAGGAGCCATTTTTGAAATATCGTTATTGTCATTGTAACTTATGGACCACTTTTCTAGGTTAATTCTTTATGCCAACAATGTTCTCTAGCACATTTGGTTTTGTCAGAACATTTACTTGTAATAGATGTCCGTCAATCTACATTCTTCCTCTTTTCAAGAACCTCTTTTTCCCAAGAAGCCTCATTTTACTGTGGATAACGCCAGACAATTTTACTCTCCAGGGGGAAAACTATCGCCGGGAATGCGTAAAGAAAGAAGTACTATAGAACTGTTTGTTCCGTTTCGTGTAATCATGAACGCCTCCAATGCCATATCTTCGGGTCAAGCTTTTGAAGGTGATACCACCTTCACCTCAATCATCAGAGCATCTTATGCTGACTGGAGAATTTATTTTGAAATGTGGAATGACCATAGACCTGGCATACTTTACTTACTCGTCTATCCGCTGGTTTTGTATTTGCACTTTTAAATTTCATTCTCAAAACATTTATTTTTATTTACATTTATATCAGCGCCATTGTTTAGTAAAACACTTCAATCTCAGTTGATGTGAAATTGTAACATCCTGCTAGAAGAGATGCCGTTTCTGGACTGCCACATAAGTATCCCAGTGATGCTGTGTATGTAATACCAAAGTTGGAACATGGTTGCCCCTCGATATGAGCGTTCCTACAGATGCACAAATTATGACCGACACCAAAGGTTGGTCCTAAATTCGGATCACTGTACACTGCCAACTTATAGTTCAGATAGACAGGAGCTTTAAAGGGAGGTAAGCGGTCTTCGTTTTGCAGAGAGAATAAAAACGACGAATTAGACCATTTCCATTCGTTACCTAAAATAAAATGGAAAATATTTACTCCATGCATTAATGATCGACTTTTTAGCTTTTTACTTAAATCAATTTACCCTAAAAGACATTTCAAATTTACCCAATTCATGTTTTTCATGTTTGTACAGGTTAGTACAGCCTCGCTCTCAGCAGTTTTGTTTCAGCAGAGTAATCTAAAACTCTAAATTGAGGTTTGGGTTATTTTTTTTCTCTTTCATGTCAAGACGTCACCACCTAACGAGTAAAATCCTTTGGCGTAAGAAGGGGTAAGATAACCCTGACAAAAGTTTCACATGGGAAAAACATGCGGAATCGGAACAATTTCATATTTGAAATTTTCATTCTACATATGAAATTCAAAAAGTTTTCACATATGAAAAACCGAACTCGTAAGCGGTCTTTGTTTCGCAGAGAGAATAAAAATGACTAATCGGACCACTTCGTCTTGTCACCTGAAATAAAATAGAAAATATTCAGTCCAAGCATATATGACTTGTTTTAGCATTTTAGTTAAATCAGTTTACCCTAAAAGACATTGCAGATTTACCCAGTTTATCTTTTTTATACTTTTAAAGGTTAATAAAGGTTTACTCTGCAATTTTGTTTCAACGGGATAATCTAGCACTTTAAACTGAGCGTTCTGGCTTCAGGTAGAAGTCTAGTTTTTTTAGCACTTTCTTGTCAAGATATCACCTCTTGACAGATAAAATCGTCAAGCGTAACTGGAGTAAAATAATCAAAGTCCGATTCGGCCAGGGAAGAGCGAAATGCAATTTCTATCAAATAAAGCAAATGAAAATCCTTATGTTGTTTAAAAGTTTGTCATTTTTCACACGGGTTAACCAAACCTAAAAAGAAGACTATTATTAAGATGACTGAGATGAGACGCATTTATGCTGATGTTGGATATATTTAACAATAACTTTGTACGGAACACTAATCAGTATGTGTGTCTGTTCAAGTAAATCAAAATTTTAGCATGCCCAGATTAATGACTTGAGGGCTCACGAAATCAACAGTATTGAAGATTACATTCTATATACCATCTGATTGGTGGTATATAGAATTTAATCTCCTGATCATGTTGTTTATCTAGGAAGCTGGTATCATGCACACATAATGTTTTACCGAACAGTAGGAAGGAAAAAAAAAGTCAAGGTTTTCTAATTTTTCACACTTGAAATGAGTGCTAGGTTGCACTCCATAAATCCACCCACAGGGTACAGAACCATGCAAATTGCACTGATCTATGAGAAACGGATTCATTCAATTCAAGCAGTTGTTAAATTTTGGTTTGATCATCTTATTAGGTTTTTGGTGTTCAAGACAATAAAAGGCATTTTTTGGGTCAAGCGCAATAGCTCCAGCATAGCTTTCCGTTTTATCTTACGAGTTGTTCAAAGGAATGCTGTGCCTGCTTTTTACAAATTGTGACAAATACCATTACAATTTAATTCGGCTCACTATTTGTGTGTCACTGTCGCTAAAAATCGGACATGGTCAGTACTAATTGTTGTAGCAGTAAACTGTAACTCATCTTTAGCGTTTCGTTCTAAGCCCCGAAGATAACGTGTTAATTGAAAACGTTCAGTAGCAATTTTAAGAATAATTAACGTTTTTAACACATTGTTGATTTGTTAAGATGTATCGCAACATAAGGGTAACTACTAGCCAATATTAATCCCTTAGCCCACCGCGCGAAACGCGGTACGAGGGCCGAAGGCCAGAGCGGGCGAGGGTACTAATCTCGACGTGCGTGGAGTCTTGTTATACGCGTGGTGACTAAGTGGTGACTATATACATAGTCGCCACTTCATATATATATATATATATGAGATATTATTTAAGACCCAACCGGGACCTGTTGCGAAAAATGCAACATTGGGGCCTTCCGACTGGGTATCGAACCCGTGACCTCGCGAATCTAGTGCGATGCTCTGCCAACTGAGCTGCGGAGGCCGTTGCCAAGGGCATGGCCACGAGTTCAGTATATATATGGCATTTACACTCGAATGCTAACTGCATATAATGGAGGTAATGCCGATTAAGTAGATATTTTGAAGGAGGAAAATCTCGAGTGTCTGGATATTATTTACTATCTACTTAATTGGCATTACCTCCATTATATGCAGTTAGCGTTCGAGTGTAAATACCATATATATACTGAACTCGTGGCCATGCTCTTGGCAACGGCCTCCGTAGCTCAGTTGGCAGAGCATTGCACTAGATTCGCGAGGTCGCGGGTTCGATTCCTAGACGAAAGGCCAATGTTGCATTTTTCGCAACAGGTCCCGGTTGGGTCTTAAATAATATCCAGACACTCGAGATTTTCCTCCTTCAAAATATCTACTTAATCGGCATTACCTCCATTATATGCATATATATATATATATATATATATATATATATATCCATGGATTCCGATCACTCAAAAATCTCGTGTGCAAGCTCGGGGACTGGTATGTTGTTGACCAAACCATACTTACGTACTTTATTCAAGCAACTCGATTTGGTCTCGTTCTTTTTTCCCTTGTATGGATCTCTCACAAGTTGTTTACATTATTTGAACACTGAAGCCAGTAAATGATTTAATATCGGCAAACGAAATGGCTTTCTTGGTGCCTGCGGCTGGTTTCGCTTTTCAGGGCTACTTCAGTAACTGGACAATTTATGACTTGAAAGAGCAGTTCTCAAAGTTAGCTCCTTGGAATACGCATTTGCCGACTGTTAACTTTTTGAAGCAACGCTTTGTCTTGTTTCTTTCTGATTTATTACAACAAAAGACGTAAGGGAACTCGCTTGCTTGTCAGGACATTTGCCAAGAGACCAAGTGTATTAAAACGACATTCTTCGCTGAAGTTGAATAGATGCCGATTTGTATAAATCTTGGGACTTTTCACGTTCTGGTAACCACTTACCTGAGCTACACAATCACAGGTACGTCTGAATCGAGTAGCTTTGAAATACAAGTTCTGCGAACGGAATTGTTTCGAACAGCTTTGAAAAGTAGCTTCCCGACTTCATTCTTCCCTGAGGGAGACTTCTTCTACCAAATATTATTGCCTGGATTTTGCTGGTGTTTGTTGGTAAAGTAGAATGAAGATTGTGGTTCATTCATCTCTGTAGGACGATTACTTTTGGACATTTTGCAGCATTTAACCGGACAGCGTTCATGGCCAATTGTTTGAGAAGTGGGATAGCACACTCATCGTCCAGAAGAGTTATCCAGGTCATGACAGTCTTTGGATGCTTTCCCCGCTTTCCACACAAAGATTTCATCGCCTTAATCAGGATTTTTTCCCTATGAAATGTCGCCCCACTGAAGACGTTAGGATGTATTTTTGGCTCGAAACAAAAATGCAAAGTAACAACCACCAGGTAGCTCGCTGCAAAGCTACTTGTTTTTGGTCACCAATTTATCCTTCGGCAAAACAGTTGTCCGCTTCAGTCTTTCTCACTTCGAGAGTGATTTGTGCATGATAACCTTTACCGCATTCGACCAGGAATGTTTTTATCAGGATTTTAAAACCTCTCAAGAAAGTTTAAAGTCGCCTTTGTGTAAATTTACCGTTGAACCCTTTGTACTGAGGTGCCACTGAATGCTTAGTTGAAAATACGCAAGAGTTGCAGGTTTATACGCCATTTTTCTTTTTTATTGATGTTTTACCGTGGAAAAAGTACGTCTTTTACTTCCCTCTTCTCGTTCTTGTTTTGAAAAAACTTGCACAAGGTTTGCTTGTCATATTTTGTTGTATGTTTTGTATTTTCCGATTTTTGGTCAGCGATAAAAATGCAGAAGTCATTCATGTTTTCTTTGTTTATTTCGTCCGTTTCGTAATTCGTTTCATCTTCGTCAACAAAGTGTTGTACCTCCGGATGAATACTTAGCATAAATCTTCATCATAGCACTTCTACTGGAAATTTGCAACTAACGTTAAGACTATGTAGGATTTATCAGTTTTTTAAGACAAAAAATATCAAAAAATATTTTCACTCATGAGCTGTCCGTGATGGTGATATCCAAGCGGTAACCTTTGAGAATGATCCAATTTTAAGACGGAAAGCCTGGCTATCTAATAAAAAATCTTTCTTTAAAGCAAAATGAGTGAAAAGTTTGATTGGAAAACGACTCGAAATAACTCAAGATTGCAACTAATACAGGGTCTTCCAATGAGCATTTATTGATAAGCAGTAGAATTGTCGGAATGGATATCTTGTCATTTATTAAACCGTTAAAGGTTATTCTCTCCAAACGTTTTCTTACAATAAAACAGAATAGAAATTTGAAACGTAAATATGACGACAAGCAGTTTAAATGTATAGTAATTTCCCGTTTGGGTTGTTAATATTTGTGAGAGATTTATTGGAAGGGTGGGCGAGGGTTTGTTGCATACATGTATTTCTAGTTGGTATATAGGTTTCTATCTTCGGATTCCGATCACTCAAGAATGCCGTGTGCCAGCATGGGGACTGGTATGTTGTTGACTAAACCTTACTTAGGTTACTTAGATCTGTATCGAAGCAAATCCATTTGGTCACGTTATTTTTTTCCCTTGTATGGATCTCTCGCAAGTTGTTTACATTATTTGAACACTGAAGCCAGTAAATGATTTAAGACCGGCAAACGAAATGGCTTTCATGGTGCTTGCGCTGGTTTCATTTTTGCATGATATCTTGATTACTGGACAATTTATGACTTGAAAGAACAGTTCTAAAACTCAGCCCTTTGGAATATGCATTGGCCAACTGTTCACATTCTGGAGCAACGCTTTGACTTGGTTCTTTCTCATGAATATTAACAAAGACGTTACGGGAACTCGCTCGTTGCCGGGACATTTGCTAAGCGACTGGGTGTAAACGATATTCTTCGCTGTAGTTGAATCGATGTTGATTGGTATGAATCGATTACACGTTCTGGTAATTACTTAGCTGAGCTGCACAATCACAGGTACGTCTGAATCGAATAGCTGAAACACGCTGAAAAGCTACTTCTATTTGGAGATTATACTATCCTTCGGCGAAAATGTTGTCCGCTTCAGTCTCTCTCATTTTTCGGGTGGCTTGTGGATGATTACCTTTACCTTGTTCGACCAGTAATGCTTTTATCAGGATTTTAACACCTTACAAGAAATTTTGAAAGTATAAGACCGTGTTCATTCTGTAAATTCACCGTTGAACTCTTTGCGTTGACGTGACGATGAACGCTTCATTGAAAATACGTAAAAGTTGAAGGTTCGTATGTTACGCCATATTTCTGTTTTACGAAAATTTTACAGTGAGAAAAGATTACGTCTTTTACTTCCCTCTACTCCTTTCGACAAAACTTGCAGAAGGTTTGCTTGTCGTATTGTGTTGTATGTTTTGTATTTTCCGATTTTCGGTCAGCAATAAAAATGCAAAACTCTCACGTTTTCTTTGTTTATTTCATCGGTTTCGTAATTCGTTTCATCTTCGTTACCAAAGTCTTTTACCTCCGGATGAATACTTAGCATAAATCTTCTTCATAGCACTTCTACTAGAAATTTTTAATTAACTTTAAGACAATGTAGGATTTATCAATTTTTTAATACAAAAAATATCAAAAAAATTTTTTTCAATCATAAGCTATCCGTAATGCTGGTATCCGACCGGTAACCTATGAGAATGCTCCGCTTTTAAGACGGAAAGTGTTGCCATCAAGTAAAATGTCTTTCTTCAAAGTGGAAAAAAAAGTGATACGTTTCATCCAAAAACGACACGAAATACGTCAAGATCGCAACTAATACAGGGTCTTGATACGAACATCCCTTGTTTAGCAGTAGAATTGTCAGGATGGGTCCCATTATTTGCAAAACCGTTAAAGTTTATTCTCTCCAAACGTTTTGTTATAATAAAACTGAGTTAAACTTTTAAACGTAAATATGACGACGAACAGTTTAAATATAAAACAATTTCCAGTTTGGGTTGTTAATATTCGTGTGCAAATGTTGTCTTTTTCTTATATTGCATACCCTCTTCCAGTTATAGTAAGGAGGATTTGTCTTTTTGACAATTTTGAAAAATTATCAATGTCGCTTGGACTCTCGAGAGATATATTGGAAGTGTGGGCAAGGGGTTGTTACGTGCACGTATTTCTAGTATAGTTTAGTGAGCTGCATGTTGAAACCATCGACCATTAACTAAGACTAAGACTCCATCTTCTCCAAATTTCTCGCCACATTTTTACAGATGTTGCAACATTCGTATAAAAACAAACGTTATCAAAGCATAGCATCTATTCTCGTATAATTGCTAATTAGTACTTGTTAAAGAAATTTCTTAGCCAGAATTCTGACTTTATTTTAATGTCCTTTTTTTGCGTTGCTAAAATGCTCCAGATAACGCGAGCATAATGTACCAAAGGCAAAATGGTATATGGGATGGTCTCGGGATCTCGAGGTTTGTTTCGAGTTGTAGTAAAACCGCTTCCTCCCGGTCAACAAGAACAATTGCTAAATGTTATTTTATTGAGAACAAATTATACTATCAACTAGAAATACTTGCACGCAACAACCCCTCGCCCACCCTACCAATATATCTCTCGAGAATCCAAGTAGCAGTAATAATTTTTCAAAATTGTTAAAAGACAAATCTCTCTTACTATAATTCGAAAAAGGTATGCAACATAAGAAAAACACAAACATTTGCACACGAATATTAACAACCCAAACGGGAAATTACTATACATTTAAACTGCTTGTCGTCATATTTACGTTTCAAATTTCTATTCTGTTTTATTGTAAGAAAACGTTTGGAGAGAATAACCTTTAACGGTTTAATAAATGACAAGATATCCATTCCGACAATTCTACTGCTTATCAATAAATGCTCATTGGAAGACCCTGTATTAGTTGCAATCTTGAGTTATTTCGAGTCGTTTTCCAATCAAACTTTTCACTCATTTTGCTTTAAAGAAAGATTTTTTATTAGATAGCCAGGCTTTCCGTCTTAAAATTGGATCATTCTCAAAGGTTACCGCTTGGATATCACCATCACGGACAGCTCATGAGTGAAAATATTTTTTGATATTTTTTGTCTTAAAAAACTGATAAATCCTACATAGTCTTAACGTTAGTTGCAAATTTCCAGTAGAAGTGCTATGATGAAGATTTATGCTAAGTATTCATCCGGAGGTACAACACTTTGTTGACGAAGATGAAACGAATTACGAAACGGACGAAATAAACAAAGAAAACATGAATGACTTCTGCATTTTTATCGCTGACCAAAAATCGGAAAATACAAAACATACAACAAAATATGACAAGCAAACCTTGTGCAAGTTTTTTCAAAACAAGAACGAGAAGAGGGAAGTAAAAGACGTACTTTTTCCACGGTAAAACATCAATAAAAAAGAAAAATGGCGTATAAACCTGCAACTCTTGCGTATTTTCAACTAAGCATTCAGTGGCACCTCAGTACAAAGGGTTCAACGGTAAATTTACACAAAGGCGACTTTAAACTTTCTTGAGAGGTTTTAAAATCCTGATAAAAACATTCCTGGTCGAATGCGGTAAAGGTTATCATGCACAAATCACTCTCGAAGTGAGAAAGACTGAAGCGGACAACTGTTTTGCCGAAGGATAAATTGGTGACCAAAAACAAGTAGCTTTGCAGCGAGCTACCTGGTGGTTGTTACTTTGCATTTTTGTTTCGAGCCAAAAATACATCCTAACGTCTTCAGTGGGGCGACATTTCATAGGGAAAAAATCCTGATTAAGGCGATGAAATCTTTGTGTGGAAAGCGGGGAAAGCATCCAAAGACTGTCATGACCTGGATAACTCTTCTGGACGATGAGTGTGCTATCCCACTTCTCAAACAATTGGCCATGAACGCTGTCCGGTTAAATGCTGCAAAATGTCCAAAAGTAATCGTCCTACAGAGATGAATGAACCACAATCTTCATTCTACTTTACCAACAAACACCAGCAAAATCCAGGCAATAATATTTGGTAGAAGAAGTCTCCCTCAGGGAAGAATGAAGTCGGGAAGCTACTTTTCAAAGCTGTTCGAAACAATTCCGTTCGCAGAACTTGTATTTCAAAGCTACTCGATTCAGACGTACCTGTGATTGTGTAGCTCAGGTAAGTGGTTACCAGAACGTGAAAAGTCCCAAGATTTATACAAATCGGCATCTATTCAACTTCAGCGAAGAATGTCGTTTTAATACACTTGGTCTCTTGGCAAATGTCCTGACAAGCAAGCGAGTTCCCTTACGTCTTTTGTTGTAATAAATCAGAAAGAAACAAGACAAAGCGTTGCTTCAAAAAGTTAACAGTCGGCAAATGCGTATTCCAAGGAGCTAACTTTGAGAACTGCTCTTTCAAGTCATAAATTGTCCAGTTACTGAAGTAGCCCTGAAAAGCGAAACCAGCCGCAGGCACCAAGAAAGCCATTTCGTTTGCCGATATTAAATCATTTACTGGCTTCAGTGTTCAAATAATGTAAACAACTTGTGAGAGATCCATACAAGGGAAAAAAGAACGAGACCAAATCGAGTTGCTTGAATAAAGTACGTAAGTATGGTTTGGTCAACAACATACCAGTCCCCGAGCTTGCACACGAGATTTTTGAGTGATCGGAATCCATGGATATATATATATATATATATATATATATATGCATATAATGGAGGTAATGCCGATTAAGTAGATATTTTGAAGGAGGAAAATCTCGAGTGTCTGGATATTATTTAAGACCCAACCGGGACCTGTTGCGAAAAATGCAACATTGGCCTTTCGTCTAGGAATCGAACCCGCGACCTCGCGAATCTAGTGCAATGCTCTGCCAACTGAACTACGGAGGCCGTAGTCATAAATTGTCCAGTTACTGAAGTAGCCCTGAAAAGCGAAACCAGCCGCAGGCACCAAGAAAGCCATTTCGTTTGCCGATATTAAATCATTTACGGCCCTTTTACACGATCCCGGGTTGGCTTTCAACCCGGGTCAGCTTACCATCCCGGGTCAACCCATCTACGAACAAATTATCCCCTCGCCCACCGCGTGAAGCGCGGTGTGCGAAGGTACTAATCTTGACGTGCGTGGAGTCCTGTTACACGCGTGGTTACTAGCGAGAAAAATTTTCGCTTTGTGTATGCATCTTTATATATATATATATATATATATATATATATACATACATATATATATATATATATATATATATATATATATATATATATATATCCATGGATTCCGGTCACTCAAAAATGCCGTGTGCCAGCTCGGGGACTGGTATGTTGTTGAACAAACCGTACTTAGGTACCGTATTGAAACAAATTGATTTGGTCTCGTTCTTTTTTCCCTTGTATGGATCTCTCGCAAGTTGTTTACATTATTTGAACACTGAAGCCAGTAAATGATTTAAGACCGGCAAACGAAATGGCTTTCTTGGTGCCTGCGGGTGATTTCGCCACCTCAGTAACTGGACAATTTATGACTTGACAGAGCAGTTCTCAAAGTTAGCTTTTTGGAATATGCATTTACCAACTGTTCACTTTTTGCAGCAAAGCTTTGTCTTGGTTCTTTCTGATTTATATGAACAAGAGACGTACGGGAACTCGCTTGCTGTCAGGACATTAGCGAAGCGACTAACTGTATTAAAACGACATTCTTCGCTGAAGTTGAAAAGATGTCGATTAGTATAAATCTTGGGACTTTTCACATTGCGGCAACCACTTGCCTGAGCTGCACAATCACAGGTACGTCTGAATCGAGTAGCTTTGAATTACAAGTTCTGCGAACGGAATTGTTTTGAGCAGCTTTGAAAAGTAGCTTCCCGACTTCATTCTTCCCCAAGGGAGACTTCTTGTACGAAATATTACCGCCTGGATTTTGCTGGTGTTTATTGGTAAAGTAGAATGAAGATTCTGGTTCATCCATCTCTGTACGACGATTATTTTTGAACATTTTGCAGTATTTAAGCGGACAGCGTTCATGGTCAATTGTTTGATATAGAACACTCGTGGGATAGAACACTCGTCATCCAGAAGAGTTGTCCAGGCCATGACAGTCTTTGGACGCTTTCTCTGCTTTCCACACAAAGATTTCATCGCCTCAATCAGGATTTTTTTCCTATGAAATGTCGCCCCACTGAAGACGTTAGGATGTATTTCTGGCTCGAAACAAAAATGCAAGGTAAACAGCCACCAGGTAACTCGCTGCAAAACTACTTGATTTTGGTCACCAAATTATCCTTTTGCAAAACAGTTGTCCGCTTCAGTCTTTCTCACTTCAAGAGTGATTTGTGCATGATGACCTTTACCGTATTCGATCGGTAATGCTTTCATCAGGAGTATAAAACCTCTGAAGAAAGTTTTAAGTCGTCTGTGTGTAAATTTACCGTTGAACCCTTTGTGTTGAGGTGCCACTGAATGCTTAGTTGAAAATACGCAAGAGTTGCAGGTTTATACGCCATTTTTCTTTTTTATTGATGTTTTGCCTTGGAAAAAGTACGTCTTTTACTTCCCTTTTCTCGTTCTTCTTTCGACAAAACTTGCACAAGGTTTGCTTGTCGTATTTTGTTTTATGTTTTGTATTTTCCGATTTTTGGTCAGCGATAAAACTGCAGAACTCGTTCATGTTTTCTTTTCGTAATTCGTTTCATCTTCGTCACCAAAGTCTTGTACTTCCGGATGAATACTTAGCATAAACCCTTATCATAGCAGGTCTTAAAGACATTTGTAACCAACTTTGAGGTAACGTATATTTTATCAATTTTTAAAGTCAAAAATAATGTCAGAAAAATATTCAATCATGAGCTGTCCGTAATGCCGGTATCCGTTTGATAACCTATGAGAATGCTGCACTTTTTAGACGGAAAGTCTAGTCATCTTATGAAACAATCTTTCTTTGAGGCAAAGTGAGTGAGAAGTCTAATTGGAAAATGACACGAATTACCATAAACCCGCAAATAATTCAGGGTATCTATCCTATCATTCATTGTTTAATAATTTTATTGTAAGGATGGACATCTTACCATTTGTTAAACCGTTGAACGTTATTCTCACCGAACTTTTGTTTTAATAAAGCAGAATTGAGATTTTAGACGTAAATATGCGTATAAGCAGTCTAAATAAAAAAATAATTTCCAGTTTGGATTGTTGTTTATTTGCAGCCAAATTCTGTGTGGATTTTTTTTTTATTGCATGTCCTCTTCCTGTTATAGTCAGGAGGATTTGTTTTTTTGAGAATTTTGAAAAATTATCATTGTTGCTTGGATTCTCGAGAGATATATTGGAAGGGTGGGCGAAGGGTTGCTGCGTGCACGTATTTCTAGTTGATAGTGTTTACATCGTGACTTGGGCTATAGGTTGACCCGGGTCACCCTCATCGAGACCCAGGTTGACCCGAGTTGAGCAAGTTGATTTCATCATGTAAACACGAAGTTAGATCGACCCGGGTCGGAATTTTACCGCTAAAAATTGCTGAACTGGGTTTAGACAAACAAAATGGCGTCAAAAACAAGTGATGAGGGTAAATGGGTTTGGGATGACAAGGTAGAACAGCTGATAAAACGCTTAAAAGAATACAAAAACGAGATGGATTATAAAAGCATTGATTTCAACGCCGATGTTGTTGCTTTATATTCGAATGTACGGGAGAAAATGGCGCAGTATTTCGACAAAACTTGTTTTGGGCGAGTTGATTTGCCTGTACCACCAAAGGATGTCGAAAAAATGACAAAAGAAGAGCTGAAGCAATGGCAGAATGAGCTAGGTGCAGAAAAGGCTTTAATAAGAAAAGGATACAATTGTATCAAAGAAAAAATTCGATCAAATAAGAAAGGCCTATAATAAAGCAGTTTCGAACGGAACGAGATCTGGCTCAGGAAGAGTTGTACAAGAATTTTACGAGGAACTATCCGAAATTTGGAAAGGTTGTCCAGCTGCAGAAAAGCTTCCATTCGGAGTGGCTTCAGCAAAAGATTATAATAGTACAGAAACCTCGTCATTTGAAGGGTCTGAACGTTGACAAAGTGATGATGGCGCAAGTATTGAATACATACGTACAGAAGAAAACAGTGATTCATCTGATGAAAGACGTTCGACTCTCAGAGGTAAGGTTATATTAAATTTAGAAAGCGGTTGCAGTTATGATGAACTAAATCAAGGCTTTGTAGTATTTATGACACCCAGTTTAATCTATTCCATTATTGGGTTTATAGGTTCATGAATTCAGATTTTTGTACTTTTATATCATTTTATTTGGTGGAAGAGGCCATTGACTGAAAGCCAGTTTCACTTGGCTCTTGAGTAATTGGTTTCAGATGTTATTCACAATCTTTGGTGATTTCAGGCTTGTAGGAAGAGGGGGGTCATATAATTAACTCTGACAACCAAAATTTAACTATTAAAATTTGGTTTCATGAATTATTAGGGTGCTCAAATTTATTTTGTGGGCCCAGCCACTCTCACCCACCCCCCAAGGCTACACCATTGGATCATTTTTTACTTTATATCCGACATTTTTGTCAAACATTTGCTTACAGGAAAGAAAGGAGAGGCAGGCCAAAGTACACATGCATCCCGTAAAAAAAGATGTTTACCTACCACACCAAGAATAGTTGACAATAAAAGAAAACACTTAGAGAAATCTCTTCCTGTTGCAAGACGTGATCAGATGTTATTACAAGCAGCAAAAGAAGATTTAGAATTAAAAAAAAATATATGGAACAAATGAAGGAATCACAAGATACCATGAACGCCATGGCTTTCTCATTCTCATCATCACTGAAAACAATAGGAGAAGGAATAAGTCAAGGCCTTGGGCTGTCAGCAATGGCTTTGAATCCTAATGTTGCATATAATCAACAGGCTGAGCAAGTTTATCCTAGTAATCTTCCAAATTGTCCTGGTACCTTTCAGCAACAGCAACATTTGTTCAGAAGTTTCAATAATGCTGAAACCCTTGACAACAGCCCACCACTCAGACCCCCATGCTTACAGGAATTTCAATTTGTGCATTATAATGACCAATCAACTACTCAAGGCACTGGTAGAAAAGGATATGATTCAAATCATGATAAAGATCTTCCTTAGTTACTTTTTGTGAACTACAAATATTATGTTTACAAGTTGTTGTTGTCTTGTACTGATGTAAATAGCTACCTGTACATTTTTCTAGTCTACAGTAGCTTACATACATAACATATCAAATAACATAACACAACGTTCATGTTACAAAGTTCATGACCAGAGACTGGCTATAAGAATTCTTTAAAATAGTCTGTTATAATTTTGCGATAATAAATGCCAGTGGCTGTATTGTAACTATGTACTCTGTCTGGCTGGTTATGATGCTGGCAATACCCATCTGCTAAATTCAGTTGTTGCTGCTGCTCAAAAGCCTCCTGGTTGATGGGAACTCCATTTAGTTCACAGAAGTTATGTAAAATGAAACAACTGTATATAATTGTTGGTATGTCTTCCAGCTTTAGATCCATGGGATGATTTAAAATTTGCCACCTTGCTTTTAGTCGCCCAAAAGCACACTTGATTTGATTTCGTGCACTTCTTAGCATTTGATTAAACATAGCTTTCTCATTATATGCATCTTCACTGTACTCTTTCATTATGTTTGGTAATAAAGGATATGCAGAGTCAGCTAATACCAGGGGTGGAATTTGATCTGTTCCTGGCATTAATGAGCAACACACTTGTGGCAGTGACTTTTCAACAAATATCTTATTTAAATGAGAATTGGCATACACGCGTGCATCATGTACACTTCCGGGCCATGTAATATCAACATCAAGGAATATTCCCTTATAATCACATAGTGCCTGCACATTTAAACTATACTTCATTTTATAACAAAAATAATCTTGGCTGTTTTCTATGGGGTTTTTTAATGGTATATGCGTTCCATCCAAACAACCAAATGCCTGGGGAAACCCAAACCGATTTTCAAAACGATGTATAGCTGTTTTTATTTCTCCTTGATTTCTAAGTAATCTCAAGTACTCAGTACCTATTGCTTCATTTATGCTTGCAAATACTTTTTTGATTGTCTTCGATAAGCATGATAATGAAATACCGAAACAATTGCATGTCATACGACATGAGCCTTGATCTTTCAGGTAGTATAAAGTAATTGCAACTTTCTTTTCTACACTGAGGGCATCTTGACGGAAACATCTTGAATCCTTTTCCAGGAGTGGTCTAACCTTTTCCACAAGTTTTAAAAAATTTCTCTGGACATTCTTAAGTTCAAGTGCCACTCGTCTTGCAGCTGACAGGTGCATAAATTTATCCACCAACTCTCCGTTTTTTCCCCGAATAAGAGCTAAGTTTTTTTCTTATCTGAAAACCTCGTTAATACAACCAACGACCATATTTTGATGTCTCCTACTGTTTAATACGACCACTGAACGTGTTGAGTAATGCCTTTTTGATGTCAAATTCTGATATGCGGTCTATAATTATCTTAATCAATTACACATACGGCAAATAATTAACACATAAACGTTTTTCAACATTCATTTTAATTTTTATTAAACAGACAGAACGTGATTAAATATGTTTTTGGGTCGTTTTATCTTTTTCTTGCCTTCTTTTTTCTGCCACTTTCCTCTGCTGTTCTCTTTTGGCCACATTCCATTTCGACTCTAACGGATAGGTTATTCGGGATGTCCAGCAAGTTGCTTAACAAGTCAATGTTCTTTTACTGCCCCATAAATTTGTAAATGCATGGCATCTCCATTCCATATCCCTCGCCCCGATTGACACCAGTTCCAATAACGTTAGCCTCTGCTTTACTTTTCGAACAGAAAGGAAATTCAAAATTGGCAAATGAACTCGCCAGAGTAATCTGCCAAGCTCAAACCGATTGGCTTGAGTGTCGGAAAAACCAACGGAAGCTTACAGATATTTTTAAACCTAAATAAATTTAAATAACTAATATAGGGGTTTATTATCAAGGTTATTCATCTCATTTGGTTAATTTTGTTGACTTGCGTTCAGTTAATAAAATTTATTTGTGGATTATTTTGTGGTTTTAGCGTTATGCTAATTGAAATCTGACTCCGTTTGCCATGACGTCATTTAAAAAAACATTTGTTACGTATCTGATCCACCCCCGTTAATACGACCAAATTTTTTCGGCCCAACGGTGGTCGTGTTAACGGGGTTCCACTATATATATATACACACGCACACACACACACACACACAGATATATATATATATATATATGTATATATATATATATATACATGCATATATGTATACATAGGGAAGGTGACCAGATATCCGGTACATAGACAAAATCATAAGGAGAGAGATTGTAGAAATGTTTTCATTAAAAGCAGAGTACTGTGGAAATAGTACCATTTTTATTGCAGAGTACTATAGAAATACTAAAAATGGGCATAACTATGGAACAATGTCGAGCAAGAATTGACGCCACAGCGTATTTTAGATATTCCGTTTTGGACGAGAATGCATCAGGAGCCGTCAGCAAATATTCTGTATTGATTTTTATTAATATAGACGATACATCAAAATTAAACTAAACTTTCAAGAGAGAAAATTTTTCACACTAAGGCCGTTAAGTCGAAGCGGCCACGTAAGAGGGACCCTACAGTTGTCATGAAAGTCGTGTAAGGACAGTACCATTCATACTAACGTACTACATACATCACTGTGGGCTGTAGATTCAAAACATGTTCCCTAAATAGAAAAAAGAAAATTGAAAATCCTCCGTCTCTTTTTCCGTTTTCCTTTAGCAGTCATTTACAAAATCCACATCTTAAGTCAGAGTTTATGTTCAATAAGAGTATTTAAAATTTAACGGGTGAAATTACCAGTAATGATAGATATACGTTTTCAAAGAATGGCCCTGATTATATGCCCCTGATCGGGGACATTACCTTTGTTTTTTTCGATCAAATTTCGGTAGCGGAGACTATATCTAGTTTATCCGGCAAATAAGTTCTAGTTATAGTGAACAGTGCTATTATATTCTGCACAAAAGACTTTAAATTTTAAGTACCAAATCGCAAGTTATGGACTTTAAAGTGGTGTTCAGAGGATAAAATTCAAGTTCGGAAAAGAAGTCCTATTTACTCGCCTGTACCTACTTCCCGGATAAGCTATCTGGACATCGTATAACCAGCACCAAAAGCATAGCTCCTATAATTTGTATAAATAAACGATGCACTATATGTCACTAGGAGATTTGTACCTGTTCTTTTATGGCCAATCACTAAGTTCTGGAGAAGGGTTAGCATTTTTAAACGAATTTCCAACAATCGTACATGATTTACTTGCGTAGTCCTGATCAGAATATCCTCCAAAGATATAATTCTCTACTTTTACCAAGACCACCGTGGGTCCCTTATTGTCGCAAAATGCATGAAAGTCCGCTGCTCTCCAACCATCCCTGTAAGCTCGATAACAAAGACGCCACTGAAACTGATTATTCAACCACTCTTTCAGTAGCTTGCAATATTCATGATTACCATTCAAAATTATCGAAGTGTGGCATAAATTGCAAGGGACCACAACAGGACGGCAAGCCAGATGGAAGAAAAATTATCCAATATTAAAGTTATTATTATTTATACTTTTTATTGGTATTAAATAGCTTTCTTTGTCAGCATACATTTTAGACTTGTATAGTGGGTCGGTATTCAGTTACTATATTTTTTCTTCATCGGTATTTTCGTGGCACGTAATTTTCGTTATTTTTGTTTTGATTTTGAACTTTAGACGCTTTCTGTGTTCCCCTTTAATTTATCAAACTCCAGGGCATTCTTTAACGTTATAACTACTGGGGCATTTACCCCAGTAGGTCCATTGCTTGTCCCAGTGGGGTGAAGCAAAATTTTCGGTTTTTACTCCAGTAGACTGGGCCCTTTTCATTATTGATAAAGAAGATTTCAGGCTTTCAGCTGCCCGCCTTCCCTCCAATAATCCCTGGAAGTCGTCAAATCCCTATCTTCTCGAAAGACACATTCTCGTCCCCAGACCCTCTCCCGCTGGTCAACTGGTGCGCGGAAGCCGGAAAGTGACAACAAAGCGGCCTGGACAAGAGTTGTTCTCATGCTCCTTGATTCGTACTGCACTTCAGGAGACAAAAAAATATAAAGTTTAAATTTACTTGAATTGTTGTTCGTATCGTTGGTGAGCTGGTCCTATCTTGGAGAGAGAAAGGTAAGTTGTTCTATTACTATAAAATTTCTGCTGTTTAACATATCCTAAAAGCAGCTTTGATTCGAAGCAGCTCCTTGGCCCTTGCTGGCTTGGCGTGAAGAGTTTTGAGTTCTATTACTATTATTGTTGCACATATCACTTTAATATATATATATATATATATATATATAGATAGATAGATAGATAGATAGATAGATAGATAGATAGATAGATAGATAGATAGATAGATAGATGGATAGATAAATGTTGTGATCAAACACAAGTATCAGTTTATAAGGAAAATTTCATTTGGCAGTAAGAAAGAAAGAATAAAAGGATAAGCCACTAGATTTTGATAGGATTTTTATTGTTGCACAAACGTTTTCGCACCTGAGGAGCTTAAACAAGCGAAAACGTTTGTGCAGCAATAAAGATCCTATCAAAATCGAGTGGCTTATCCTTTTATTCTTTCTTTCTTACTGCCAAATAAAATTTTCTCTCTCTCTCTCTCTCTCTCTCTCTCTCTCTCTCTCTCTCTCTCTCTCTCTCTCTATATATATATATATATATATATATATATATATATATATATATACAAGGCATTTTTAAGTCATTGGTTTAGTTCATTCATCTACAAAATTACAGTTCATTATCCTCACTGATTTATGAATGTATATCACGGTTTTGATCCAGTCATCCAGAACTTCTAACAACAACAACAACAATAGTCGTTTTACGGCCGTTTTCCCTGTTTACGCAAGGGTTGGCCGGCAGCTCTACACAGCAGCCTTCTCCACCTCTCCCTATCCTTCGCATCTTTCCTTTTCAACCCGCACTCTCTCGTGTACTTTTCCACCACCTGGCTCCATGTCATCCTCGGCCTTCCCCGTCCTCCCTTGTCTTCCACCTCGAACGACATGATCTTTTTCACCCAATCATCATCATCCTTCCGCAGCACATGTCCAAACCATCTTAACCTATTCCGTTTCACGGCGTCAGACACTGACTCAATCCCCATTCTTTCCCTCAGCTCTGCACTCGGGACTCTACCCCTCAGCGATACACCACACATCCATCTCACCATCCTCATCTCCGTACGTTCTAATCTACCACTCTGCTCCGCCGTCATGGCCCACGTTTTATTTCCATATATCATAGCACTCCTCACACACGTCACATACAGCTTCCCCTTCAGCTTAAGTGACACTTCCTTTCTTGTCAAGATCCCTGATAACTCCTTAAACTTCCTCCACGCACAACGTGCCCTTGTCACGGATGCAGAATTCGCTCCTCCACCCCCATTCAGCATATCACCCAGGTAACAAAACTTTCCAACATTCTCTAAGTGAACCCCATTTTCCAGATCCAAGCTCTCCTCCACATTCCTATCCTCTTCATCACCTTCTCTTTCACACGTCTTGCACACAAACGTATCCTCAGCTCTAACCAGAAAGCCCTTCACACCTGAGCATCACTTGTGCACCCATCCACTGCATCCCGTACATCTGATTGAATTGCTCCTAACACCCTTTCCACATACAGTACATGGCCACTTCCCCAGTCTTTCAACATCACCACAATTCTTCCTTGACACCATCATCTTTGTCCTACCAATGTTCGTCTTCAACCCTTTCGCCTCCATGCACCCTTTTCACCGCAGCACTTTCCACTTAAGTTCCTCAATGCTCTCAGCCATCAGAACTAAATCATCAGCATATAACAGCACCCATGGCAGGCCCTCCTTAACATCTTGCGTCAGCGCCTCCATCACAATCACAAACAGTAATGGACTCAGAACCGATCCCTTCACCTCAAACTCGTCACTGTTTCCATGCTTCGTTTTCACCATTTTTCTCGCTTTCTTATACATCATCATCACTGCTTTCACCAGCAATTCTTCAACCTCCAGCTTCCTCAATGCCCACCTAACCACTTCTCTTGGTATCCTATCAAATGCCTTCTCCAGATCCACAAATGCGTAATACAATGATCTCTTTTGCCAGAAACGTCTCCTGCATCTGTCGTACCACAAAGATCCCATCTGTTGTCCCCTTCCCTGGAATAAATGCATACCATTAATATCTACCCTCCCTCTCAACCTTCTCTCCAGACCCTCTCAAATACCTTCATCCCGTGTTCTATCAGCTTTATTGCCCTATGTGCCCCACACTCCAATGGGTCACCTTTCTCCTTGTAAATGGGTAAAAGGTTACTCAGCTCCCAGTCCCTTGATATCTTTTCATCGTCCACTGCCATATTGCAGATCTCTGTCATCTTCTTCACTCCTACCTGACCTGACCTGATATACTTTATCACTCTAGTATTCTAAGTCACTAAGTGTATATAATTTATCACTTCAGTCTCTAAATGTATATAATTTATCAATTGAAATTTTCCTTTACCAAAAATACCTATAACCTTGAGTTTTATCAAGTAAAATGCTAAATATTATTTGTAATATACTATAACTTCTTAGGTCAATTGATATACTGCTTTACTGTATTTTAATTTCATTACCAGAAAGCTGTATTTGGAAGCTGGAAATGAAAAGGAAAGAGAAAAGTGGCTATGAGAAGCACATCGAGAGCAAGAAAAATATACTACAGGGATCCAGTAACATATGCAGAAATAAGAGATGTCATTGGTCAGCAAGAGATGAAGAAAACATCAGAATTATTGAAAGATTGTCTTTGTTATTCTGTACAAATTGATGGCAGTGCAGACAGGCAGCGAGTTGATTCTAAATTCATAACAGCAAGGTTTCTGCCACCGGAAGAGGTAAGTGTTAAAACAGTTTTTTGGGGGCGATTTCATCAAGTAAATTAGGGGGTGCAGCAGGGCTGCTCAATGCCTTTGTGTCTTGTTTAAATGACGTTAAGGTTGAGACAACGAAACTAGTAGGTGTAACAACAGATGGAGAAAATGCCAACACAGGAAAGAATGGTGGGTTGTAGAAACTATTAAAAGAACACACAGGAAAAGAAATCCTGACTGCATGGTGTGTTTGCCGTCACTCAGATTTGGCTTTAGAATCTGGATGGAAAAGGGACTGCAGTTTTTGACCCAAGACCTACAGTTTATGAGTTTTTGAAAAGAAGAGAGGTGCAACAGACAACCAAGCAATGGACTTTTCCAGAATCGGGATTTTATCAAGAAACTTTTTATGAATGACACTTGATGCCTTTGAGACATACGACATTCTCTAGTACAGAAACTCATGTATACACTGAAAATTTATCCTAGATTTTATTATTTTTATAAGATTTAATTTTGTGTTTTTCATTTTATTCCTGTTATTTGAAATCTTATACTGACAAGCAAAGTCAAGCCACAGAAAAGTTTCTGTGTGCAGATGGAGAAACTCTTGTTAGAATAACTGTTGTCTGTGTATTTTTGCCTGTTATTTGCCTTTGTTTTATCGTGTTTAAAACAAAAGTCAGAAAGAATGGTCTTAATGTACAGTACTGTACACTAAATTCAGTGAAGTGCGTGGGGAAAAGGGTCCCCTTACATACTTTGCCCCAGTAGTCATAATTCCTTAAAAAATGCACTGTCAAACTCGTATTTTCTTCCATATACAAATTTGCTATATTTCTAGAATCCTACCAACCATGTAAACTGAAATAAGTTACAACTTTAATCTGTTTAAGTCTTTATTCATAGTACAGTTCTCATCAGTTTTAGTAAATTCTTTTTCATGACATATCAAAGCAGATACGTAGATACTTTCGTTTATCATATCTAGGGGTCCACAGATTCCAGCGGGCGTCGGAAGTAGGAAAGCCGGGGAGCATCAGCCCCCAATACTTTGTTGAGGGTCGGACCAGATTGCATGGGCCTCTACTTATTTTACTGGCTAGTAAAACTGCAAATTTATTACCATATGAGATCACTGCTGAATTATTTCTTTACAGCCCTAAGAAAATCGCACATTCGACTTCAAGCAACATCCACGGGTTATCGTAGCTGACACTTGTAAAATGCTCAAGGGCAACTGGCCATTGGCGCTTTTACCTTCAGAGAACGCTTTAAGACACACCCATATAGAGATTGGGATCTCACCGGGCCCCCACATTTATCGTCATTTCAACGCTTCTCGATTCCAGACAGAATTTCATGAGGTAGTTTGTTTCTAAGTTTCGTAGGTCTTCAACAAATTATATTCGAATTTAAAATACAATGTGACAATGCTTAGTTCTGGTAGCGATAGTATTTTCACTGCATACACACTCCCCTTTCCCTCTGGCATTTTATAATATTTTAGTGCTAAGCTATCAGACCTTACCTAGTTTTCCCAATTTATGTAAGAAATTTGTGGTGTCGATATCGTTGATCGGGGTCGCTTGTTAGTCAATATTGCCATCATGAACAGGTTTCATACTCCACGGCCGCTCATCCTTAACCTTTTCTACATTTTCGTCAATCATCTTTTGCGAAAAAAGAATTTCCTCGTCGTTGCCTTTCTGCAGGAGGTTCCTGGGAAGATTGAGGGAACATTTTATCTTGTCCACGTAATCTTTTACTTCAACATTTTGCTTTGAAAGTGGCTCATAGGTTTCGTTATATTTTTTGTCGACTTCATTCTTCCTAACTTTAGCTTTCTCTTCAAGGTTTCGAGTGAATGTTTTTAAAGCTTCTTTTTTTGTCTGTCGATTTTATTCTTTGCGTTTTTTGCATTTTCTTTGAGGGACTGTGTGACATTTGATATCAATTTCGCCATTTGGTTGCCTTCCTTCAGCCTTTGTTCCAGGAATTCGCAACGTGACCGTAATACTTCTCTTTGCTTCTTGGCTACTTCGGGCAATGGATAACACAAATGATCTGGTTGCACGTGATCAAAATCCATGCAATATCTACAAATTAGCTCTTTACAAGTTTCACAGTAGAACTTAAGACTTTTATTTTCATGTTTCTTACAGTGAAGTTTCGCTTTAATCTTAGCTTGATTTTCCGGTTGAATCAACTCGCTTATTGACAAAACAATGTGTTTCTTGTTGCCAAGCCAGATATCATGAGTCGCAGAACATTTCGCACACATGAATTTCTCGCAGGTTGAACTTCTGCTTTTGCGAGGTTCTTGGCACACTGAACATTTTGAAGTCTTCGCTCGGCGTTGAATCGCCATGACGTCCAGCATATTACGGATAAAATTACTGTTGCCCATTTCTGCCACTTCTTCGTTTAGCTTCAGAGTAAATTCTGATCGACATGTTGGACAGCTGAATTGTTTAATCTCCTTACCAACTGCTTTCTCGCAATGCTTTTTCACAAACCTCTCCAAACAGCATTTACAAAACGAATGAAAGCATGGCAAGGTTCGAGGATCGTTCAACGTTTCCAAATAAATCGAGCACGTGAGCAAACTTTCGAGCTGGTCGACTGGAACAACGTCAGTTGAACCAGTAGCCATTCTTGCGAATGGTTTCTTTAGATAGTTGTATTCTTGAACGTAAACTACACGAAAGAGGCAGATAGTATAAAAGCTGTTTACATTTGACAGAAGCACCTCAAGTTCGTAGACTCTGTCTCCAGTTCTCAGTAAAGTGTAATACGACTCTTGGTTTATTTTTATAAAGTTCACGCAATTCGCTGTGCCATATGGGATTGTCATCATGGCGTATCCGATTGTGATCCTGGCCTTTGGGATTGAATTTGCATAAAGTTTGTTTGTATACGGTTACTAAAATGCCAAGACTCTGCAAGACCGACATCCTCGGTACCTGGTGCAGGTGTCTGTCTTACAGATAGGGGATGTAGTCTGGCATCCTGTATGTCGTAGGTCAGCATATTCTTAGAGATAGAAACGAGCTCTGCAACCTGCGAAACCACTGTACAGAGGGTAAATGCGCACTTGTCTCTAAACTTGGGTCACAACGGCTGAATTGGTCGCAATGTTGTTGCACATTAAACAATTGATACACCTGGCAATGTTCTGTACAGCATGTCGTGAAACAGCTACTGAAAAGGAATCAGACTGAACCGGTCCTCCATTTTCAAAGGCTGATCACGATTAAAGTCGCACCAGGGGCGAAATTCAAGGGGGATGTGGGAGTGTGATACACCCCAAAATACTAGAAACTCCGATTTGCAGGGCAGTCAGAGATCTTGCAGGGCACTAGGACAGCGCAGCCCAGGCGCAGGCTAGCAGATTCACAGAGTCGAGCAAAAATTAAAATTTATAACATTGGCAATAAAAGGGATGATTGCATTGATGTATTTATGCACAGACTCCAGAAAAATTGCGGCAATATTTATTTCTGTATTATACTGCAGCTATGTAAATTCAATTCAACAAGTTTGTTTTATGATCTTGTTAATTTTTATTTATTTTTAACTGTTCTGTTTTGCCACTGTACTATCCCATAACAGACCGTAGGAATTTAGTTCAAGTGTATCCGGACTGAAGCAGGCTTCCATATATATATTTCGGTCAATTTTACCTACGTTGCTGCAGGGCATCAACGATTTTAGTAGGGCAATTCTACTCTACACCCCCAACGAGAAATGGCTAGTTTTACCCTAGGTTGGTTCAACATTTTCAAGAGCAATTTTATTGCCATGTAATATCATCAATTAAATGACTTGAAAAAGCTTTAATCCTACCAGCTCTACAGTAGGCGTATATGAAATATAAACCTTTTAAAAGCTTCTTCCTGAGATACTGTTTTGGTTTAGTTTAATTAAGGCAAAGGTTACATGCAACAGTTTTGTGCAGTAGCAGGATTCATAATAGGTGTAACAATGCCAAGTCTCGCAACATTTTTTGTTGCTGCAAGCGCTGCACGAAGCTGAACTAAGTTCAACTTTTTGCAACGATTGTAGCGATGCTGCGATAAATGTATGAGGCGTGCCCTGTGAAACATCCTTCGTGCAACATGTCGTATGACTCAGGGGTGAAACTAACCCTTTTTCGTTGGAGAGGTGTAGGCCTGCAAAAATCTGTGATGCCCTGCAGCAACGTAGATAAAATTGACCGAAATGTATATTTGGAAGCCTGCTTCAGTCCGAATACATTTGAACTAAATTCCTGCGGTCTGTTATGGGATGGTACAGTGGCAAAACAGAACAGTTAAAAATAAATAAAAATTAACAAGATCACGAAAAAAATTGTTGAATTGAATTTACATAGCTACAGTATAATACAGAAATAAATATTGCCGCAATTTTTCTGGAGTCTGTGCTTAAATACATCAATGTAATCATCCCTCTTTTTGCCAATTTTATAAATTTTGATTTACTCAATTCTGTGCAGCTGCAAGCCTGCGCCTGGGCTGCGCTGCCCTAGTGCCCTGCAAGATCTCTGATTGCCCTGCGAATCGGCGTTTCTAGTATTTTGGGGGGTGTCAACTCCCACACACCCCCTTGAGTTTCACCCCTGGAACCGACTATTATACAGTAACCCTATTCCAGCAGGATGTTTCCTCTTGATAAGTAATTTAACTTTAATTTTTTTTTTCTTTAGTGGGATGCCTCTTTCTTAAAAATTGCATTTTTGGAATAGTACACTTTCAGTCTTTGAATAACAGTAGAAAATCCAAAATCTGTTGTACATATTGAGTTTTTCTTTGAGACATTATAGTTACACAGTTATAACATAAGTTACAATCTTATGTTGCTTAAGTTAATATTTTTGGATAAGTAACCAATTCTGATCTCATAAAGTCGCTATTTAGGGTTCAGATACCTTTGCAATGAAAAAGTGAGGAAGTCTGAAACTTTCGAGGTACCATATTTTATGGTATCCTCTGAAGTTTTTATCCTGAATTCCAATCACATAAAGAATTCTTGCATTTACCAATTAATACATCCCAGTGACATACATTAATAATTCTTGAAAAATGACTTGTAACCTTAAACTTTGTTCATCTGCATTACGTAAAAACAAATGCATTAGTTGAACTAGAAAAACTTAATCCTGATTTTTTTTTTCTAACACGTCATTGAATGTGGACACACCTTACGAAATATGAAATACCAAATATACTTACATGTTGTTTCAGCTTGGTGGCAGTTGCTGTTATTATTTCGACTAGCAGTAGGCTATTCCGGGATGAAATTTCTTCGAATGTATACTTGTCCTAATAACGCGCATGACATTTTTTTTACTCTAATTGGCTGATAGCAGTGAAATTTCAGGTTAACACAGTGCAGGAAAAAGGTAACAATTTCGCTAAATTAGTTTTTTGGTACTGGACACTCTTTTCCATTGGTAATTAAATGATTTCTCGTGCAATTTGGAAAAACACTCTTACTCCCATAAATTTCTCAGAGCTCAAATAGCATTCGTCTTTCGGACTCGTAGTAACCGATGTAAACTCGTTCATGAATGTTTCTAAATTGTACTCGAAACTATGTTATTACCAGTTAATGATGCGAGCTTTGTTATAAAATATGTTAGATTCATAATACCAAGGTAACTGGTTGGCCAAGGAGTTCCTGTTTAGAAACGGAACCAGCACAATAATATAAACTCGGGCTCGAGTGAAAAATCATTGGTGTATTAAAATTTGAACTTTGCACAAAATAATCGAACATTATGTAAAAAGTTACGGAATAAAATCAATCTGACAAGAAAAAAGTGTCAGAAAATGTATTATGAAGCCAAGGTAAAGGAACTTAAACAGAGCAAGCCGAAAGATTGGTGGAGAGAAGTGAAACGCTTATGTGGTCTTCCTATTGACCGGCAGGCTCAAAAAAAAAAGAATATGTTTTCGAGATTAGAACAGGATATACAAAACCTTGACTTCCAGTCACTTAGTAACCTGGTAAACAACAGTTTTCTGGAACCTATACAAAATTATTCCCCCCTACCCGATACTGTTCTCTCTGCACTCGAGAATGACACTCCAATTGTGTTGACTGAGGAGGAGGTGCTCAGATACTTAAATCACATTAAACCTAGTAAATCTAATGGTCCTGATAACATACCTAACAGGATTCTTCGGAGGTTTGCTGATCTTCTAGTAGCACCAGTAACAGCAATACTAAATGCGTCTTTTGATGAATGTCGTGTACCTTCAGTCTGTGAAGTTAGCAAATGTATGTCCAATTCCTAAATGTAATCGAGTGCTAGATATTAACAGAGATCTTAGACCTATTTCTCTTACTTCTTCACTGTGCAAAATCGCAGAGGAAGTTGTTATTACCTGTAATCTTAAGCCATCATTATTGGCATGCATAGATCCCAATCAATTCGGATTTATACCTGGATCAAGTACTACATTAGCTTTAATCTCCCTAATTCCTCGATGGACGGAAGCTGTGGACGAGAAGGATGGATCAGTACGGATACTCTTAACCGATTATCGTAAGGCATTTGATTTGGTAGATCACAATATACTTAGTATGAAACTTCAGAAAATTGGTCTCAAATCGTCGGTTTTTCACTGGATTGTAGACTTTCTACGAAGAAGATCTTAAAGAGTTAAACTCAACTCCAACTGCTTTTCGAACTGGAAACCTGTTCCTGCTGGGGTCCCGCAGGGAACAAAACTTGAACCTTGGCTTTTTTTGGTTATGATCAACGATTTATCAATTTCATACGGTCTGCTCGAAGGTGATATGTTCAAATATGCCTATGATACCAATGTTAGTGAATATATTATCAATCACTCTAGCGGCAGTCATTTACAAGGTGTTACAGATTCTATTGTAAATTGGTCCTGACGTAACAAATTTGAGCTTAATCCATCGAAATGTAAGGATATGATGATTACATTTCAACAAAATCAGCCCGATTTCACCCCCATTACCATTAACGGAACAACCATTAACCGAGTGAAGAAAACAACAATTCTTGGATTGTCGGTGACTGATGATCTGAAATGGAACGAACACGTTGAGAAAATAACGACTAAGGAGACGAAACGGATATACCTACTGAAACAACTTAAGAGGTCAGGACCTGACAACGATGATTTAACATGTTTTTATATGGCGTCAGTAAGGTCGATACTAGAATACGCATGTCAAGTCTTCCATTATGGATTACCGCATGATTACCGATTATCCAGATCTATCATACCAAGATGCTTTAGACCACTCAGGCATAAAGTTCTTGCAGACGAGGAGGGACGAACTATGGAATAAACTTTTTAAATCAATTTTAAAAGATGAACATCATAAACTCTACCACTTGTTACCACCAGAAGCTGAGAATATTTACAATTTGAGAAATGTAAAACCATTTTATATTCCTAACTATCGAACAAATAGATTTAGAGATACTTTTATAATATCAAGTCTTATAAATTATAATCAACAGTCCAACAGTATTATATGTTAAATATTTTTAAATTCTTAATTATTTAAATATGTAAATTTTATGTATAAGTAGTTTATTGTAAATATTTAATTAGAATACTTTTTTAAATTTGGTTTTTTAACATAATTAAGTTAGTTTGATATTCTGATATATTAATTCTACAAGACAAATCATGTAATTCAGCCAGTTGGCTGCGAGATGATTTTTATTAAACGGTTTATCTATCTATCTATCTATCTATCTATCTATCTATCTATCTATCTATCTATCTATCTATCTATCTATCTATCTATCTGTCTGTCTCTCTATCTATCTATCTATCTATCTATCTATCTATCTATCTATCTATCTATCTATCTATCTATCTATCTATCTATCTAAAATTGGAGGGCCTTTGAAACATGAAGAAAGAATAAATTAACTGACAGGTCTGAAGCATCCAATATACAAATAATTGAACCACAAGTTTTATACAGAGGAAAATTTCGAGTGTTAGGACATTATTTTTTAATCGAGTGTAAACGCCACAATATTCTTTAAGACTAACCACAGCATAGCCTGTTTGCTATGGAATTTTCGATTGACACGCAGTTTTTTCCCAAATGTCAGCCACAATTTTAATTGCAGAAAACAACGCCAGTAAATAATGGTTGCCCGTCCAATGCTTACTCTCGGAACAAAATCCACATTCTCGCATTTCATTTTCATAGTGTCTGATAATGTCTTCAATTTGGCAGAGTGATTTTCATCCATCTTCACCAAGACCTAGTATTACATATAAAATCTTTTCCAAATTTTCTACTTATAGTCTGTTTCTGGGCTTTGTTTTTATGACTTTAACCCATGGCCGCAACAAGGGGGAGCCGGTGAGGATGGTCGCCCCTTTTTTTGGAGAATGTGAGGGAGTTCTTGGATATCAACCGTCTGCTATAATGTCATCTCAGTTCATTGGTAAACATACAGTAGCAGATTCCAGCATCAACATCTTCAACAAGCACAGTCCGCTTGAACTGTTGTTCAGACAAAAGCCGAATCGAATGTAATGTTTTTGCATCCTCCGGAGGATAACGATAATGATGAATACCGGCCAAACGGATCTATTGACCATGAAAAACTGGCAGGGTCAATGCGACAGAACGCTAAAGGCGCAGTTACACTATATGCAGCTTGTCTCGTAATTTTGTCACGACAGAATTTTTAAACTTGCAATAGAAATTACATCATGTAACTTAGTCTGGAATCATCACGTCTCGTGACATTTTCCCTTGGCAACCAGTGGCGAAGCTGACCATAAATGACTGGTCATGCTATTGTGACTTCGGAGTGAATGCGAGCGCTGAATGCGCAAGCCCCCGCTAGGCCGGTTCAAGAGCATGCTCCCCCGGAAAATTTTGAAATCTGGAGTCTCGGAAATGCCATTTCCTACATTTTGAGGATAGTTTTTAAGAATTCTGAGCATCACAAAATGTTGTTTAAAGTAAGCAAAGTACAACATATTTTGGGCTGTTTTATCTTATGTCAGAGCCTATTGCCACGCTTATGGAGCACTGACAAAGCTGTGAGTGAATCCAACATTGAAAGCCATGACTGATGAGCAAGTCTAGCCCAACATTACTGTTTAACTAAACATAGAAGTGGAGACTTACTGTAAGTATAAAATATTTACCATGATTATGCTTGAAAAATACTTAAGTGAATTGGTCCTCAATGCTTTTAACACTGAGTTCACCTCAAGTCTTCTTTCATGAATTTGTTCATTGCATTCAGTTTCACTGTGAATGGCTTTTCTTTCCTTTGTAAAGATTTTTCACTGAATTCATCACATCATGCATGCAGATGTACAAATGGCAGGCAGCACATTCTTAACCAGCAATAAGTCATCACGGTAATGAATAGCCTGAAAATGTCATGGAGAAACAGAATCGCTGAATGAATATTTCTGACACTTCATACAGCAACTTGTCCATTTAATCAGCAAAAAGTCAGCATATGATAATGAACCACATCAATAATTATCTGTCTGAATGTATAAATATCATAATATTCCAGATAGTACAGGCAGTCTTTCACCAACTTGATGTCATGATGAAATTGATGCTTCATGCACCAACTTGTGTATATAATCAGCAAAAAGGTTATCATATAATAATGAACCACATCAATAATAATCTGAATGTATAAATGTCATAATATTCCAGATGATACAGAAAGTCCTTTACAAACTTGATAATGTCATAGTGAAACTGACACTTCATACAGCAACTGGTCTATTTCATCAGCAAAATATTTATCATAGTAATGTACTACATTAAAAATGATCTGATTGAATGCATAAATGTCATAATATTCCAGATGATACAGGAAGTTCTTCACATACTTGAAAATGCCACTGTGAAACTGACACTTCATACAGCAACTTGTCTATTAATTCAGCAAACATCATCATACAATAATAAACCACATCAAAAATTAATGATCTGCCTGAACGTATAAATGTCATAACATTCCAGATGATACAGAAAGTCCTTCACAAACTTGAAATGCTATGGGAAAACTGACACTTTATACAGCAAGATGTTGTGAAACTTCAGGTCGAAAGAGCAACTAAGGCCAGCAAAAGAGACGCTTCTTGTCTTCACTAGGACATAGCCAATCCTTCGTATACCAAACCTCTTGGAACATCATGTCCCTCGTCTTGATCATGAGCTTCGGCATAGGTCTTCGACCAACGATATCTTTCTGCTCGCTCACATTTCTTGCAGAAAAAGACTTCCTCAGAAGCTGAGATATGACGCCCCAGTCGTTCTGAAGATCCACCTGGTTGACTTTGATCTATATTCGCCTTTATTCGCTATTTGATCACTATTAGTATTGCTACTGAATTTTAAATAACAGGAGTCGTGCTATTGGAAATCAGCATGACCTGAAGCCCAAAACTGGCAAGGTGCGCATGCGCAAGGGATACTTTGGCCAATCCAACGACGCACAAATTTCGTCTAGGTCCTGCTATCTGAGATGAGTATGACTTGCCACAGATCACCCATGCACGTAACTCACCGCATAATTTACTAACGCCGCATTCGATTTTAAAAAAAAAATTTCGAAGCAAACATCCATTTTCAAGCATGTAAAAAAATTCTTAACTCTGGAATATTCTTGGTCACGCTCAGCATGACCAGCATGACCGCTAGCTTCGCCACCGTAATCGCAACATACAATCATGCACCTCACACAAATTTCGAGCCTATAACCTAACTGTTAACAAGTAAGACTTTAAAAATAAAGTAATTTGAGCATTTTTCCCACTTTAAATAAGTCGATTTTTTACCGGCGGGATAAACGGGAGTTCATCCAGTGAAAGACTTCAAGGACACGTAACTCGAAAATTAACATACAACGACACGCAAATACATACGACACGTTGCAATACTATACAACAAAACTTTTTTAACATGGTCAATGCGCTAAGCGAAAACGCCATCATTCGGATAGGCTGCAACTAATAACATCATGTTGAAACAAATTCGGATTATGTTTAACTGGTATAATTCTTTCACATAAAGCAGTCATTCTATAAGGTAAATTTAATTTTCCACTTTTAAATCTTTTTGAATTAATTAGAGTGGCAGGCTTCCGTCAAAAATAATCCTACACTCCCCAGAGGTAATTGAAAACCACGCCTGCTTTAATTCTTTGGCTACAAATGAGGTCGTATACAACCCTACGTTTGGGTTTTAAGCTATACCAAATCGACGATGCAAATTAAGCGACCATACTCAATTTTAATTTTTTAGTTGTAACATTTTTTAATAAAGTATTAAAATTGCAAGTAAAAAAAAGCCTTTGCCTCTGTTCCTGCCCCTAGGCTTTTATTGATTGTGATAGTAAAAGTAGCACACTATGCTAATAGCACTGCTCGTTTTTAACCAAAATTATGCTAAAATTATGCTCCTTTTTAAAACTTATGTTTGTTTTTCTGAAATTATGCTTTCAAAAATTAACTTTAAAAACTCAGAATGAAATGCTTGTTGTTTATATGGTAACGAAAGCAATACATGTCGTTGTTTTCCAACGTTGTCTAGCTTTTCTTCCTATCCCCTGAAATGTTTTAGATACAACACAAAATTGCACTTATTGATGCCTTGTTATCAAAGTCAGTGTCCATAAAAAGTATCCTGCTGCATTAGACTTGCTTGCAAGTACAGTAGTTCCTCGTTTATCCGAACGCCTTGTACACGGAGATTTGAAAAACCGTTCGGATAAGCCAAAATACCGGATAATCGAATTTTACTCAAAACCTTAAGTTTATTGTCGCTGTGCAAAATGTTTGGTATACAGACTGTTATTGGTCTTTTAAGTCTGTGTAACAGGTGTATACGGACGTGAAAACGGTTGTGAACCAGCAATACACGGCCGAAATACAACATTTCGCGCAGTGTCTGTATATCATCAACGTGTCTGTATGTCACTTCAACTGAATTTAATTCTTCGAAAAATGTAACGACTTCAAATCGTAATGTTAAATTGATTATTATTCGTTTGGATGAATAAAACATGTTCGGTTAATTTTTTTTTCTGAACTCATATGGCGTTCGGATAATCGAGGTTCGGATAACCCAGGTACGGATAATCGAGGAACCACTGTAATCAAATTAAAGAATATTCATTGAATCGACAGAAAGGTTGGGGGAAAAAAACATACAACAGCAGTTCAGTTAAATTTAACCATTTTATTTTGACTTTGAGAGCGTGGACTGGATCGGAACTAAAGTTCTGGTGAGTCCTAATCGCCTTGACTTAGGAATTTAACAAGACTTAACAAAGCTTTAAAATTAACCCGATATAAGTAAAAATTGACTTGCTAGAGAGTTATGGCCCAAGTAATGTACTCTGTAACTGATAAAAATATACCGGTTATGCTAGCAGTGCTACTTCAATGTGCTCGTTTTCCCAAATTACGCCAAAAACGTGCTAGCACAATCGATTCTTGGGATTCTATGCAGAAATCACACAATCGTACACCAAGTGTCTTGGCTTAACAGATCTTAAAAATATTCGGTCGTTTATGGGTTAAATCATGTAAGCATTCAAATGATTATCAGCAGACAACGAAAATGGCTGAACTGATGATGATTAAAGTTTAATTACTGCCATTTTCAACATAGCCATTAGAATAGCATGTCCATTTTTCCCAGTAACAGAAAATCAACACGGCTCTAGATTTGCGCTCCTTTTGCTCATCAGTTCCGGGATCACGGTTTTAATTTGCAAATTAACTGATTTCCAACTCAAAGTAACGTTGAACATGTTGAAAGATAACTATTAGTGAAGTTAGTTGAAAAGCATGTTCTTTCTAAAGGGTTTTTCTTAGATTAAAAGGAGTTATTTATTGCTTAACATTGCTTTGTGAAGAGTCGTCGCCATTGAGTTGACTGTGTAGCATAGTTATATTGTCGTTTAAAAAACTGTGTCACATTGATACACAAGTATGTCGTCACTGCTCACGCGATATTTTAGCGTGAGCTTTGCCAACAACTAAATCTGACGAGAGCCGTTAACTAAATCGGTGTTTTCTTACAGTTTAGAGGTATACTTGCAATAAAATTAACTATTTTACAACTATCTACAGCTATCTTCAAGAGGGCTACTGGGAGACAATTAAATACATTATCGAGCTCCAGTATTTAATGCTGCATTTTATTGAACCATTGTCATAAATACAGTAAGAGACGAATGTAATGACAGTCAACTTGGGACACGTGACGTTAAATGAAAACTGGGTGAAAATAAGCTAAGTTGTTTCTTTTTAATTCTGCTCACATTTATCATCACAACAAGACAGCATTTAAAAAATTTGCAGGGAACTTGAAAAAATCAATACTGTCAGAATCCATTCCATCGTTAATTTAAGGATAATGGCTACTAGGGGTAGTTATTTTGCCAAACTTCGTCGATAGTTCTTATCTAACACTGTACATTTTGGTTAGTACTTATGAAATGAACAAAATCATACATCAGTGTTTGGATATAGTGAGTTTACCTTCTCCTGTTCAACTTGATCTACCCCTCGAAGCAACTCCACTCGAAGATAAATACCATATCAAACTCAAAACTCGAAGATAAATTCCATACCTCCACGCTCCCATGTACTACTCTTTATTCCACTGGTTGGAGTTTGGGTTCTGAAAATTTTCGAAGGTCGAAAAAATTGCCTTATCTCGTCGAGATGAGACGAGATATTCGGGAGTATAATATTAGAGCTACTAGGGGTGCTCAAAGCTATACTTGGCAAAACTTTGCCAAACCCCGCCAGTGGTTCTTAAATAATGTTTTCCGGTCAGAAGTGATAATAAAAACAAAAGTTAAGTGATTGGAATCCGGGTTCGCAAAAATTTTCAAACATCAGAATTTCACCTTTTAGGCGTTATCCGCTGGAAAGTCATTACTATCGATAGAATTGAATCGAAACTGAATATCTCTGCCAGGCTGCCCCAGTGCTTCTAAAATGATGTTTTCGCGTCAAATTTCATAAAACAAATCAAATTTCACTGATTGGAGCCCGGGTTCGGACAATTTTCAAAGTCGAGAAAATAGCCTTATCCTGTTTTTTTTTTATTAGAAGTGAAGTTAGTGGGTTACACCACGAGAGATTTTTATCTGAGCTTTTTGTCAGTGAACGCAGGCCGTCGTCACAGAACTTGAGAATGTTTGTTGGCGTCAGAGTTTCTAAACCTATTGGTCCACCTATATGCACTTGGCAATATGAGAACCTTACGAAAGTTCTGATCAGAAGTATCAAGTGCCTGAATATGGCAATAACCAAAACGAACAAAAAGAAAACTGTTAGTATTAATAGAAAAGTGTCGACCATATTTCACTGAGATGTTTGCTGCCCAGAGGAATTGTTAGATGTTTTAATACTTCGATTGATTCCTTAATTTGTCTTTACGAATTATTTTTGACTGGTACGAGGAGTGTGGATTCTTCCCACTTGATACGGTGGCCCTGTTTCCAAGCATCCTCGGCAAGAAACAATTTATCAAGTTTTGCATTGAGGTAGCAGTCTTTATTTTCATTTTGTCTAATATCAATCCACTGTCATCCAATATCAAGGCATACCACAGTTCCCATCTGAAAATCCATCAACCAGCATTTACTCATATAGACAAAACGAATTGCAACTTGAAGGTCAGTGTATACCGTATCCCTTGTGAATGTGGTTTGGCAGGGCCGGCAGAAGCTATTGTTCATTAGTTCGGCGTGTTGCTTTGAAGGTTAGGATCATGGGAGTATGGGCTCGCATGGTGGTTGGTACTAGAACGTAACCACTGTGACCAGGTAACCGTGTGGAGACTGGGACTGAAAAATCAAGTATTTCATTTACCTGATAAAGTCTTGAAAAATCCATTGGGGTTTAGATTAAAATGTCACCAGGGGTAACTCGTCAACGGCTAGAATTAGGGTTAGGATTAAGGTTAGTATTGGGGTTAGAATTAGGGTTGGGATTAAGATCCTAACCCTAACCCTAACCCCAATACTAACCCTAATCTTAACCCTAACCATAACACTCGGGATAATTCTGGATATTAGGACCATCGAGACTTCAGGATTATCCTGAATCTTACGTGAAAGGATATCAGTTAAATGAATATTCTTAATTTTCCAGTACCAGTCTCCCCACGGATACCCGGTCTCAGTGGTTGCGTATTAGTGCCTGCATAGTAAGTATCATTGAACTCTAAAAGGACTGGAAAGATATCTCGGTGTACCAGGCCTCTCGACTGAACGAAGCCGACATGGGTGCAGCCATGTAGGTCAAAAACACGCGTGGGAAAAAGTTGTACTGAACTTTTACTTTGCATTGAGCAGTTAATTCTGACAAATATGCAGTCCTACCGACTTTGCTTTCCACTTACTAAGGATTAAAAAGAAAACTGCCAATACAAATTCCAAATTTAGGTTAACTTTTTCCCAATAGGTTGCGTGTATTATCGCGTATGGGACTGGAATGACCTACAAATTGACCAACATGTCAGCCTCCTTGTTGGCTTCAAAATACAGTTTGCAAGTATCATTCCAGTGTTTTTAGAGTTCAGTGGTAAGCAATGATAAGCCTTTTAGTCAACGGCTAGTAATTATCCAGTGCTTTTCAGAAAATGGCTCGAAGCTCACCCGAATGTATCGAATGGCTTAGGGGTATGGACAAACTTAAGGTTTAGCGAAATTAAGAAAATGAATAATTATGGTAAGTTTGTTGATGTATATAAACAAAATTTTAATACACAGATGTATAGTATAACAAAAAGACAAACTTGAATTACTTCATTTAAGTGATCGAAGTTTAAATGAAGTAATTTAAGTTTGTCCTTTTGTCGGATTATTCCGCTCTAGCCCGGGATTGAGCACTTTACTCCTATGACACTGAACTTGTATCTGGTCTATATAAATATAGATATAGATATAGATATAGATATAGATATAGATATAGATATAGATATAGATATAGATATAGATATAGATATAGAATAGCCTATAATGTACTATAAACTATGCAAAATCCCTTCAGTTTTGAAATATAGTGAAAATATAACTTCAAAATGACAGTTGGAGAGCAAATACATTTAAATATCTATGGTACAAAGTCATAGTACGATGAAATGTCTATCGACTGAGGCTATCTTGAAGATAACTAACAAGGTGAAATTTACCAGGTACAATACGCAATCCAGATCTCGAACAAAGCAAACTAATATTCCGGAACGAAATTTTCGTGTTAATATGGCGAAAATATTGCAAACAATGACAACGTACGTTGATCTTGAACATTCAGGTGTGACTTGGGCAGGCGAGTTAAAACAAGGTAAGCAAAGACCAACTACATTTAGCTTTAAAATTCACACGGAACTTAGCTAGCTTAGTTAATATAATGTAAACAAAGACCAACAAAGTCTACCCTGAACATTTACACGTGATTTAAGTTGGTTTGCATGTTAAAATGATGGAGACAAAGACTGCGTTTACCCTGAACATTCAGATGCGAGTTAGGAATGATATAAAATTAATAAGCCCTCGAGAACTTAAAAGACGAAATACGGTAACTAAATTTAATCAATATATAGGTAAACGTCTTCTGACCAAAAATTATTTTGACGAGCTTCCGGCTGTCAGTCTACAACCTTCAACAAGATGAAGATGACTTTTTCGTTATAAAACGATTTTAGCTACATATTGACAAAATATGTTTAAACCTGGCCGCGGTTTTGACAGTTCTGTAAAGAACTGTAAGTTTTACCTGGAAGACACGTGCAAGCACACAAACCATACGTACTTCACTTCACGTTCATCGAAGTTCTTTTTGTCATACTTTCTTATTGCTTTCACTTTAGGTGCGGCTCAAGCTTTAGAAACAAACGTTTCATACGAAGAAGGTCGTGATGCTGTCGGTTCATGTCCTTTAAAAATAAAAAAGAAATTATGCTCTTCATCAAAATTATTCACAGGTC
The DNA here is from genome assembly GCA_030142905.1 of Heliopora coerulea. Taxonomy (NCBI): domain Eukaryota; kingdom Metazoa; phylum Cnidaria; class Anthozoa; order Scleralcyonacea; family Helioporidae; genus Heliopora; species Heliopora coerulea. The sequence goes on from JASJOG010000210.1 coordinate 201,256, forward strand.
TCTGATTAAAGAGGGAGATTATGAAAAGGTAATCTCCTGTTTTATGAGCTTGACAAACGTCTACTTATCATCTGCTATGACAGGCACCAAGCTTTCACAATATTTTGTAGATAAAATTCATGCCACCCATTAGAATTGTTGTAATATTGTGGCTACCGCATAGACGTCTCACCGGTCATGAAAAGGTCGTAGATTCGATCACTGTCTGAGGCTTATCATCTGCAGTGACACCAAACTCCCACATTCATAACGTCGTGTATAACATTTAGGTGGTATAAAGTTCACTAAACGTTGCGTTTCATCTGTTAACTCAGTACTTGATAACTCGCTTGAGTTTGACAAAGTTGCTGTCGATCACACTTTCACTAGGTTAATCTCACTACAGGATTATCTTCCTTCCCTTTTCAAACGTAATGAGATTTCGGAAAGTGAGTTAAAGTTTATGCGACCTAAAGCCCGCCGCATACCAGAGCGATTTAGTCGCAGTCGCCTGATTGCCTGCGATTTCTGTCATGTTACTAAAAAAGCCGTAAATGCATGTGACAATTTTTAACCCTTTCCTGTCCAAGAGGTCTCCCCTAGACGAGTAAAATATCCTGGCGTTAGCCAGAGTAAAATACCAAAGTTGGATATTGACCAAAAAAGGATTAATACCATCTCTTCTTTTTCTCGCGTCTATACAACACACGCTTTTTTTATGTGATTTTCACTACTCTCTTATTGGTGGTTTTAATCATTGCATTGCCACAATGCAAACACCTTTACGACAGGATGCAAATGTATACGGTTGTATGCGAAAAAATCACACAAGTTTGATCGATGCGATTTTTGTTGCACGCAAAAAGAGTTTCATCGCAAGCTGCAGCACTGCACACAGTGCAATTCTTTGCAAAAAGCTGTGATATTTCTTACATGCGACTAAAATTGCACACTGTCGCCCACGTGTGCAGCGGGCTTAAAGCTGCTCATTTCGGACGACTTGACAGACCTCAAAATCCCACAAACCTTTTTCAAACATACCAAAATTTTAATCCAATCACTGATGCGACTAAAACTTCTCAGTATAATATGCAAAAAATTTTATCTTCATTATTAAACCATAAACGTCAAAGAAATCCTCTCCTCGTAAAGTCTATTTCGAATAATTTATTCTCCAATAGTCATCCATTTGTCTTCTTTGATGTCGTATAACTCTTTATTAACGTTCTATTAGGTAAAACAGTAGATATTATATTAAAGCCAATTTTTGGTGATAAAATTATTCAAATCGGTAAAGCGCGATATTTCTTGTAAAGATATGAATACCAATATGCAGAATACTGTTCAATCTGTTCAAATTGTTTTGACTGTGTGTTTTTCTTTTTTTTCCCTTAAAATCAAGTCCATTGTTGTCGCTACTAAACTTAAGTTCAACATTTGTCAAAAGAGTAAGTCATGGGATACCTTTCAGGTTCGATTCTCAATGTCAGAACTAAATACGCATTTACCAAGGCTATATACTGAAGCTGGTAAGAACAGTTTTCATCATCAAGGGGCGGTCCTCTAGAATGGTCTTTCGAGTGATTTAAAAAGTCAAGTCAGTTTAAGATCTTTTTAAAAGACTTTCATAGTTAAATTTTGAGTTAAATTAATTTAAAAAACTTTATGTAGTGTAAGCCCGGAGCTGGCTCTCAATTTCTGGGGCGGCATCGCAGCACACATAGCTTCGACGTGGACCAAAAATTGAGATGGACCAAAAATTCAGACTTCAGAGTTATTAAACGTTTAAAATATAAATCGGGACTGTGTAGTAAATGAAAAACGAAGCAAAATTTTGACACAAAAGCCACAACATAGGAAGAGTGGAACTGTGGAAGACCATACAAAGTGTCTCATCTCACAAGTAAGTTTAAGTTGGTAAGATTATGTTGCTGTGAGAGGACGGAAAATTAAAGACTGAACCCCATATTAGCCAGACAAGATGTAATAACTGAAGGAGTTGCTTACAAAACAATCGTACAACATGACATCCGTTTAAATGTAAAATTAACTTTTAATTTTTAAAGTACAATAGAAACTGTTGAAGTAGTAAACATGGATGCCTGAGCAGATTAAAAGCTATAAATAAACAAAACTACGATAAAAGTAACACAAAACTAATGAAGTCACCATTACTAAGTGCTGCAAAATCCGCCATGCAACGTTACATTTGTAGCTACAATGCTCTTGGTTTTGATTTCCATGCTTTATAAAAATCGTCAAAAGTAAGGTCATTCACCAGTACTTCACTTTGGAAGGCTAGATAAGGAAGATTTACCTCCCTTTCTGTTTTCATTGATCTCCGTTGAGGGGCATCAACTCTTGTCAAAGACGGAAAAACGCATTCAACTCTCTTTGATGTGAAACCAGAGGTTATAGCTAACTTATACAAAGAAGATAGTATTGGGGCTCCTTTCTGGTAATTTTTCATGACAATGTTGGCAACCTCGTTCAAATCAAATTTAGGATTTTTGTCGTTTCCATTCTTAGGCCATTCTTTGTCTTTAAAAACACGAGAGAATATTCTGCACTCAGCTTCTAAATCTTTGGCTGACAGTTTTTCTTTTAGATAGAAATCTCTCAGCACTGGAATCGTCTCTGCATAATCAAATAAGGGCCTGAGAGTGTCACAGTCAAGATAAACATCTGACGACGGTGATAAGGCGGACATAGCTTCCCACAGTGCGATGTTTTCCGTGGAAAATCTTCGGATGAATTCTGCATATAGCAAATCCAAGCATTCGATAAAAATTTGAATGTTGGGGCGTCTGTTGTTTTCACTTGGGACACTTTCAGTAACTAAAAAATCATCAAAATGAGAGGGAATTGCGGTGTTTCTTCTGGGTCTGCGTTGAACGCCGTTGGTTGTTGTGACTCTCACACTTTCCAAGAAATCATCGATCATCTTCCTAACCTTATCGTTCGTGATATTTTCACGTTTCAATTTGATATCTTCTTTGACACCGTTGACTACGTCAAATGCTGAGATGAAATTTTCGTCGGAGGATTGTAATAGTTTGACAATAATATCAATCGGTCTCAACACATTCATTCGCATACAATTAATGAAGACAAATAAATGGTCTTCGCGATCGTCCACTCGGTTAAAGAGTCCAATTGCCAATGCTTTGTCTTCACTGGATAACTTCTTGTTTTTCGACGCCACTAAAAGAGCTTGAATCAAATCACCGTAATTTTTGTTTACATGACTTGTACTTTCAAAGTGACCAGACCATCGCGTTTCAATCAGGCGTTTCAGTGCAGTGCCGTCATATGATTCTAGCACAGCTGATTTTTTGAAGAAATTGTACAGCGCCGTTGCAGTGCTAAAATATTCCTTTACTTCGTCAAGATTTTGCATGATGAAAGTCACAACGAGATGAATTTTGTGGAGGAAGCAGTGCACATATAAGATGTACCGATCGCAGAAATCACTAATCAGCTTTTGCAACCCGTTATAGTCCCCTGACATTACGTCAGCCCCATCGAAAGACTGCGATACAAGGCCACTAACTGAAATCTTAAATTCGGCCAAGGTTTCTTTGATAAAGTTGAAAATACCTTTTGCAGAGCGATCATCGATTCCCTTTCCGTTTAGGCACCGCTCTTTAACCTTCCCATCTGAAGATAAGTAGCGGCAAACTATACCTTGAATTTCCTTCCAGTTTTTATCAGTAGTTCCATCTGCCATAATGGTAAACAGTTCCGCTTTGCGCACATCATCAGAAATTTTATTCTTTACTAAGGAACCTAAAGTTTCGATTACTTCATTCTGTATATCATAAGAAGTGTACTTTAGAATCGATGTAATTGAAGAACCAGGCGGAAAACGTATTCGAATGATGAAAATCAAGGCCCAGCAAAAAATTCTTAAGACAGGCATATTTGTGTCAAAAGGTTTATTAAGATCTAACGTTTCGTTGCTTAAGACGCAACATCATCAGAGAATTGTGTCTTAAGCAACGAAACGTTAGATCTTAATAAAACCTTTTGACACAAATATGCCTGTCTTAAGAATTTTTTGCTGGGCCTTGGTTTTCATCATTCGAAGAAGTGTACTTAGCGTTTTTTGGAAGATTCTTGTGAATTTTTTTCCATTTTTGTTCCAAGGGGAACAAAAGTTGAGAAAAAGCTCTTAAAAATAAACCATCTCCTGTATCAATATCCGATTCATCTGAACTACGAAGCGGGAGGACATTTGCACATAAGAATCTTGACACATTGAAAACAGCAAACAACCACTGCTTATGGTCAGTATTGATTGGCACAAGAGATGCTATGACAGTGCAGCCGCGTGAATTTTGCATTTTTGCTTCTTAGTAAGTATCCTTCGCCTTCGTGTGATCGTTCGAAGATTGATGTTGGTTGAATCTTTTTCCCTTCTCCTTGGCGTGTTTCCAGTCACGATAACCAGTCTTAGTGAATGTAGTTTCAGTTGAATTTGGTAAAAACATTCGACACGGAAAACAGAAACAAGCATCCAACTCTTGGTTATATTCCAACCACTTATATTCACTATACCAGTTAGAATTGAAGCGTCGTAATTTACTTCCAAATCGTGTTCCTGGGTATACCTTCAAGTTTGGTTGACATGGAGCCTCCCAATTATCAAAAAAAGAAGGTCTTCTAGATGGGTCGTTTCTCCGCTGTTCTTCTGCCTGACCTTGCACACGAATCTCATGATTTGTCAGATGTGAATCCAAATCTGTTGGGCACGGCTCGCTTTCATCAGCTGTCATAACAATCGGCATTTCGCTTCTTGGTTCATTATGCACGTCGATTGCTTGGGAATGCGAAAGTCCATTAAGTTCCTCACGTGAATTCAGGTCTACACTCGTATTATTTTCATCAAATTCATCAAAAACCGAAATCGACATTCTAGACATGTTCTCTTGACTATCCACGGACCAATACTCTTGCCCATGCAAAACACTTTCATATTCACTGCAGGGATTTTTTCGCTTTTTCGCAAAGTAATTGAACAACGTGTTCTTCTTCGGCATTGTTATACCATTTTTAATATAAAAGAAACTGTTTTTGTTTTCAGACCTGATACAGTGCTTCCACAGAAAATGCTAGATTTCCTTTTGACTTCCACGATTCTCCTCGATTTTTCTTCAATTTTTCTGCAAATTTCCTAATTCTGGAATAATCTGATTCTTACTAAAAAGTGCCGCGGCAATGTAACTTCAGTGCGAAATTAAATGAATAAAATTTAAATGTTATTTTTTGTTTGTTGGAAGGGCACGACTTCCATTATATTGTGGTTGGGGGGCACTCTTCCCCCAGCCCCCCTCAGCTCCGGGCCTGATGTAGTGTAGTCTTGTATAAACTTACCATATTTGTATTCAGTATTAGTACACGGCTCACTAGAACACTATTTGTGAAAATGAATTGACCCCGTATTTAATTAAGGATCACCCATCCGCCCATCTCGCCATCCCCCTCCCTCATCCACCCATCCATCCATCCATTCATGCATTGCATTGTGTATTCTATCGTGAACGCTGTATGGAGACATATATAGTATCGTGGGATGATATATCGTTGAGGGCTTGGATAGAAGCTAATGTTTCTATTAAATCATGTTAGACTAAATCGTCAACTTGTGAATGAATGAAATAAACTAATGCAAGATTTAAAATTTCAGGAACAAAGCGCAGAAGTAAATGTTTTAATCCGCCTGTCCTAGACGAAAACAGTAACTTTGTGAAGGATTAAATGAGAGGAAAATGTTCGTTAAAACCATGCGGACAAATGGTTGAAAAAACTGCTATTTTCACTGGGCGTCATTTTTTGTACCGACCGGATAACGAGTTTAGCCATATAATAACGGTACTATGATTGTACTACTCAAACAAAGAAAGCATTGCGTGACTTCAACGTAGCCAGAATTTTATAAGGGAGAGCCCAGTAAGTATCATACAAAATAAATTCCCAAAAAAGGAAAGTCCTCTCTAAAAATCAAGATACAGTACAATACGATACAATACAACGCTACGCAACGCAACACAACACAACACAACACAACACAATACAATACTTTATTAACATCGTCAAAAACACTTATCTAATGTAGGTTACCACCAAGGGAGCAACCCAGCTTTTTCACAGGTTTGCCACAACAGAAAACAATAATTAAAATATAAAACTATTCTGAATACTAATTATAATGAATTAATTAGAATTGTCCGTTTTATATTAGATAATAAACTCTAAAATAATAAATATCTAAAAATAAAATCTAAAATAATGATTTAAAAATGTACACCAGTAAAATCTAGTTTTCCTAGATAATTTTAATAGTATAATAATTGTCCAGTTTTCTTAGGTCATCCGGTATGGAATTCCAGAGTTTGGCTGCGGTGTTTCGCCATGATTTCAGGCCTTATGTGGTAGTTTCAACCCTCGGTTTGCTGAGAATGGCGTTGCCCCTTAGTTTTCCTTGATTTCAATAATTTTGATATGCACACAGGCGCATGTTTACTTCTCAGTGAGTTAAATAGAGTGCATAAAATTTTCCTAAGCCTTTGGTGCATTGATGTGGAAAGTCCTGATTTTTTAATTAAAACTCCATACGGAGTTTATCGTGGTACACAAAACACAGGGATCGTTCATTCAATTTTTCTAATTTAGAACTGGAATGTTCACTACAAAAATGCCAAGTCTCGGCACAATATTTAAAATGCGGTACTATAAATGCTTGATAAAGAATTTTTCGGGTTTCGAGGAGAGTATCTTCTTCATTCTCTTCAGTACAGCAATCTGTTGACTCGCTTTCCTGCATATTTTGGACATGTGACTTTCAAACTTTAGTTTGTCATCCACTGTAACTCCTAACAGCTCTATTTCCTTACTTATGGGAATGATGGTGTTTTCACAGTAGAAACTTGGCTTTTTTGAAGTTTTTCCAATGACCATAGCATGATACTTTTCATGATTTCTCCTCATGCCGTTTTCTTAGTACCATTTATCAATACTTGCCAGGTCAGTGTTGGTAGCCTCTTCTACCTTAGCAGGATCATTGTCAGCACTGAAAGTCTGAGGGTCATCAGCATACGTAGAAACAGTCAAATGTTTGATGATGTATGATACATTATTCATAAATTCATTGAATAAACGTGGGCCCAGAATCAAGCCCTGTGGAATTCCTCTTGATATTGCCTGCCAGAATGAATACTTGTCTCCAAGTTTGACTCTTTGTTTACGGTCAGATAAATAGTTCTTTATTAGGTCAGATGTTTCTTCATCAACTCCGTATTCGCAAAGTTTTAGTATAATGAGATTATATGGCAGTGTGTCGAAAGCCTTCGAAAGGTCCATATAGACCAGTCCAATGACTTTGATTATTCAATTCTCTTTTCCATTGCTCGGTGAGGCTGAGTAGAGCTATATCACACCCAATCATACTTTCTATAAGCAAATACGTACTTGTGATAAATATCGTTAAAATATGGGCTCATTCTTATGTGTACGAGTATTTCGAACACTTTAGACAATGACAGTAATATTGTCAGTTGCCTATAGTCAGCTTTCTCAACACTGCAATCTTTCTTGAAGATTAGTGCTATTTCGCATTGCTTCCACTGTTTTGGTATTGTCGAACAATCAAGTTTATAGTCAAAAAGAATACTAAAAGGATGACTTAATGCATCCGCAGATTCTTTGACAACTTTCGGGGGGATTAAATCCCAACCCGTTGCTTTCTTAGGATTTAATCTTCTCATGATTTCGCATACCTCTAATTTGTTTGTTCTCCTTAGCGACAGTTGTAATTTCTTAGTTGAATTTAAAGATATGTGCTTGAGATCTGGTACCGCTTTGTTCGATTCCTCATTTTTAGTAACACTCGAAAAGAGCTCAATTAAGAGTTTCTGCCACTTCTTGCTGGTTCCTTGTTATCTTGTTATTATCCTTCAGTATTATGCGACCAGTGTGAGTACTCTTGCGTGAACTGATGAAAGGCTTTGTTGTTTTCGAAAACTCCTTTTGATTTGCATGTTTTTCATCGCAAAATTTGTTAAAATGCCCCTTGATTGCTTTTCTTCTCATACTCACAATACAATTTCGCAAATTTGCAGTAACTCTACCAGTCCTCACCACTCCTAGATCTATTGTACTTTTTCTTCTAGTTATAAATCGAGGGGCATAATGTTTATGAAAAAACCTTCGACTTTATTTCAAACTCATCAACAGATTCCGATGACGGCTTTGAAATGAAGTAGAAATATTACTGTTTAAACATTGTGTCATTCTTGATTTATAACTCGAAAATCTTGAGTTTTCACAATGACTCTGCTTCAGTCCGAATTTTTTGTTTTAAACTGCTTAAAGTTAGCTGTTCATGGTTTTTATAGCACCGTAACGAAGAGAACAGGCGACAGTTAAGGAGATAAAAGTCTTCTAACGCACATCCAAAGAGGCCACTTTCCACCGACATAAATATAGACGAATATTATATATTAGAATAGAATACTGCGTAGACAGAGATAAATAAGGTAAAAAGTTAAAAGGTTTGAGATCAGTTTCGGCAGCTATCATTATTACACGCTACCTGGCTATGGCAGCGAGCGGTCCGATCACGGGAATCCTACAATATGAATGGTTCATAAGAGCTCGGATATTTCCCGTATTTCCCACTGAGGGGAAAAAATTTTAAAAAATCCTTGCTTATGTCGAATAAAAATTGAAGTTTTTGACAACGTGTAAAGTAAAAGTGTATGACGAACAGTCAGAGAAGGAAAAGTAACCACGAAAACTGAAGTTGGTGAAGAAACTCTGTACGAAATGACGACAGAATTGCGCGAGTCTTTATTTGACGTTCTCTACCTTGGCACTTGTCAACTGTACGTCATTAAAGCCGCATAATAAACTACTGATTGAATTCGCTAGCTTGGTCTGTACTACTCAAATATCGGACCTCTGTTTTTGCATGGACCTCAACTAGCTGCGCTTGCTACGGTCAGTACTTAAGAACATCGATCCGATATTTAACAAGTACAGACCTCACGTCCTGGTCAATAAATAGTAAAGTACAGTACCTTTATACTGGATACCCCTATCAGCTGCCTAAGCTGTTCTCCCTAGAGGTCTAGTGGGGGCCGCCCCTCATGGGTCCAGTGTTAGTGCAGGAGGAAACCTATGTACCCGGAGAAAACCTGTGATGCTTTGTAGAGTCAAACTGGACGACACTCTTCTCACATGTGACCAAGGTAATTTTAATCAGATAACTGAATGGAGGTGGAATCGAACCCTAGTCACAGTGGTGAAAGACACGTGCACTACCACTGTGCCACCAGTACCCCCAATATTTCGGAGTAACACTCGGTCACATGAAATGACCTTTAAATACGACAAAGAAAATTTTGTAGTATTTTGGCGAGGCTCCAAGGCGAGCTTCAAGAGAGAACTCGAACTGCCGGACATTATCGTCGATAGCTAATTGGACAATTGAACAACACATGCTTAACTGTTACCCAACTGCGTTCATTCTTGTATAGTGTTCAACGTGCAACCTATTCTCATCTCATATTTACAATCATAGCAGTCATTTCAGACAAACGACCAACACATGAGAACTACAGCTTTAATTTTCATTGAGAGAAACTGAGTTTACAATGGCAGTCAATGAAGGAACAGCTCGCCCTACAACTATCATTGGTATCATTGAGTTAGTCCTCGCTCTTGTTTTAATATTTGGGCTTTATTGTACCATTTGCCCTTGTACGAAATATTAAAGCCCAGCGTAAAATGCGAAGTAAATGCATGATAAGATTTATTCTGACGTTTCGTTGTATACACCACAACATCTTCAGAGACACTAAAAATAAATATGTTTAAGCGTGGATATATATTTACAAAGTGTCAATATATCCACGCTGATGCATATTTATTGGAAGTATCTCTGAAGATGTCGAGATGTATACAACAAAACGTCAGAATAAATTTTATCATCCTTTTACTTCGCATTTTATGCTGGGTTTTAATATTTCTTACAAGACTACGCTTCCCGCCTGGCCAATCTCTGGCTAATAGTTCACTTTATATTGATATCCTTGTTTGATCAACAAGGGCTCACGTGAGAAGACAGTGCTTTTCGGGGAAAAAACTACCTTTTAGCAAAAACATTAAAACCTACTTCAGTATCTTAAGGTGAAGCATGTCTTAGCATATAAGTGTTTTGCTCTCGACGAGCAAGTACTAAGAACGTATTCGCTCTCGAGCATTCTTGAGCACCCACATCACACACAACACGCTGTGTCACCTAACGAGTGCTAAATAGATCTATGAAGATGTTGTGATTTAGCGAACAAACCTTTAATTTTACAGGGTTGTTTAATTTTGACTTTATATCTGGTTATTGTTTTGTTATATGTATCCTATACCATTCATTAATATTCATATCGAAATTAAAACCATGTCTTAATGAAAACATTATATCGATACGGTTGTCATTATGCAAAGTTTTTCGTTGAGTCTTTTTCTAATTTATCTTTCTTTTTCAATGCTGTCATTAGGTTCCTTGGTGTTTTTACCCCCATATTTAATAGATTTTCATCTTACGAAGGGCAAACTACACGATTATCCTACACGGCGAAGTCAACTCGAAAAATTTACTTGACTTGAGCGGGATTCGAGCTCACATCGTCGAGTTTTCTGACCGCTGTTCAGCCAGTTAAGCTATCGAGTCTACCAGGAACTGTTTTCTGGTTTAATTCATTTTAACTAAGGGAATGAAATGTTCTAGAGAAAAATTAACGCTTCTGTAAGGATGTGGAATGTTTCGATTCTGTTTCACAATTATAATTATCCATGTGCAAACAGAAATATAGCTGTTGTTATTAAGTGTAATTTCATTCATTCAAAAAAAGTCGCGAGGAGCAAAGGAAAATTGTTTTCCTTGCTCTTTTACCGGTGTGGCGGTCTGAAATTGTATTGTGCTGAGATTGACCTGCTAATGCGTACTTGCTATTTGCGCTGGCAGTAATATCAGCGGTAGATATACCGTGCTGAGATTGCACTACACCGACACACCACGTTGTCAAAGGTCGATCGGACTACTTCTTGCATTACCTGTCGCTTAAATTAATAATTAACCAGTCCAGAGATTAATCTACTAAACAACCAGTTCGATTGTGACATACTTTTAAAATTTGAACGAGTATGATTTGTTTTATTATATTTAATAAATTTTTGTAACCAACTCAACTCCGTGCGTGTGTTCGGTTTGAAGTGAACTGTACAGAAGTTATATTCAACTGACTGACAAACATGCCACAGTCTTCTTGCTGAATGGAAGTCCAAATGATACCATAAAATTGACAACAATATGCATAGCTAACTTCCCTTGGCTGATGCTTTAGCACCTGACACTTAAAGGTGGAAATTTCTTTGAAAGACCATTAAAAGTACCGTGAATCCTGCTATGAAAACTGATGTCACAAACATTAACTCAGAATGTATATATTCTCCAGATTACTGAGATAATTTCCTTGCACAACGTTGAAATATATTCTCAGACTGCTACAATCTCGTGCCGTTTCGACCCATGCGGAGATTGCATCTTCTGTTTCGAGTATGCGCTCTAGTTTTTAATACAATCTCAACACGGTGACAATCTCAGTCCGCCACACCGGTAATTGCGGCATTAGCACTGGTGTCGCAAAAAGTACGAGCCCGGCGGGTGAACGAACGGTAGCAGGATTTCTAAGAGGGACAAAATCTCTCAGAAAATGTGCCAAATTTAGGGCAAATGTTGGAAACTTTTTTGGATAATGGAATATTCACAGTCCATGACTTCTTTAAAATATCATAACACTGTAATAACATCTCTTACAAAATGTTGGGTAAATAGTGACTAACATACACAAACTTTACGCTTTTATCACGAACGTGGGGAAAAACAAAAATGGACGGAATTTTTCCTGGGAGGGCAAATACACTCATACACCCCGTAGCGCCCTTACTTTGTATTAGGAACCTTTAGCAACTCTGGAACGGCAAGATAGACGTCCTTTACATAATTCGAAATATAAAGAATGAATCGTGTTTACCATTTTATTCCGAGAGTTATTCCACCGCTTCAACATACAACGTCACTGAAACAAGTTTGCGTGTCCAGAATGACGTTTATGGTGACAGCAGGTGGTTGATTTGACAGTCAAATCATACAACACTATGCAATCAATGATAAAAGAACAGAATACTGCGTAGGTAGTGATAAATAAGGTAAAAAATTAAAATGTTCATAACTGCCATTACTGATCTCAAGAATTCCAATTGGAGTTCTTTGAGATCAGTCACGGCAGTTATCAATATTTCAACTTTTTATGATACAAAAGAATGCCTTTAGAAACGTTCAGGCTTCTCGGAGGTCAAAAAACAAGATTTATCCGGTGTTTCTGTTCAATTCTCAAGTTTTGGCTCTTAATTTCCCACCCTCCTCGGCCAAGCTGGCTAAAGATCCCCATTATTGACTGACGGCAGTATTTAATTAATTCCTTTTTAGTGTAACTCGATAGCGTGCTTTATTGTTCGAATATAGTTTGAACACTTACGTCTCAAAATGGGAAACGCAATTAATAAGGGATAAGATCCGATGGTTCCGACCGGGGAACCTAAAGCTGGGAACACGCCCCTTTGAAAAACAGACACCTACGAGTTCTGAAGGGCTACCGTAGTAAAAGATTTGTAAATAAATAAATAAATAAGTAAATAAATAAATAAATAAACAAACAAATAATTAAATCAATAAATGAATAAATATATAAATAAATGACTTCCTAATTTTAAGGCCGAAGATGTCATGTTATTTTTATTTAGAAATAATCGTTCTTACGATTATTGACCAGAAACAGCATTTATTTTACCTTTAAGACATGTGGAGAAGAATCTGTTACCTTTCTTGGCTAAATCAATAAAAAGTACTCACAGTTCGTACAAAATATAAACGTGTCATCATCAGTGACAATTCCCCGACAGAGGGTAAAGGTACCCAAATGGGAGGGTTATGGCCCCTTCTATCCTCTCTATCCCCCTCTGGCGCCACCCCAGGATAACATATCTTAGATACTGGTTGTTGCGACCTTATTGTGCAGTTCACTTATCTTTAACTGCATCATAACCGACATTATTATGACCAACATTTTCCCTGTTGCTCAAAAAATACTTATCAACACAAGTGCTTCCATTCATTGTCGGCTCTGCTGAACGTCGCACTTTGAAGTGGTTTCCAACATGGCCACTTGACGTCACGTTAGAACACAGAGTTGTGTTTCTGGTATTTCTTTACCATTGGTTCAAAAGAAAGCATTTCCATTTGAGAGATTCCCGCTCAATGGAAAAAAAGGAAAAGTATTGATAAAGAAAACGCCGTAGTTTAGGTGATTAACGTGCTTCCATTACTTATCACAAACCCAACAGGGGAACTTCAATAGACGTCTTCCTGTCATGCTGAATCTCAGAGGCTGATTACATGGAGATTTTCAGCCCGAGCTGAAATTCCAATCCAGAATTCCTATAAAATTCTTGAAAAACGGAGTTCGCGTTTACATCAAGAAAGTTTCAAAGCAGCATGCATTCACACTGAAGTGTCTACTTGTCCGTTGAGTCAAGTTCTTTAGTATCTTGGTATTAAGTATACATAAAACGTGTTTTGTTGTTTTGTTGGCAAAGTGTCGTTTCGTTTGTACTCTTTCTCTTAAATAAACCTAGCCAAAACGCACTCTGATTAAATAATAACGAAGCATTTAGACAAAACACATTTTATTCCCTGATTTCCGCTTATTTGATGCCATCTCCCGACAACCAGTACCTTCGGAGGAAATCGAAAAAGGTTCGAGTTATCGGGAGTCAACTGCATGTGCATGTGGTCGTGTGAATTAGTAATAATTCAATTACAACGGAGGTTAAAACTATATATGTATTGAAGAGTTAACTTGGCTTTCTTTCTTTTAAAAGTATGCTTTTCCAGGAATTCTTTGCATTATCGCAGGAGTCAACAAAAACACGAGCATTGTAAGTACACTAACATTTATTGCGGTTGTGGTAGTGGTGGTACTGGTGGTTGTGCAGGTGGTGGTAGTGCTGGGGGTAGAGGTGGTAGTGGTTGTAGTGATGGTAGTGGTGGTGGTAGTAATAGTGGTGGCAGTGGTAGTGCTAGTGGTGGTAGTGGTGTTAGTGGCGGTAGTGATGGTAGTGGTGGTGTTGGTGGTAGTAGTGGTAGTACAGGTGATGGTGATAGTGCTGCCAGTGGTGGTAGTAGCGCTAGTAATAGTAGTGGTGGTGGTCGTGGTCGTGGTAGTAGTAGTAGTAGTAGTAGCAGTAGCAGTAGCAGTAGCAGTAGCAGTAGCAGTAGCAGTAGCAGTAGTAGTAGTAGTAGTAGTAGTAGTAGTAGAAATAGTAGTAGTAGTAGTAGAAATAGTAGTAGTAGTAGTAATAATAATAACGAAAGTGGTCGTTGTTGTTCTTGCTGCTGCTACGCTATCTTTGTTCTTTTTCTGTTTTTGTTGTTGTAATTGTTAGAGTTGCTGTTGTAGTAGTTGTAGTTTCTGTTGTTTTTGTTGTTTTTGTTGTAGTTGTTAGAATTGCTGTTATAGTTACATTCATTCCTGTTGCTGCTATAACGGGTGCTGTTGTTATTATTACTATTGTTGATGCCGTTGTCATTAATTCAACTAAAGACGAGCCGATCCTGCATCAAAACGTCGATAAATCTAACAACAAATCCATATGTCGTCCTAGTAAAATCCTTAACAGTGATATTGACAGATATAAGAGGGTTGAAATTATTCCACAGTTGAATAGAAGTATCTGCGTTTTAAATGTTCTGAAGTATATTAATATGGCATAAAATGCATTCCCCGTACGTGTCGGTTCATACCAAACACTTCTGCCATCATTCGTTTGTTTTGAAGACGGAAAAAATGAGAACTGATGTCTCGTTGTGAAAGTATACCATCCCAACTCTACATATTCCCGCTACACCAATGGTTAAAAATATATTATTAAACTTCGTTTAGGTGAGAGTCGCTCTTGTTGCAAACACTATCGGCAGTATTCTTGCTGGTGTTGGACTGGTGATAGGATCAATACTTTGGGCAATCTTTAATTCATCAGTCGATTGCGGTAGGAATTTCTATGATTCCTCATTTTACGGAGGTAAGTAACTTTTATATGTAATTTCAATTTTACTTTAATGTAGACTCATTAATGGTGAACACTTGATGGTGAATTTGGTTTCGTCACTAATGATGAAAAGGATTTGGGGTCCGTACGGGAAAGTATTTGCCTGAAGTTGTGCAGATCAAGTGATGAAGGAGCGGGATCTGTGCGAAAAAACCCGAAGGTAAATACTTCCCTGCACACACTGAGCAAACAAAGTTAATAAGGAATTTGTTATATCGCTTTTGGTTCGTTAGTCCATCGCTTTCAACCCTCCTTTTGCCAGGCAAGCCAACGTTCATGTTTCTATGCTTGTTTTTACCAATGATTTTGTAATTATTCTAAATTCATTTGTCTAGTTTTCTGCTCAAAATCGTCCTTGAAAAGATTAAGCTACGTCTTAAGCAGTTTGTTTTTGTTAATCTTTTATAGAATCTAATTTGTTTGTACGCGAATTTGTTTGTACGCGAATCTAATTTGTTTGTCTTCAAATCAGCTTGGAAATTTTCTGTGCGGAAAGCCAGCGAAACTAGAGCTTTGGGAAAGACAGCACTTGCGACTGTTGAATTAGTTTACTTCATATCTAATGTATTATTAATGACACCCAATACCATTATTAACTCTTTCGAAGTGAAAGCTCTCCCTGTTGACGAGTAAAACCATTTCCCTTTAGCCAAAGTAACATAATGGATGTCCTACGGGAAAGAGTTAACGATAACAGTAATTAGTTATCTCTGATGATGTTGTGACGTCAACAAACGGTTAGGCCGTATTAAGTGTCATGTATTTACTTTCCACTGCACGATTCAATACCTATTCTGAGGATTTTATGCTGGACATTTATTTTTATTTTCAGTGCTAATCAATTAGGTATTTGTTAACAGATGCTAGCTGCTCTGACCTAAAGGTGGTGCGAGACCTCAATGCCATAGTAACAATCACCTATCTGATTCTTCTAATCATATGCGTCACCTGGTCAATCGTTGGCTGTATAGGAATGTGTACTGCTCCAAGGGTAAGTACTTGTTTTAAGATGAGTTTAAGTAAGGGAGTGCCCCTTAAACAAATGCCTCAAGATGTGTGAACATCAGAGAACTGGAATTGGACTTAGACAGGAATTAGAATGAGCTCAGTTCTGCCTGTGTTAACATCACTGGACAAAATTTGGGCGAAACCAGACTGGTTTAGAGCCCATTTGAGGTGGGCTGAAAAGGGACTACATCTAGACTTGATCAAGCAATGGCATAGCTAGGGTGGGGCATGGGGGATGCAACCCCTCTAAAATTGTCACCCCCAGTCACCCCCAACACTAAAAATTTGCCTACTGGAGAAGTGTAGCAATTGCCAGTGAATGGTGAGTGTGTAGTTTGATCAAATACAGAACAACGGTAACTTCGAAAAGTGGAAACATATTTATTGCGATTCTATGTCCCAACTAGGTTTTAGTCACGGTCAGGAATGCTGAGTGTGTACCGTTGTTTAAAATACAGTCAACTCTCGTTATTGCGGACACCCTGGGGACTGTCATTTGGTGTCCGTAATAGCGAGTGTCCGCAACAGCGGGGTGCGAGAAAAATGACCCATAGTCAGGTTGTAAAATATCTTTATTATGTATTACTGCTTTTTTATTTTAAAATGTCCAGCTTCTTTCAATTTCTAGTTAACATTTACTGTGATATATAAATACAAAATACAAATTAAAATACAAATCAAAAATTTGTATTGAGAAAAAAATATTATATACCCAAACCAAAAATCAAATTGTAACATGAATCAGTGTCAATTGCCTTTTCCTTCACTGTAAAGCTACGATAACGTAACAAAACTCAGTGGACTTATGCGAAGTTAGTAATCCTGTTTTAGACAAATACTGACAAATACTAACAAATTCATGGCAAGTCAAGAAAAGTGTGAAGAATAAAAGTCTTATTCTTGGTTGAGAGGCCACCATGCTTACAAAGACGAATTTCAGCCTGAAATTGACATGACTCTCGTGCTTCAACGTGAACCGGAAAATGCCAAAGATGCACATGTTGTGGCCATAACAGAAAATAACGGACGAGTTGTGGGGCATATCCCTTTAGGACTGTCCAAAATTGTTTCTTCATTTTTGAAAAGAGTAAATCACAAAGTAGAAGCTGTCATTTGTGGAAAGAGGGTAAACAAAGGAGCTGGCCTGGGTTTAGAGATTCACGTTCTTTACAAGTTTTATGGTGAACATAGATATTTGACAAGACTTGACAAACTCATTATTGGCAGTGATATAGCCAGGCAGTCCTTGCGAGACAAACACGAAGGAATAGCCACTACATAGTCTACACAAAAGCGCAAGTCTGTCAAGAGCATTGAAATAGCATAACAAAGTGAAAAGCCTCGAAAGTAATGTAAACCGAGCGGAAGAACTTTGAAGATCGCAACATACATCTTGGTTGTATTGAAAGACACGTTTATATTTTGTCTGTCATTTTTGTCAACAGAAGTAATGACGAACAGAATATTCAAAGAACTTCCGCTGACAAACAGCAGGTGTCCGTTGTAACGAGAGTAAAACTATACAAATGTTAGTTTGGGACCGCAAGAAGTGTCCGCAATTCCGTAATAGCGAGAGTCCGTAATAGCGAGAGTCCGTAATAGCGAGAGTCCGTAATAGCGAGAGTCCGTAATAGCGAGAGTTATTTCAATACATTTCATAGTAGTTTCGGCCGGGGATTTACTATCTGTCCGTAATAACGGGGTGTCCGTAATAGCGGGGTGTCCGTAAGGCGAGAGTTGACTGTACTTTGATATCAATGCAATCCTTCAGATTTGTTACGGGTTCATCATGGCCTGTACAAGGATTAAAATGTCTTTTGTCTGTTTGAAATTGAATCTTGTGTAATACATATTGTAACAGAATTAGGCTTCCCTAATTTTGACACCAAGTTCCACATGCCCCCATACATCCCCACACATCCCATACATCCCCTGACACCCCCCACGCTTAGAATCCTGGCTACACAACTATAATCAAGTGTGAATGCAGCTGGACTTCCTATGGAAGTAAAATGGACAATCAAAATGTTGTTTAAGTCTTGTCCAATACCATTGTCTTTTACAAAATACCAGTACCCAGTTTTCATATAAAAGTCAAAGGTACCCCAAAGGCTTACAAAGCGTGAGAGTTTCATCAACTTTGCTCAGACAAGTTTCCAACTCTTGCCATAAATTTGCACTTCTCAGGTGTCTTTCCAACAGAAATTCCTTAAAAACCTTGTCTTGCTTGAGGTGTATGGTTACCATGTAAGTGTACAGACATTGCCTTTTTTAAAGAACCCCATCTACATATATATGTTCTGTTATTTTTTACTAATTGTAGGAACCAGCTGTTATCGTTGCTGGAACAGTCTCAGTCCAACCCACCACCACCATTTTCTCACACCAGAACATGGCCTATGGTCAACAAGTTTACCCAGTCATGGTTCAACAAGGTTACCCTGCACCAGTACCTCAGCAAGCTGACCTAGGCAGTGCTCCACCTAGTTACAATAGTCAGTATAATCCAACAGTGCAAGTACAGTTCAAAACTTACGTATAATCCATCAGTGCAAGTACAGTCCAACATATGCAAGTCTTCTAGTATTGGTATTTTTAAGCAGTCTCTCAAAACTTCTTTTTTCTAATTAAAATTTGTTAATAGTAAATCTTTATTTTTGTAGATAATTTTACAGACATTGTTATTAAGATCTAGCTTTTAGATTATGAAAATATTATTGTAAAGTGTCATGGACAAGCTCTGGATTTGTGTGCTATATAAATAAAGTTATTATTATTATCATTAACTCCAATTAGGTAGAAAAAAAATTAGCTGTTTGATCACAGACACCATAGACTGTACTTAGTACCAGTACATCTTTGTAACTTAGTATTGCTGTATTGAGTATTCCAGTTATGATGGTCATTACAATCTATCAGTACAAACACAGTCAAGAGTTCCAATTGGATAGTGAAAAAATTAACAGTTTGTTCAGAGCCATGCTAGCTGTACCCAGTATATCTTTGTGTTTTAGAATTACTGTATCACATATTCAACAACCGTTGAAAATCTGCTATTGTTACAGAACAAAACTTTGTCAAAAAGCAAATTATTTGATCTTCTGACAACTTTACTTCTTAGATACTAGCCTTGTAGCAACCTCTTTAGAGAGTATTTGGTCAATTTATGCAACAGGAATACCCTTCCTTATGTGCTTTACACAAGATGTGAAACATTTATAATTTTGAACAGTACAAAAATTGTTTTGGCAGCAGTACCATCATAATTATTAACACTACCCTTCACAAGGTAACTGGTGGCAAATAAGCTGAATGACATGAAATACAATGATGCTAAAAGCCTAAAAGGCTTCTTTGCATCATCAAAAGCAAAGGACTTTAGAAATAAATTCTGGAACATGACATCTCAAGGAATGGCTAATTAACCCATTAAGAGATAATGGCATTTTATTATGACCAGCACCAGATGATTTCACTTGCCACAGGGATGAGCCTTCGGCACTGAAGGACTACGTAAGTGACACAATGACTTGTATATATTCTCAGACCATTGTTACTAGACCATGTCTAGTAACAATGTCTGATGATTCAACTTGTTAAAGTAAATGGAAGAAGGTTTAGGTAAAAATGTTTATAAAACAAGAATTTAGCACCAACTTGTGGAATTGCCAAGATCAGTGGCAGATCCAAGGAGAGCGTTAAGGGGGTTTAACTCCTCCCATTTAAGCCAACAAGCAATATCAGGGTTCCTTGTCATAGTACTCTATATTTACATAAACTTCATATGCATATTTTTTCTTAACTTCTGCACCCATTAATTTCCTAGAACTACCAATGGCCTGGTTAACAACCCCTCTTCTCAAAATTTGCAACCAGACCTGGTCTGGCAAACCCTGCTTCCATAAAATCCTAGGTCCACCCTAGCAGACTATGGACCTTCCATGGAATCTAGGTTTACCTACACCAGTCAGACCATTTTATGAGAACAGATACACAATTTGTAAATTTTTGTGGC
Organism: Heliopora coerulea; assembly: GCA_030142905.1. Taxonomy (NCBI): domain Eukaryota; kingdom Metazoa; phylum Cnidaria; class Anthozoa; order Scleralcyonacea; family Helioporidae; genus Heliopora; species Heliopora coerulea. The sequence goes on from JASJOG010000210.1 coordinate 221,483, forward strand.
ATTTCTCCTTTAAGGCTAACACACTTCAGACATGTAGGTTAACTTGTCCAAAGCTCTTTTTTATCTTACAAGCAGTAAAAGAAACAAGATGTGCTTTTATTAAGCATGCCTACCCCATGTGTCTTTGACCTAGAGCACTGTGCTGTATATAAACAAACAGACAGACATGAACTACACAATGATTACTCTGTCCCCACTTTGCATATCCATGCAGAATCAGTACTTCAGGTTCATAACTTGACCAGATATCAAATGCGAGATACTGCTGCAGATTTATTGCTAAACCATAAACCCATCAGCTTTTATGTTAATTACTAAATTCAAGATGGTGAACTAACAGAGTTAACTTAATTAAAACCATAAATATTACCTCCAATGGAAACTAAAAATGATTGTAAAGGTCCATTTACGACAACTTTATAAAACATCTGAGTAACTACTTATATCATATAATCAAATTCTTGAAGCTCAGGTACTTGTTCAGGTTATGCCAAAGTAAATGGCTTTTAAAGTGCTTTGAGTCCATAAAATCTTCTCTCATCTGTTGTTTTTGATCATTTTAAGCGTAGAATCGTCCTTACCATGCAGTTTTCTACCAGCATTTCAACATCTTAATCCCAGTCGGTCTACTCTGCTTGAAAGATGAAGAACTTTCGAGCATCTGGAGTCAATTTGAAGCCGTAATAATATGTATTTTCCGAACTTCACCAGTATTTTGAAACTTCTATATTGTCAAAACACAATGAAGGACGACTTTAAACATGACATATTCTAATGGAGTGCATCAAGATGGCAAAATCCTACAAATCTTGGTCACAAAATTTACTCTGAGTAGTCATTTTGATTAAGTTAACAAATACTTAGTTTAATCGCAACATATGTAGCATTTCCTGTGGTCAAGTGGCCTGGGTTTGATTTTTAGCTCATCGATAATCGCTAAAGCAGCATTAGTGAGTCTGTGAGGACACTCGTACACATTCCAAACATTCCTATTTAGCAAGGACCACTAAGGTAAAGTAATTTAAAGAGTCTATACTTATATTGGATGATCCTATCAGCTATAACTAAGCTGTTCTCCCTTGAGGTCCAGTAAGGGCCACCCCTCATTGGTCCAGTGTTGCTACAGGAGGAAACTGGAGTACCCGGAGAAAAGTGAACCTGCCGTGTTGGATAGAAACAAACCGGACAACGCTCTTCTCACATGTGACCAAGGTAAGTTTAATCAGAGAACTGGACGAAACCGGAATCGAACCCAAGTCACAATGGTGAGAGACACGTGGATTAAAATCCAGACACCAGCACCCCAATTAACACATTGCTTTGCAGATAAATAGATGACTAGGCTACTTTGTCGTTTCCAAGATCGTTCATCGGCAACAATGAATTTTAAAGCGACACGTTGCAACAACAAGTGTTGTGAAATATCGTTGACAAATTATACGTTAAGCGTACGATGATGTGTTGTACGGAAATTCGTCGTTAAAATCAACTTTACGCTTAGCAGAACTGCAGCTGCAATGCCTTTTTACGAGTAACACATTCTAACATCCATCAAGTAATTCGTCTCATGACGAATAAATAGATATAATAACAAACTTTATGTCATGAAGGTCATACTTAACAATGACAACTGATGAACCTGTGGCCCCCTAATGCGATGATGTGACTCGTCGTTCAATAAAATACAAATTCAAACCAATCATGTCCTTAGTTGTCTTCAGCATGAGTTGCTGAGATATCTTTGTCTCTATTCTTTCTGACAGCCTCAAACACACCTCTCTCCCCCAAATGCAACGTCGCGGATTCATTCACTGCGAAAGTAGCTTCTCACCACGTCAGACTGATTCCCTTACTTGATAGTAATTTTGTTTGTCGGCCGTTTCCATCAGTGAGTAGCATTGGGGTCCACTAAATTGTACTTTTTTATTTAAAATATTGTACTTTTACAATAAATTGTACTTTTATATTTAAAATATAAATTTCATCGATATCATTACTAACATATAGTGACTTCCGCATAGGTTCCACATACGTCGAACTTGCATCTTAGCTCACCGTCTGAGCATTTGTAGCTCAATGGTTAGAGTGTCTCACCAGTCATCAGAAGGTTGCGGGTTCGATCCCCGTATGGGGATCAGTAATCGTTTTTCTAAGGATAGAGCTGGACGATTGTTCATCTTGGAGTGCTCATTTTTGCCGTGTAGCCTAAGAAGGGTGCTGAATTATTTGGAGATGGTAAACTAACGGTAAAAAGAGGACGGGCATTTAGTAGTATCCTAAAGTAATTTTTCGATGTCGTTTTTATCAGATTTCTCATTAGTTCGGCAATTTAATTTCGTAAAAATATATAACCTGAAACTTGGTTTGATTTTGTCGAAATATGTTTGAAATCCTTAGACTAATTTCTGTCTTTTTGAAGAAATATTGTTTGCATTTTCGAAGAAAACTCTTCAGAAAAGTGCAAAAATTCGCGCGGGAGATTAAAATTCATTGGCCAGTTAGCATGCCAGTTATAGAAATCGAGTTCACCACGTTTAAAAAGCCTACAATGTCCGCCACTTTAGACTTCCCTTTTGGTCCAGTCGTCAGCTGAAGTCAACCCATTCATTTATGATAGAGTTCATTGGCCAAAGCATATTAAAATCTTATTTGCAAACCCACGATTTCTTGCGCACTCTCTATTAATTTTAGTTACAATTGTTGCGAAACAGTTATCAATTAATTACGTAATGAAAACCTAATGCAGGCGTGCTAGTGTGCGTACGCAACTCTTCACTTAGCAACCACTATCAGGTACTTCGAAAAAGTCCCTGCGTTTTCCTTCGTGTTTCGGTTGTAAAGCGATTAATTATGCCAGTTTCTAGAATAGAAAGCAAACCTGACGTAGCCGAGGCACAGCTGGAATACCAACAGGAGTTGGAACAGCTTCAGCGTCAGTATAGAAAGATGAAATGCGAAAAAAACAATCACAAAGTGGAGTCGCAGAACGTTTTGAAGCGCCAAGAATGCGAGATAGAACAATTGCAAAATGAACACCGGGAAATCGAAATGTTACTCAAGGCAACGCTGTGCCGTATCAATGTTGATTTTGACAAGGGGAACGAGGAGAAGCTGAACGAGCTGTTGGTGAAAGACGGCGATGTTAATGAGCTGCTTGAGGAAGGTAAATTGGCTATAGCGTCTCTTGATAAGCGTATTGCCACCTCAAAGGAAGAATTATTCAACAAAAAGACGAAAATGGACTCCTCTTGCCAAAGTTCCCTGCCGTTTGGTCAATTCTCAATTCAGAGACAAATTCGAATACTTGAAAACAGAGTTTACCACGCTAATGTAAAGTACAGTCGGCAACTTACTAAAAATGCGAAGCTCAAGGCAACGATTGACTACATATTATACCAGAAGAAGCGCTTTCGTGAGCTGCACAGAAGGCTCAAAAAGGTGTACAAAGATGTAAAGCAGGAAATAGACAGCGTGGTTGAGTCCAGCCTGAGTTACTTCCACGTTTGCGACGAGGCCCAGCATCGTATGGCGATAATGAGGGAAAAAGCTGAGCGTGACCTTGCTCTTTACAATATGGAGCTGAAGGTAGGTGGTGCTGGTGGCACAATGATGCGCATGTCTCTCACCGCTGTGACTAGGCTTCGATTCCGGCTCCATGTAGCTATAGCTGATTAAAGTTAGGTGGGTCTCATGCGAGAAGAATGTTGTCCAGTTTTACTCTACCAAGTGTTGCACGTTTTCTCCGGGTACTCCGGTTTCCTCTTGTAGTAACAATGGACCCATGAGGGATGACCCTTACTGGACCTCTGGGGAGAACAGCTCAGCTAGCTGATAGGGTTATCGGTATAAAGAATCTTTACTTTACTTTACTTTATTTTATTTTACTTTGCTTTACTTTACTTTACTTTGTTTTACTTTACTTTACTTAACTTTACGTTACTTTATTTTACTTTAAGAAAATAAAGTAGAAAACATACTCCGAGTATAAGTTCCATCTTGAACTCAAAATTTGAGAAAAGCAAGTGGACACAGTGTTCAATAGCGAACACTGTGTTCAATAGTGAACACTGTGTCCACTTGCTTTTCTCAAATTTTGAGTTCAAGATGGAACTGATACTCGGAGTATGTTTTCTACTTTATTTTCTTAAATTATCGGCTGGAAACGGATTATTTTACTTTACTTTACTATACCTTACTTGAAATTACTTAACTTTACTTTACTTTACTTTACTTTGAGTTACTTCATTTCACTTTACTTTAGTTTAATTCACTTCATTTTACTTCACTTCATTTACAGTTTCTTTCACTTTTACTTTGCTTTACTTTACTTTACTTCACTCTTACTTTATTTTTCTTTACGTTACTTTAACTTTGCTTGACTTGACCTCACTCTGTTTTACTTTACTTTACTTTGCTTTGCTTTGCTTTGTTTAACTTTACTTTACTTTAAGGACGTGATGAGAATCATCGACCATGATCGCAAATTGCGAAACTTCATGAACACCAAATCCGAAGATCGCTCCGACGTACTAGAGAAGGCGATTTTCAAGCGCCAGAACAAGCGCCTGCGCAACCTACTCAACAACCGAAAGCTGGAAGCGAGCAAGTACGAAGAGATCTTTGGTAAGATCAGAGAAGTAACCGGCATACAGGACATCGATAAACTTGTGTCACGGTTCATAAGGACTGAGGACGAAAACTTTGCACAATTCAACTACATCAACGAGCTGGACACGGAGATCGAAACCCTGCAAGAGGAAATCAAGGAACGTAAGACCGACATGAAGGACATGAAGCAGACAGGCACCCTAATCGATAAGCGGCGCAAGGAGATCTTCGGACAGCTGGAAAAAAGGTACTCCGAGGTATTTTCGAACAGGAAAAAAATACAGGAACAGTGGAGAAGAATAAAGAAACTCCTTGACCATCTAAAACCAAAAGTCGAACGCCTCTTCAAGTCCGTGAAGTGCAACCGAGCTGCCATAACTGACCTTTTGGGTAACAGTGCGGGCATTACTGATGAAAACATTATGGCGTATCTGGGAATTATTGAACAACGCACAAATGAACTCTTGCAAGTTCAGCATGGGCAAAAGCTGAAGTACGGCTTGGACGATTTGAACAAACAACAGCTAACTGTCGAGGCCATAAATCCAGTTGCTACAACTTGCATAGTTCCGTTGTCCATTAAGCCTCCTTCAATTGACGATGACGGTGAAACAGATGGTCCATTAGCCGACCTCGACAGCCGACCATTGTCGTTCAAAGAGGCTCAGGCGCTAGTAAACAAGGGGATCCATTGCGTCCGGGAAACTCCAAACGAATCAAAAAAGCCGGTCAGAAGTGCGGTTTAAAGCCATAGGCAATGTAGCGTTTTTTAACAGAAAATAATCCAAAATACCTGTTTGTAAATGATACGAGACGAATTAAACGATTGTCGGATACTGAACCTCATTCTCGCTTTAGGAATAATCGCCGGGGTTCGCTGTGTATTCTAGTAACAAATCCGGGATGCCAATAATCAAGTTTCTACTTACTAACAGTAACTAGGCAAACAAGTTCCTGCACATGTTTGCCACATGGTAATCAATATGATAAACAGTTTAATGACTATTTGCCAAGAAACAAATTTTCTGAAACAAGTTGGATGTATCAAACGTCCCCCTTGTGCCCCCAGCTCTGGGCTCACCGTCCAAACTATAGATATAGGAAAGTCAGCCTTTCAGTGATGATTTATTTATTTATTTATTTATTTATTTAAATTTATTTAAAAACGACAACGCTTCAGTACTCGAATGGAGGTGATTTCCAAGGGGCCGTTTATAAACTACAACTATTTAACTACTTCTTAATATAAACTACTTACAGATAATATACAATATACTGATATAAACCTACAAATTTACAGACTGGTTCACACACACTAAAATTACACTTAATGACCTAAATTTATATTATACGTTATTTTGTAATGCTTTTATAAATGGCAACCGAGAATAGCCTTAGATTGCTTAATCGAGATTTCTTTGGTTTTGGCTGATTTAGGTATGTTGTTCCACATCTGTGCAGCTGAATAGGTCATGCTTTTTTTTTAAAAAATTGGTTTTTGGCTTTTGAAGTGAATACTGATCGTTAACATTGCTACGCAAATTGTGATCCAAATTATCGCTGATGCTAAACGTGTTGATGATACTTTCGGGGAGTTTCTTATTCCTTTAAACATAAATACTGATTTTTTATTTTTCCAACGGTTTGATCAGAGGTTGCCAGTTTAATTCAAGAAGTACTTCATTAGATCTAATTTCATAGGATCGACTTGTAATAACTCTTGCGGCTCTGTTCTGAAGTCTCTGTAATTTTTCAATGAAATAATCACTGCAATTGTCCCAGACAAGACAGCAGTAATCAAAATACGGCAATACCATAGCATTATATACAGTAATCAACTTTACTCAATAAAGCTCATATAATGATAAAGCTCAGTCGGACAATCAAATTTTGTATTCAAGATTTTCGATTGCTTTCTCAAAAATAGAGGTAAGTTGCCATGCAGAAGAACTTTTAATGCAATTTCCCGGCATTTTTGCGAAAGAAGACTGCGGTAATTCATATCCTTCAAATTTGCAAACCTTAAAACCCGTTGGATTCAGAAGTTGACATGTCTGTTATGCTAATTGTACAACTGTTAATATGAACTGATCTACCAAGTCTCGTTGGCTCAACGTTAAATTCGACATTCCCACAATTCTTACTGAAAAATATAACGACTTGTACATTTAAAGTAAGTACAGCAGTCCAAAGGTAAGTACCTTCTCGTATTTTGGCAGAGCATGACTTTTAAACTTTTTCTGCGTTAATTACTAGACTGTCTGAACTTAATTTGCCAAGCAATTGAATGAATTCCCTCACAGGGTCGTAGATAATACTCCCAGCCGGAGACCCTAGTGTTGTATTTTTTTTGTCGATTTAGTCCAATTTAAGTCTTAATTCTTTTCGGTCCGAACACGACTTTTGAATTTTACTCAGTATAACGACAGACAATTTAGGTCGGACGAATGCCAGACGATTTCACTCACCAAGCAGAGACATCGTACAGGAAAGCGTTAAAATGTTGTTCTCACACTCGAACATTTCCCTCATCATATGTAAACTCCGGCTAAACTTCGGTTAAGCGGGTGCAAATAACATCATTAGAAAAAAGTAAACGCCATCAAAACATAGTAAACAAGTTTGGGATTAAGAACAGACGTTTTATTTATCAAACAAATCGTTTTAGTCCACCGCCGTAGGAAGATATCTAAGGTAATTGGGACTGGTCGAACGCCGAAGGAGCGAGAACCTTTTAAGTTCTTGGGGTCCGAGGTATGCTTTCTCTGAAAATTTTAGATTTAGTTCTTTCATTTTTTAGTTAGGATTATTACAAAGAAAATACTTGACGGGAGGCATTTACTTTTGTCTTTTGCTATGGAAAATATTGCCAGGATTTTAATCTGAAAGGTAGCAATCTCTAAAGATTAAAGAACCCTTGGTAGATCTCGAAATACGTTAATGCAGCAACTCTTTGTAATCTCTTTAACTAACGTTTATTATATAACTAACATTTACCACAATTTTCACAAGAATTAAGAACCAATGCTTGTTAGTCAGCCACAAAACTCTTAACTCGCGTGCTTCGATAGCGAAGTTTTAGGAGGACTTAGCCCCCTTATCCTTAAAAATAGGGGAACACCAGCCTCTCGAGCCCCCGTGCATCCTACGGCCATGTTTTAGTTTAGATAACTTTTAGCGTTTGGGTTTGGGTTACAATGAATATCCATAGAAGTGCTCATAACTTGTTACCCACGGTAGTTTGGCGGTTGTTTACAGGATACAATCCATGCCGTAATAAAATTGTACATGACCTTAAACTACATATCGTAGACAAATTTAGGGTTAGGATTCGAGTTTTGGGTTAGGATTAGTATCAATAACATCGCTTTGAGAAACGTTTAGGATTGGGGTTAGGTTAAGGTTAAAGTTTGGATGAAAATAACTGATAATGAAATTGTCTTTTATGTATTAATTCATTGTCATTCGGACGAAACCGAATTAAACTCTTTCAAGCAAAGGAGTAATAGCGTTATTTGCACCCGCTAAGCTGCAGTTGTTCCTAACATGACCAGAAATCGAGGGCAGGCATCGATTTTATTCGCGGGCGCAACTTTTGAATGGTTTTTGTGGCTTGGATATAAGTCCAAAAAAGTTCGTTTGCATGCAATTTTCAAGAGATTTCTTGAGCACGACAAAGCTATGCCAAGGCTTCAAAAGTGGGTAGAGGATATATGCACTGCATGATTTATATCCTTGGATATTGATTTGCCATCATATGCTACTAAGGGGCTTTCAACAGACGATTTCCATTGCAAATAAAAATTTAATGGCCAAGCTAGGGGAACATTAGACATAATAAAGTAATGATGTGATTGTGGTAGCTTGGTGATTATAATCTTAATACGCCCGTTCTCAAGCTGTTCTCTCAGAAAAACTTTCTGAGTCCCTGACGGGAATCGAACCCGTAACCTTCTGATCGCCGGTGAGATGCTCTAAATTTGACTGTGTTGGCGCATAAACGAACTGTAATTTGATCTTCGTGTTATAAAATTCACTATTAAACAGCTATTACTAGTAAATTTCTTAAATTTGGATCCTTGTAAGGTTTACTTTAATTATTCTTAATACGCACTTTCTCAAGCTGTTTCCTCAGAAAAGCTTTCTGATTCCTTGACGGGAATCGAACCCGTAACCTTCTGATCGCCGGTGAGATGCTCTAACCATTGAGCTACAAAGATTCAGATGGTGAGTAAAGGTTAAATTTGTGTACTGGTTCGTATAGATGGTAGACATATGTACTGCCAGTCTGCAAGTCTCGACATGTCGTCTATTATTTCCAATTATATTCATTGATTAACACAAAAAAGTGGTGTAAGTGTAAAGTGGTGGTAGATGCATGAACACGAGTTTATTCTCTTACCCAGAACGCATGATCGCTAACCTCGGTCAGCCGCTTTATCGCCTCGGATGGCTGGCAACCCGGGCACATGCAAACATAAATTATTCACAATCCGAGCTGTCTTCCTGATCCGGGTGGGCAGCGAACCCGAGTTCGTGTAAACAGGCCCTTACTCGTCGAAGGAGATTTCCGGCAGGAAAGAGTTGATTATACTTGGCCTTGTGGATTACCTGTAGAAATAGAGCAGAAATATTTCAAACTTTTCCAACAAACAGGCCGAATCCTGAGCATGACAAATTCTCAAAAATGAAATTTTAGTTTAGACACAAAGGGTAAGACACTTAAGCTTGTTGCTTTGAATCCACCTGAGGGTTGACCGCTCCAACGACCTCCAAGAAAGAAAGCAAAGAGGGGGTCCGGAAGCAACAAAGTGTGGTGGGCGCATTGTGTTGAGAGCAATTCCATTTTAAATCTACTTTAGCATTTATTTTATTGGTATTCTAACTACAGGAAAATTTTGGCAGCTCAGACGTCTCTCAGAGCCAAGTAATACCGTCTTATTTCTCAACAGTTAGCTGACGTTTGCACCTGAAGTGCGGTCTACCGAAATGCACAGTGATTCTTTTTAGTATTTACTATTTGGAGGGTCAAACTCTTCTTTTACTATTCTTACTCTGAAAAGGTTTCTAGAGTTCTTTTCAGAACTGTCCAGCATAACCACTCACCATTGTTAATGTGTTTCAAAAAACGATATTTGAATTTATAACCACTGCCAAATCTTTGTTTTAATACCTTCTAGCGCGGGCGAGAGTAAAGAAATGAAAGAGTTGTCAATGTTGTGACAGGAAGGATTAAACGAGAGTCGGATACTCCTCGCGGCATGACCACAAAAAAACAAATAGGGGTCTGAAAGTTCATGTTGCCCAGAGACACGTAAATACTGCAAGGACTAGAATAATTGTTAGTCTTACTCTACTTAATTTACATCTAATGGCCTGTTTTCATTTGCGATTTTGCACGTTGTGATTGTCATCCTGGTGTATGCAACAAACGCATGATAGCCTATGAGGAAGGATATCCGCTTATGATTGGCTGCAGTTTGTCCTCGACAGTCTCGTCAGTTAAACACATACTCCAAGATGTCAACTGCTAAGCACAAAATCGAACGTGTAAAAAACCTTTAAGAGCTATTTAGCCCTTTCTAGACGGTGGTAGAACTCTACAATTTCAAGGAAGAGTGCTACTCCCCACCTGGATTTGTCCTCTTCAAATTTGAGCAAATCTAGTCGACCACACTTCTAAAAAGTGAGGGATCCGGCTACCCATTTCCCCAGAGACTTTGCCTCTGAATGGCCGTGAAGCTAGACAGATAAATAAAGCAGAGAGGAAAAATGGAAAAGTAAAGCAAAGAATAAGTAAAAAAAAAAACGACAGAGCAAAAGAAAGGAAAACAAAAACATCGGCCTGGCTCACAAGAAGTAAGAGCAAGCTCAAAAACGAAATGAAAGCCGTGCCAAAAAATGATTTCCTTAGGAACAACGTGTAAGAGCAATACAAAAGAGAAAGCAAAGGGTATATGAATTCGGGCGTTTCTAATTCGCTGGGATTCGATATCTATACTTTATTTGCTTAGGACTGTACAGTAGAATTACATCTCATTAGTTTTAACACGAATATCAACAACAACCTGTCAGAGCCTAAAACCGGATGTGTCAAGGTCTGACGTAATGTTCTTAAATATTTACAATTTAGTTCCTTACACAAAGGATCTTGTGTCTTGTGTTTGTGCGGGCTTTTTTTCCCCTGATTCGCACATAAATTTTACTTTTGCGTACGCCTGAGCTTGCTTCATTTGTGTAGACCAGTTTACAATTCACATTACTACGTGTATCGCGGGAGGGCCCTGAGTAGGTGATATCTGTGTTTCCATCAGAGTATCCAAACACGAAGAACGTTCACCAAAAATGCATTATAATGACCTGTTTGCGAGCTCTTCGAAAAGCTAAATCACTTGCCCAGCGGCTTGTGTTTTTCTTACGCTTTTTTCAAGTCTCGCAACGTCCAGTTTGTTTGGGTCACGGTATCCAAACACTGGAATCCATTTGGTATTTCTTAATTGAAGTTTGCGTTGCACGTTCGGTCTTATTAATCTATAAAAGGAAAAAGGTAATGGTTTTTGTGTGTTTGAATACCGTAACTCAATTACTTGGTAAGTTAAGTAGCTTGACTTTCGAATAATTATAAAACACTACCTTTTCCGCTTTTTCATCACGTTGAAGTGGCTTTAATTCGTTGTCAAGGGCTCGATCTTCCTAAGCTTGTCCCTGATTGGTTGTTGATGAATATTGTAAGAAGTTGCTCACGTATCACTGTTCAAATAAAGTTTTTCATCAGTCGTAACACTACAAAAGAAATATTAAAGGAATTCCCGTGCTTGGATACTGTGATCCAAACACTTGGGATGATGCTTGACTTTCTTAAAACTTAAAACATTTGACCAGCAGAGTAGCAGCTAGTGTTTTTTTCACGCTTTTCTCAAGCCTTACAACATCCTCCGTGTTTGGATTACGAAATCCAAACATGGAAATCACGTTCGTCATTTCTTAAATAACGCATGTCTTACACGGGCGGAACTAGAGCGTTGGTGGAGGTAGGGGGATTCGCGACCCTTGCCCTTTTTGTGGGAAATCTTTTTTTTTTCCTCATTCTCCAAAGCCACGGAGGTCTACTTCACTCGAAACAATCAAAATTGCCTCGATAGTGCTTTGATATTTCCTTCTGATCCCTGCCCCTAAAAATTCATAGACGCGCCCGTGCTGTCTTACCTACTAACCCACATACTTGCAATTTCTTCTGATTCGCCATTGCCGTTCCCGTTTCAACAGAAGTTGAAGAAAGAGAAACGGAAAGAACACAAGTTGTTCATTTCAACTGCTCGCCTTTTTAAAAAGGCCCTTCATTTGCTCATGCGTTTATTGAGTTCTTTGCCTTTACAGTAAATGTGTGACGACTTCAGATTGGTTTGCCTTTGTGTTTGGGTTTCCTGCTATGAGGCGTAGGAACCAACTAATCATTGGGGGGCGCAACCCACATCTAAAGGGAGTCCAGAGCGCATTCACCCCGAGAAATTTCTGATTTTCTGAGGCTTTGAAGCCCTATTTTCTGCATTTTGAGGGCAGTTTAAAAATAAACAAATATTATGAAAATATGATGACAATTATGTATAAAAAAGGGTAACTGTAGTAAAATTGGGGGGAACGGTCCACCACTTCTATTGCTGAGGGGCACGTACCCACACGGCCCCGCTTCCTATACCGATGCTGTTGCATTACCAGAGTGAACCACATTAAATAGAGTTTGATTGAATTCAAATGCTGCGAAATTTGAACTCTACTGATCAACCACATGAATTGGTATTAAAACAACAGATTAACCTTTATCTTCTTCCCTCAAACGATGAATCGTCTTCCAGAATAAAATTGAAAAATCAGATAAGGACGTAAAAGAGTTCATTTGTCGTCCTAGATTAATACTAAACAGCAGAGCTCAGCAAAAATTACGAAGTATGGGCATATTTTATACAAGCGTTCAATATTTTGAACGTTTCGCAACCTCATCAAAGAATAATAAGATTATAGCGGCTAGTGTTACATGATATTTACAGGATGTTGACGAGTGAGAGGAAGTAGGAAAATAGAATGTAACACTACTCATTAGATACCTCAGTTAGTGAAGATTAGTTCGAATAGCCCTTTGAACGACTGGCTATTATTATGCGTACAGTTGTGTGGCCTCGGGGATGCCATGGGTGCACCTACCTGACAGGCACAACTACAGGAGAGGTTGGCGGGATCGTGACGCCTGCCCTTTTTATGGGAAGTCTTATATCTGCCCTGTTAGAGACAGTTTTTTTGCCACCATTTCCAAAGCCACGAGGAAATCACATTCGAAATAACCAAATCGTCCTGGCGATTCTTGATATTTCCCTCTGACCTCTACCCTTCGAAATTTCTGGTGGTTGCGCCACTTGTGTGCCTCACGAAAATTCCCACTATTAATTTTGTTATTGCCGGAAATGTTGAACAAAACATGCCAAATTGCTTCCGAATTATTCTAGATCGACTGAACTATTGATTTTCCGAGTGGCCTTACCTGCAAAATCCAAAATCGCCGTGGTCGGGTGTTGCACACTTGCAGGTCCCCTCAAAATTCAGGTCTGGACGCGTCATGGCAATTACAAACCTAAGAATCTTTGAATTTGTAATACCCTAGCGAATCATCTGAGAAGGATATTACAATATTATTCGTTCTAAGTTTTGATGTGTACTGGCTTAGTTTAAGACCCTCCGTTTTGGTTGCATGTTTTTGACCAAGAATGGACAACGAGAGACGTTTGGCGTCCTTATGAATTAATATATGCCTCCTTATCTAACTTTGGAAGGTTAAGGTTTGTTCTCGCTAAATGACATACACTGGAAGCGCGTTCCAAGATGGTGGCCAATACTTACTGCACAAGGTTGAAATCGCTAACCCTTTTTCTAAATCCCATTCCATCCTCCTGTACTCCATGCCGTATGCCTTTTCCTAATCCCAATCCTAATCGTAACCCTAATTCTAATCCAAACTCAAACAACCAGTTCAGGGATAGGCTGTGATTTCTGTGACTATCCGATTGTAACCGGTGTCACAGGAAATATGTCCCCCCCAAAAATTTGTCCCCCCCAGGGCCAAATTTCCTAGGAAATTTGGCCCGGGGAGGCCAAATTTCCTAGGAAATATGTCCCCCCCTTCGGAAATTTGTCCCCCCTTTGAAACAAGTAATTCAAGACTTTTTAAAAGTAAAATATATATCTATTTCTTATAGCAATTGCGTTAAATACTGTATGTAATATTTACAAGAACGATGAAAACCTTAGTTCAACTCTTCCTAAACTAATCATACTTTTTACTGCGTTTTGCCGCACCACTCTCCTTTCTCGTAACCCAAGGCCGTCGGACTTCTTGTCAACGAAGTAGAGTACTCCATCTTTCGTGATGAACTTTTTATGCAAGCCATCATCGGCGTTTCTTGATTGTACCATACGCCTGATCGATCTTTTCTGCTCTTTTGACGATTGAGCGGGGTACTCCCCTCTGGTGACATAGTTATAAATGGTCTCGTATTGAGAGTTATCCATGTTACTCTTCTTGAAGTATGTGCAACAATGACAAAAAGTTTTGCAGCTTGGCTTTATATAGAGAAGCTGGCTTGTCATCCCACGTTTGTGACTCATCGATTTGTGATTCAAAGCCATTGTGCTTTTGGCAGCTTTTTGTTGTGTGCATCATTAGTTATGGTTAGGAATTTTATAATATGCATGGTTGCGGATAGCTTTTGGATGAGTCATCGATTATTGAAAAAGTTTATAAAAAGCCGCTATAACTTCTACTCAAGCCAACATGCTTTTAAAACAGCAAAAACTTTTTTTAAATTTTATTTCCGCATAATGTATGAGCAGCATACATTCAATTAAATGTTCTAAACACCTTTAGCAACAACAAGAAGCTTCACAAGCTTACCTACCTTGGTAAACAAGGTGAATTTCTTGTTCGAAACTTAATTAAAAAACTACGGCGTAACCTAAAAGTTAAAGTTAATTTTGTTGTCATTTGTTGTTCACTTTTCGTCTGATCCGACATTTCCATATCTCTCAGCCACTCGACAATTGTCTGGCTTTTCTCTCGTCTAGCTGTTAATCTCACATGTTGTTAATATCCGACTATGTTAATTTCGTTGTTAATATCTCACTTGTGTTAATATCCGACTATGTTAATTTCAAGTAGATGAACGATCTTCAAGCTCGATACTCAGAAAATGATATCTGAGCCCCAGACGGGGATCGAACCCGCAACCTTCTGATGACCGGTTGCGGTTCGATCCCCGTCTGGGGCTCAGATATCATTTTCTGAGTATCGAGCTTGAAGATCGTTCATCTACTTCAATATATCCAAGCTCTCATGTTTCCTAAACATCAAACTATGTTAATTTCGTCGTTAATATCTCACTTGTGTTAATATCCGACTTTGTTAATTTCGTTGTTAATAGCCGATGACATCATCCTTGTAATTTCTTATATATATATATAACGCAGTAAGCTTTGTAAACATCTTGGCCTAATGATGACTCTGAAATAGAGCCGAAATATTACCGTTTTTTAACTTGTCTGTCTCTTGTTCCAACTTGAATATCAAGTCACAAGATGAAAATTTTCGGTCTGTATTTTATTCTTTACTTTTTCAAATTGTCCTCTGGTTGTGGTTTTTGATGATCTCTGGGTATACGATTTAGGGGGGACAAATTTCCGAAGAGGGGGCCAAATTTCCTAGGAAATATGGCCCCCTGGGGGGACATATTTCCTAGGAAATTTGGCCCGGGGGGGACAAATTATAGGGGGACAAATTTCCTGTGACACCGGGACAGGGGTTGATGTACGCGTTAGGTTTACCGCTATGAATAATCCAACTTTGCAAAGAAGTTTTTTCTCAGATGTGTTTCTGTTCATTCTTAGGAAGGTAACCACCGTTGCACCTTCTTCTGAGGTATGACATCAAACCCACTTGTAGATATAACTTCCGATTCTGAGAAATGACGTCATGGAATCGAGCTGTTTTCCAGTCCCTGGCAGTATGTTGGGGTAGATTTGCTGTATGTTGTGTACTGAAAGTCGTGTTTGGACGTAATAATGAGAACAAATTTAATCGTCTCCGTTCTGCTCTTATCGCTTTACGAAGTGTACGTATGGGGAGCACGGACAACCGAAAATTCGAAGCACTTGTTTGTCCAAAGAACTGAACCAGTTCGCGGGAGTTCTTTGCCTGTTCACGAAATTCGTCTTTCCGAAAACGGAAGTTTCGCTGCTGAATCGCAAGAAAATGTGCATCACAGGTCGTCGAGAAGACGAAGATCAGCTCAGTCAGAGGGAGCCACAAATACAAATCCCACTGAAACAATGGTGAGTTGTTCTAGGGAAGAATACTTTTTACTTAGCTGCATGCGTACTCCAGGTGTTGTCGGATGGACGGTTGGTAATGAACTACGTTTAACTCCTGTCGCTTACGTAACCGAAAGCCCAGGTCATATTTCAACGACTTTGTAGCATGTTACCGTAAACCTATCGAGTTCTGCTATGTTTCAACGCTTTATCTAACACGAATTTTCATTGAAAGTCTAAGAAACCGTGAGCTGACGGTTACGACACCTGCGTCATTTATTCGACATCGATGACATGGCGGTCAAGAGTTTAATAGCTAAATCGCACGCGAAATATCGTTTGCGGAAGAAAACTTTTCTCTCAAGGTGGCGACAACGTTTATGGCAACATTCGGAGAAATTCTTGCTTTGTTAGTAGCTGATTTGTTTTCGTAACATGTTTGGCAACAAAACCAAGAAGTGCTGTTGTCCACATTACATTCCCAACAATGTTTCTACGTTTGGAAGGGCTGCCTTGTAGTTTCGTTTAGAATTCAGAACTTGACTTTTGGAAAATGAATTTTGATTCTCTAGCAGAGCCGTCAGTTTATTCAGTCTAACCATGTACGTGTAGGGAAAGTATGAACTGGGTAATTTCGTTCTACTCTAATCACTTTAGTCCAAACAATAGGTTCATTTTCATATGATGTTGCGAATTATAGCATGTGTTACTTATCTATTGGGCGAGGTATACAACGGAAAATTTTGGGGAGAGGGACGTGAGAACTGTAGTAATTAAACAAAAATGCTAAAACGAAAGTGAATTCCAGGTTTGTTGTCAGAACAATAAAATTGGATCGTCTAAAGTAACTTCTATTTTAATAAGCATGGCCTAAAATGCAGAACGGAATTATTCTGAGGTGGTTCATTCGATAAGCCCAAAACGGCCGACGTATTTTGAAAACCAATGTTATAAATGTTGCTTTGTGTGAAAAACCTGAAAACTAAATGGTCAGTCAAATTTCACCATCTTGATATTGGAAACCACATTGTATGATAATGAGCCTAGTTTTTAATTGTTGTAATGTTTGGAAAAATATGGAAGAGCATTGTCTTTTCAAAGATGTACCAAAGTTTGGCCAGTAGATCAGAGCAAATGAGAGCAAATTTTGATTGGCTGAGAAGTTTGTGAACCTCAGTGAATATGCATTTAGATTAGTAAGATGTGAATCTTTGCTAAACAGCCACAATGCCATGCACAGCCAATGAAAATTCCAAGTCCAATTGTTTTACCCACAAATGACTAAACAGCTATAAAGTCATCATAAAGGCTCTACTAATTTGCAGTTTAGAAACTGTTTTTAATTTCTAAGATGTATATTATAGAACTCATTCCTGGGTCATTAATGAGTAAAAAACTGGGAAAGATGTACTGACAGCTATTTCCCTGTATGATTATCTATTGCTTGGAGGTTGAATGTTGAATGACAGCATTCCCTGTTATCATCAGAGACTACCAACATATTGCTATCATTGAAGTAAAATTTGAGAGAACTGTTATACTCATCTTGACACAGTTAATTGGGAGGTGATACATGTACAGTACCATCCACATCTATCTTAACATGTTTTTCCACCTATTTTCATCTATTGTCCTTTGTCTCTGCATCTTTTGTCCTTTTTCTCTGGGTCTTTTGTCCCTCGTCTCCGTGTCTTTCATCCTTTGTTCCTGTGTCTATCTTCTCTTGTCTCTGCATCCATCATCTCTAATCTCTGCATCTATCATCTCTTGTCTCTGCATCTTTTATTTGTATTAATAAATTTTTGATATTTATTCACATGCCAATAGTGTTGTTATAATATTGTCAAAGTGGTTGACAAGTAAATGATTTGCAAAACTGTGGATCATATTTTAAATCATAATAATTTGTGGGTGATTGATCATGTCGCCAGCTATTCTTATGCAAAAATTTGAATTCATAAAACCGGTGAATCTTTACATAAGTGCAGTCCACACACATCAAGCTGTGTCTTAATATTCTGATACCAAACAGCAGGAAAACAATTGAAAAAACTTGGAAAATTCTTACTCTCGATCAGACCTATTACTACAATTCAATCCAAAATCTTGACTTTTCAGTATTCTCAAGTGCAATTTGAATGATATAGAAATCTGTGTTTTGAGACAATAGATGATAGATAAAAATGCAGAGACAATAGTCAATAGACATAGAGACAGTAGACAATAGAAGGATGGACAACTGATGCAGAGATGATAGATGAAACACTCACAGTTGATAGATGATAGACAGACGAATGATAGATGATAGACAGACAAGTGATAGATGATAGACAGACAAATGATAGACGATAGATGGATGGATAATAGAAGATAGATGGACGGACAATAGACAACAGACAATGTTAAGATAGACATGGACAGTACTATATGTCACCATCCAAGTGTTGGCATCAAGAAGGGTTGGTGATGGAAATATACTGTACATGTACAGTGTATTACTCAGAGTAGATAAATTTCATAATGAAAAAATATTCTGTTGATGGATAACCTACATGTTAAGGCTATATAAGATTACATGTGTTCATAAAAGTTGGCCTAAGGTGTATTAAAGTAAATGGTTTGAACCTGGGAGAATCGTGACATGTTTGAGGAAGTTGATCATCCAGGTTAGTGTAGTCTTGAGAAAGACTGTTGGTTGAAGTGACTGATGTTTTGACAGCCTTAGCGGCAGTCATCTTGACTCTGAAGATGACCACTGCTAAGGCTGTCGAAACGTCAGTCACTTCAACCAACAGTCTTTCTCAAGACTACACTAACCTGGACAATCAACTTCCTCAAATATGCTAAGGTGTATTAGTGAGTGGTTTTCAACTTAATCACAGTAGATGTTCTTAACTGTAAAAAGTGTCAGAGAATGGTCAGAACAACTTTATTTAGATAGATATATTGAATTTTAGATATTACATACTAGTAATGAGTGTACAAGTATTTAACTATGACAATATGAAAAAAATGTCAGCATTTTAATATTGTTTGGTAACGATGTGAAAATCCTTGGTTAAAATTCAAATGAACCTTATTATTCCTCAGGAATTATTAAGGTATTATTTTATTATTTTGGTGAAAGAGGGATATTATTGGAATAGCAGAATGAAACTGTTTCAGCCATAGACCAAAACCATTTCAGCTGCTGTTGAACCCTTTGAACCATTTAAAATGTCAAAATTATTCTAAATCAATGAAACAGCTTCTAAATGACTTCAAGGACTCAACAGTGGTGTAGCCAGGGTCCAACTTTTGGGGGTGGTGGCAGTGCTGAAATTGGACCCCCTGAATAATTGATTGTGGTTCTGAATCTGTGAATTTCTTAGTCATATGCAGTGTATGATGCATGCATTCTATCCCATAATCTTCAAACAAATATGAACTGGAAAATTAATGTATCATATGAATGGAAAACTTTGTCATGCCACCCAATTTTTGCATTCTTTTTGATTTTGAATGTCTCTCTCAATACAAGCAAAATGCTTTGCTTGATGATCTCAATTACTTAACCTAGGCAAACTTTCCATATCACTCAGGTGGAAATCTGCATTTGCCCTTGTCTACTGGAAACTTTATACCTTTTGGCTGGCAAGGTTCTTTTTTCTGATTATGTGATCCCTTGCTTCCCTTCCACTGGCTAAGGGAAAGCATGGATCAAATTCATTAGTTAAAAGATCTCAAGGGGCTTCTTCCACTGAGTAAAATTCAATGTGATAAAGTCTACAGACAAGCTAAAATGACAAAGCAAGAATTTTTGCACCTTATCTTCAATGCAGGTACCATGGAAATAATGTGTTACATCAAAAACAACATATTTCAACCAGCTAGGTAGCTATGCATGCTGATCAATAATGGGTCTCAAAGAACATTTTTACCAACCATCCAGGTTTGGATGAAGCATATTTATAGATATAATATGTGTGGTTATAAATTAACAATTGGATTGAATATTAACTCACCTGACCATGCCACATGACCACAGTGCCTCCTTACAAACATTTCTCTACAGATATAGTATTTTCTTTTGGATGATCTTGAAGCCATTTCCAGAGGGCAACCACACACCCCCTTTCCCCCTTTCCATAGCTATGGCCCAGGGACTCAAAAGTTTTTACTGTGTTGTATCATTATTTTTTTGAAACAGCTGCCTTATAATTCAAGATTTGGGATGTTTTGAAAGATAGTAAATCTACTTTAAACCATTATTGGTAACAGATAAAGTTTTAAGTAAAAGGGTTATTACAAAAGAGACAGTGCCCTGCTACTGTTCTTTTTATGGTTTTAAGGGTGGAATAAAAGCAACAACAATCCTCTATCATTTGGATGTACCAGATGACCTCTTTTTGTTCTAATCTTGGTCTACCAATTTTGAAGCATCCCTTTTTTTAATAACAAAATAACAACAACACATTTTCTAGCAACAGCTAAATGAAACTAGGTATCCTTGCAACCTTGATGAAGTTTTGCATTCATGTAAACATGTTTTCCATGTCAAACTTTCCCCAAACTTGTAAGAGAAGAACAAAACCCAGATAGGGTGAAACAAGAATAAAAAGTGTATTGTGATTGTGTAAAATGTCTCTCTTCGGTTTGGCACTGAAATTTTATTGCTTTGACATAAGTACAATGACAGGGCTCATGCATGGGAACTTTTTTGTGCTTAATTTAAGACTTTGAAAGATTGTGGTTACTTGTGTCCATTTTAAATGTCATGTGGGTTCTTTTTTAAACAGCTCTAAATGTTGGTGACATCTGTATTTTTGAAAAACAGACCAAAATACTTTTAACTCCCTTCATAAAAAAATTTTCTGGTCCAGATGAGAGAAGGTATATTTTTGTTTGAATCCCACACTTATAAAGGTAATTTTAACTTTGGCTTGAAGTAGCCTTCTGGTCAAACAAGATGTAAAGCAATTCAACCATATCAATCCCTCACTGGCAAAGTGCTTTTAGCTCACCTGGTATGTATATGAGTAAGAATGACAATTTTCTTTTCTCTCAGTTGATAAACTACTCAACTTACTTGGATGGTCTTTGTGAGTCAAGCTGTGGCTCATTTTCAGGTTCTGCTGTAATCACTTTGCTGTAAATAAAATGGTTGGCTCTATTGTGCTTTGTATCAGCTTTGCAGAAGTTTCCCTGACATGATGGATGCTGACATTTAGAAATTCCTCTAAGTAATCTTCCCATTTTAACTGCTGTAGGTATTCAGCTGGTTTTGATAAATGTCTGCTGGGTTCTTTACTTTCATAATCTAGTGACTTAGTGATCTGCTAATATCACGAGTAGTTACAATTGATGGTGTTCATTTGCTGAAATTATATGAACCCCGTTTTACTGAGCAAAAGCTTTGTTTTCTATTTTTAAGGGGTTTCCGGAAATTACGTTTTTGCTTCTCTTAGTTGTAGATTGTTTGCAGAAGGACAGGCTGACATGGCTGCATAAGCTATTTAGGTAGACTGTCTTTTTATGTTTACAGACTTATTTCTCTCGTGATATAAAAATAGGATACTGAGTAGACCGTGTTAAATAAGGTAAAAAGTTTAAAGGCTGGTAACCGACATGACTGATCTCAAAGAATTTCAAACGAAGGGCCTTTACTCGAAAGGTCAGAAATCTTTGAGATCAGTCAGGGCAGTTGCCAACCTTTAACCTTTCTCTCGTGATGCTCGGTATTGTCAACTCAGTCAAATATACATGTACCATCATTACCAAAATTACTGGGACAGCCCTGATGTTCCATGACTTGCCTCCACATTCTTTTCCCCATAATCCTCAAATGTGCATCGGTAAGGAGAACTCACAAAGAAGTCACCAACCCTATGGCTCTTTGTCTGTTAATGTAAAATAGAGGTTAAAATGAAATTAAAGTGAAAAAAGAAAACAAACGAACGAAGAAACAAAAAAACATTTAATGAGCACTGCAGCTGAAAAACATCAGTCTCAGTTGCTTTGTTCTTAAACAGCGTAACGTGTTTGTCTGGAGAGTCATCGCCAAAGACATGAAAAACGTCAAAGTCTGGTGAACGGTGAATTACAGTGGAAGACGAAATTCAAAGAAAATAATTGTATGACGTTTTCGTTGAGCACCCAACGATCCGTGGCGCCGAAGGTAACCTAGGACAGCGAAGGGCAGAACCTCAAAAAGAGCACTTTCATTTTACTTAACAAACAAGCAAAGGGAAGTTTTAAATATCTTGAAGTGGAAGATACTCACAGCGAACGTTTGTCAACAAGGCAATGATAATTTTGAAAGATTAACTCTTACGCTCGTGCCAAACTTCTTAATATTACTCTGGCTAACGCCAGACCATTTAGCTTGTCAAGTTGAGACTGCTCGAGATTCCGTCGAATAAAATTGGTCGCATTAAAGGCGACGGAACTTCGACGCCTGAACAAGGCCCAAAATGCCGTTGTGTATAATGAGACTTTGTTTTAGCAAATCTTGCACTATAACATTACGGTACTTAGAAATGAAACTGTATTTGTAGCGATTTTAGGATAACGTGAGCCGTTTTATAGTTCTTGAACGAAGAGTTTAAAAATTTTAATATGGTTAAACAACTGAAAAAACCAAAAGTAGTTCAGTTGGGGATTCACCACAACTTAACCATTCATCGGCAAATGTTTTTAACGTCTTAACCATCCATCATACCATCTTAACCACCTTGGTGTATTTACCACAGCCAAATGTATCCCGTAGTAAAAAGCCTAAAATGGCTGAAAACTGAAATGTTTAGCCACAACTTTCGGGTCAAGTGCATTTTAGCGATTTCACATGAATCAATTAGGCAATCGCGATCTCAACTCACCGAAACCTAACCATTGAATTCTAAAACCACTGGAACGATACCTGCAAACGGAATTTTGAAGCAAACCTGGAGCTGACATGTATGTCAATATGCAGGTCATCCCAGTCCCCTACGCGGTGAAACATGCAACCAATTGCGGAAAACTTAACCTAAATTTCGAGATTTTTTTTAACAAGTTTCTTTTTATCCTAAGAAAGTAGAGTAAAATGTCTCCAAGACTACATATTTGTCAAATTAACCGTCCATGAAAAAGAAAGGTTCAGTACAACTTTTCCACCAGCGTGTTTTTAACCTACAGGGCTTCCCCCATTTCGGCTTCATTCAATCGCGAGGACAGGTATAACGAAAAATCGCTCCAGTCTTTTTAGGGTTCATTGAACCCAACCCTAATCCTAAACTAAACCTGATCCTAACTTTAGCCCAAACTCAAAAAAAACTAACCGTATTCTAATTCTAACCCTTAACCAGGGCTGGCGCCGGGTATTCCCTGGCATAGGGGCTAAGATCCCCGACCGAGGGGCTAAAGCAGAAAGGCTGGTTCCACACCCATTTGATAATTTCCTGATTTTAAAGGCGAAAATATGTTGTTATTAGCCAGAAATAATTGCAACAACAGACTAGAAACAGCATATCTTTTTAGGTTTATGACATAAAGAGAAAAATCTATTGCCTTTCATGGCTAAATCAATAGCAAGTACTCATAGTTCGTACAAAATATAAATGTGTTAACATCTGTGACGAATTCCCGACGAATTGTTAATATTCCCCGACAGGGAACATAAGTTCCCCGATGGGAGGTAGTAATCTCCTTTGCCACCCTCTAGGCCAAACTCTAATCCTGACCCTGGTAGGCGTGCGGTTTGTCTGCGTTCGCTACACTGCGTTCTTACCTAGCTTTCTTAGTCCAAATCTCATGATGAATATATCTGATGCAATGAAAGCAACAATAATTTGATCCCGATAGTTACTAATAGCTTCTATCACTTTCTGACCACGCTATAAACGTAGAACTATCGTCACATAGTAACACATGTTTTTTGTCTTTGTGTAGCACAACTTCAATGATAAGCACTATATGTTGTACGTACACTGGAGTGGCTTTAATAACAGTGATACAGTTGTGGTGCTCTCCCGTGATATCTTTCCTAACAGTCGAAGTACAAGTTATCTGTATGTATCCAACGACTATGGGAAATCATATCTTAATCAGTCAAGTAAACTTGAATACAAAAGTGGAGGTGTAACTTCTCGAGCAGTGATTGAGGTGTTCTACGCGAGTCCAGTAAAGAAAAAGTGGGTAAGTTTAGAAAAAATTATTGAAGTCAGTGAACACTACACCATACACGATACACAGTCTGTCCTAGGTGTACTTTTTGTTAGTTCCTTGGTTGTCAAGAAGCCTGGCTATTTTGCGTGAAACGTTGCGTTGTTTTATACTTTTAGTTCTAAGTATTCATATTACATGAAGTCATTCTGAATAAAACTGAAGTATTTAAAAAGGTGTGTGGTTCAGGCCTCAATCACCGGTTCCCCTTAATACGTCTACTGAATACAACTACCAGAATGTCTTTCAAAATCTTGTTTGTAATATTAATCGGAGCATTGGCCAGTTCCTTTTGTTACGTCAGCTGAATACGACTACCGCAACAGTTTGCGGTTTTTTCATTTTCATGCAAACATTGAATTCCCAAAGCGAATGTAAAGACAATTGCTCCGATTAACATTACAAAGAAGATTTTAAAAGGCGTTTTGGTAGTAGTATTCACAGATGTATATGGGGAACCAGCCATTGTCTCTCCATTCGCTTTGGGAATTCAAAGTTTGCATGAAAATGAAAAAAATGGCAAAGTGTTTTGGTAATTGTATTCAAGGGAAAGAACTACAATATTTCATCTTGAAAATCTTAATAAATGGACTTAATTTTTTCCCTTACATATTCGAGGCAAGGATGTATGCCAAGATAATTAGTTGATGGTGTAGGGCAGGGGTGCGCAACCTGCGGCCCACGGACCACATGCAACCCTCGAAAGTCGTTTACGCAGTTCGCGGAGTTTTTTAAGTTGAAAAAAAAGTACTGCAAATCAGAATCTTCTATCGGTAATAAAGGCCGGAGTCGAACTCTTCCAAGACTGACTTTTGCCCCTTAATTAACTTAACTCAGAACTAGAGGCTTTATTGAGGTTGTTAGGACATAATCTCATAAATAGCATCTTCGGTATAGAAAGATAGATCTTACGAGGGAAATGGGCTGCGAACGCAAACACTGATGGCTTTCCAACTATTTTAAACCAGAAATTTGGACCGTAGAAGCAGAAAGGTAGCGCGCCTCTAGTGTAGAGGACAACAGTGCTAAATTAAAAAGAACTATTTGGTATATTTTCTATATATTCATTAAAAAACGTTACTGAAGTTTGTCTTGCACGTTCAGTCTTGTTATTTTATAACAGAAATACGTTATGGTTTTGCTTGTGATTTGTAGCGCACCGAGTTTCTTGAGTGATACCCACCAGAAGACTTCCAGTCAGAACTCTCCTTTATGATCATTATTCAAGTGCTTTTATACTCTCGGCCCAGCCTGGACGTTACACGTAGATAACGAAATATGGAAACTAAGTTGTAGCACATATAACTCTCACAACGGAAGGGTGCTTTGCGATTGACACCTTGGAGTATGTGCTAAACTGAAGAGAGTACCGAGGACAAACTGAAGCGAGTCATAAACAGACATTTTGCTGCATAGTCTATTCTGGGTTTATTACATACACTAGGATGACATTCGCAATGTGCAAAAGCGCACGTGTAAACGACCCTTTAGGATACAGTGATCCAAAGACACGGGATGTTGAGGGACTTGAGAAATTTGAGAAAGCGTAGCCGCAAGGCGAGTGTTTTTAGATTTCCGAATATCGAACAAGTTTTATTACGCTTATCTCAAGTCCCGCAACATCCCGCGTGTTGAAAATCCATTTGGTAATTCTCTTATAAAATGACGACAAATTAAAAGCAGTTAACTTTATAAACACATTGATGAAGTGAGCAATTAGTTCTCTCGAAAATCATCAACTACCGATCAGAGCCGAGCTTAAGAAAATCGGACCGTGGTCAACGAACTGAAGTCACTTCAACGTGGTGAAAAGAAAGAAAAACAAACGAGTTTTATTTCAGCTATTTGAAAGTCAAGTAACGTTGCAAGTGTCTGAATCATAATGTCCAAACCCACAAAAACCATCACATATTTCTTTTATTAGATAAGACTGAACATGCAAGACAAACTTCAGTATACTTTTGGCGGGAAATTTTCCGTGTTTGAATACTGTTGTCCAAAGACGGGCGTTAACCAATCAGAGCTCGCGAACGATAAACGTTTTATAAATTTATTTCCTTACTGATTGGTTCATACACGTAATAAATATTTCCTTTGTAATCATATTTTATATTTTAAAATAAGTTTCCATCACGCATGCAGTGACTGGCCAGTTACCGTGTTTATATCAGGCTGTGCAAACACAGTTATGACATTACACCGCCGCTTGACGCCAGAGTTTGTTCATGGCGCGAATGGGAAACTTTGATTAGTATACGATCTAATAAGAAGAACTTACTATTTGATATTGAAAATAAAGTTTGTTATTCACGATTATTATCGCTCAGTTCTTTGCTTATTTTGTAAAAGTAATAGAAACTGTTGTGTTTATATAGCCTGATGTGAACACTCGGAGAGGTTGAGGGAACTTTCAAACGGCTGTGTAAACCATTGACCTTCGGCCTCAGGCGTACACAGCAGCTTTCGAGTTCTTCCAACCCCCTTGGGATTGCATCAGACTGTATAAACATGGCAAAACAGCTTCTATTTCTTAAATACCTTCACGAAGTAACTCTATGAAGATGCTGTTAAGTTGACAACGAAACGTTTGCTGAAAACTTGATTACTTTTTAGCGCATGAGAATTTTTTTGTGTTTTATGCAAAGCACTTGTATTTATTACCAAGTTATACTTCTCACTTATCGTTCTTCTCTTACGATTTGTTTAAATTGGTTGTTCAGACCATTCTTAAGGCAAAAACCTCATTTACGTGGTTGCTTCCCAGTTAACTTCTGTTTATGTTGACTTGAATGCTAACTAATAGTAACTGACTGGGCAAAAAGTTGAACCAAGATGGCCGACCATGAAGGGTAATACGTCAGTTTCAGTCCACTTCGCGGTCTTGTACGTCAATTCCAGTTCTTTGCACGACTTTAATCTTCAGTTTTTATTTAGTACGGCTTTGTAAACATTCACAACCATGGAAAAGGTTTTCAGACGAAATACTAGTACACGAATTTTTTAATTAGCGAGTATTTAAAAGGATTCAAAAATTTTTTGTGGCCTAACATGTATATTAAATTGTTTAAAGATGGAAACTAACCGTAAAAAGAGGATGTGCACTTAGCAGTTTCCTGAAAACAGTTTTCTGAGGCCATTTAAGTGGGTTCCTCGTTAGTTTGGAAATGTATTTTTGTGGAATGATTTTGTCGGAATATATTTGAAATTCTTAAACTCATTTCTGTCATTTTGAAGTACATTTAGTATGTACTTTCAATAAAAATCATTAAGGAAAGTGTAAAGAGTCGCGTGGGAGACTAAAACTGATGTGGAAGAGTGAGTGGGGGACTAGAACTGACGTAATAAAGTTGCCTTTCATGGGCGGCCATCTTGGCTTCACATTTCATTGGTCAGTTGGTATTCCATTCATAGAAATAAGGTTGCAGTGTTGGTTCCTGGCATATCAGTTTTTCCGGGTATTTTAAACCAATATTTGACAATACCTTTTTTGTCCGTCATCAGATCCCTGAACGCCGTCAGACACCATTGTGATCTTGTGTCAAGTAAACTTTTCTTTTCTTTTATAGTATATTTTTGCTGATACCTTCCACAATGTAATCTTTAAATCAACTGACGACTGCGATACTTTAAAAGCTGTCACTTTGGGATTCACACCGTCAGACATTGTCTTTCATCCCACAGATGAGTACGGACTCGTGGCTTACGATGAAAAAACTGAGAAAGTAAGTGTTCATTTATATGCGCAAGGAATTTTTAAAGTAATAGTTTTGTTTTTGCCAGGAGAATGTGCATTATGACTTGGTCGAATAGTATTTGATTAATATTGGCGAGCTGCAGCGCAAGTCATTTGCGCAACATTTGTTGAGCCAAATGTTGGAAATATGGGAAACGTTGAAACAGGTCTGCGAACAATGTTAGAAATCGTGAAAAATGTTCGAAGCTTATTTTGAGCGTGTTGAGACAAATTTGAATTTACTCAAAGTATAATCCAAAATTGCTCCTACATTTCCATTCTTCTCGAAAACTTTGGGTCCCATTAGAGCTGTTTGAACAGTTTGCCCAACATTTGTCGAATTGAAGCGTGCGCACATCATGTTTTGCTCGCTTTGCCGAGGTCTGGTTCTTGTCACCAGTATCCGCGTAACGAATTGGATGACCAAATGTTGGTTAGGTGTTGTATTAATTTTGGAAGCTTTTGAACGGTCTGTTTCCAATATTTTTTTTTGGCGTCCAACATTTAAGTGACATTTGCTCAACAAATGTTGGATGAACGTTGGAGGCATTTTAATCGGGCTTTAAATCTAAAAACCTGTAAAGCTCGGATGCGAGTGGAGGTGATGTCATGTGCCCAACTTGTATTCGGACACTGGATCACGTTTGTGATTTTAGGTACAGAGTTTCTTTAAGTTTTGAAATAGGTAGCCGACCAGTAAGAATAGGTGGTTATGAGTTATGCAAATGGACGAAAGCCGAGAGCTTCTAGGCAAGTGTGCTGGCATACTGTTGTTTGCCGCGTAATTTTTGAAACTTCGAATCCCTGTGTTACATTTTTGATCATTCCGAACCAAATGTCGGGAATTGAATAGTACTTTCCGGCTTGTAATTTTCACCGGATTGTTTACTGTTCCGTTAAATTTTTACTAATGTTCACCGTTCCTGCTTACAAGTGGAACTACGTTTGATTACAAAAAAAGTAATATAAAGTATACACGTGTAGTGGAACTATGCCACCATGTTCATATTAAGTTCGTAATTAATGAGATAAATATGTGAATAAGACAAATATGATACTGTATACATGTTTGATAGACAGTTGGGCGTGTCTCTTGCGTGTCGATTTCAAGCGAGGGCTCTGAGCTCTAGAGTCAGTCGGTAAGGTCTTTAGAAAAATAAAAAAGCCTTTGTAGAAAACCGAACGATTCACTGTGTATTTTCTGGATAGTATCCTACTAGACACGCAATTGAGTATCCTCTTTCTATCTTCTGTCTTGTATCACTCACATGAAAACCTCTTCTATTTTGTCGTCAACTACATCTAACTCTTTGCGAAGATGAATACGTCACGAATTATTAAAAGAGCACGTAATTTTCATTCGATCACATTTGCCTGACACGGGTGTGCCCGGGAAATTTTGTTACTAGTGTCCGCACGGTAAAGATGGAAGAAATGTCATTTGGGGTCTGGAGACACGCTCCGCGTGGAAGTTTTTGAAATTTTAGTTTTCTCTTTGTATTCTTTGTTTTGTTATTCTTTCCCCCCATGAAAAGTGCAGTTTCAATGTGTTACTGATGTGTTGCAGCAAATTTACAGGTAATTACACAATGGCAGATAAACCCTATGGGCCAAGTGGGCCATTGCCCAGGGCCCCGCGCTTGTCGGCTTGTTAGGAGGCCCGCGCTTTGCGTTACGCCTGGTACGCGGTCTCTTCGCCAGTAACTATTCTCTTTTCATACAACATTTACGGGGCTCGCGAATCTGCTTTATTGCTTGCAATCTGTAATAGTTACTTGTACATGTACGTGTGTTGTAAGTTCTACAAAGTTCTTACAGAATATAACAAATTTCAAATCAGCTGTAATTTTGAAATCTAGTTAATAGATTCATGGGGCCCCGCGGGACACATTTGCCCAAGGCCTCGCTTTACCTTGACCTGCCCCTGTAATTACAAACACTGTGCATTATATTGTAATCTGGTTCAAACTGACTAGAAAAAAAGAGTTAAAACCACATTACTAGATACATGAAATAAAAGCCTTTGCAGAAAAACCTGCATGCTATACAACTGATAAATGCAATGTGACACAAGTACAGTGGTGCATTGACAGGCTATTGATTATTGCATTGATTTCTCTGCACGTATGTGACTTGCCTGTCTCACTTTAAGTCTATCCCTCTCTTTTAACCAACCCATTACGGGGTAGCCAGAGTAAAATTAATAAAGGCGAGAAATGCCGTCGTCAGGCGTCAAAGAGTTGAGTCAGAATTTCATAAATGTTGTAGATACCTTTCGTTAGTCGTACACAAAGTAGTCTGGTTCGCCACTGTGCAAGTTGCTTCCGAGTACACAACACAAGGTGTATATTTTCGTTCGAAAAACTGTGCGTGCAATGGTTCATCACAGATTTCAAGATTTTACTTTACTTTCTTCGGGGAGTTGCCACACTTCAAGAATGTCGATTAAAAATCATTTTCGTCAAGCATAAAAATCATCTTACTCTGGAGGCAAGTGGGCTGGCAGTATCAGGGGTTGAAATAAGAAATTTTTTTTAGTCGCTCAAGTGGCGACCAGACAAGAAAATCTTGACGCCAAACTTAATACCAGGTTGCCATACATGAATGAAGACTTATTGATAAAAAAATGTATGCAGATTATTTAATATTAAGTTATATCATTATCATATACAATATCAGAAAAAAAAAAAATCAAAGAATAATAAACAATTATGAAACTGTCAGACTCTGTGTTCTATTTATTTCACAACATCATATTATTACAAACTGAATTCAGAAAATCAAATATTAAATAATATTATTATATTATATATCACTTTATGAGTTAATTATGAGTATTCTTATCAGATTCAGTGTCACTGTCAGTGTCAGAGTTTTTTTTTTTTTGTTTTTCTTCATTTTATGGGAACCATGAGGATTCACCGGTCTCCTCCGTCATACTACATTTCCACCATAGTGACACAGATCTAGTGGGATCGAAAGAAGACAGATCCTTGCTGGACAGTTCAATGGTCATCAAATCGTTAACAGAATCTGTATCCAGATTAGAGCGCCAGTCACATTTAATTCTGTTCATCAGACTGAATCCTCTCTCTGGTTCCGCTGAGGCTATAGCCATCACCAACCAGATCCCAACAAGTGCTAAAGCATTTGCACATTCTCCTGATGGCTTATGCAGAGCCAGAAGCTGGGGCCAAAGTTTATAACCCCTCAAAGTGTTCAGTTTCTCACCATTCTGGCTATAGACATATAAGTAATTCAAACCACTCATCAGCAATTGCCTCTGGATCAAGCCCTTTACTTAACAGAAAAGGCCCATAATGTTTCACTAAAGTTTCAATGTCATCCTGTCCATAATCACATAACTTGTCTTTTTCTGTTGGCCAGCTTCTTGGTTCCATAACCTGAAATGCACGCAGAACATCATTTGATGAGAAAGTGTCAAATCTTGCTTTGATGCAGTCAGTCGTCACTTTGACAAGCCTTTCTAGCTCTGATGTGGTTTTGTCAATGACAGTAGATAGATCAGTCACTCCTGAAACTCTTCTGGTTGGCACTGAATTAAGCTGATGGTTAGTTTCTTAGTTAGTTTCTTTCTGATGTCATACTTAGAGAGTTTTAATAGCGTGGCATGTAGCTTCACCCTCATGATTTCAATAGTGGATTCATTATCTTGCAAGGCCTTGCTGAGGCGAGCAATCTATGGAAGTAATGACTGCATAAAATAGGTGAATAATACACATTTGGGATTGGTAAGTTCCTTCAAAAATCCTTTCGCTTTGGATGCATTATCTGTGTTTGAAGAAATAGTAACCTGGGTGAGGTGTTCCACCAAAGCAGGCCAATTTCTGTGTAGAGTTCTGACACCATTGTTTTTGTATTCAATCCACCTGATACCACCCACATTAGGTGGTCTCAATATAGCCACATCTAAAGCTTTACCTGCTTCTTGTAAGCCATTCCACATATTTGCAGAGTTGTGATAAAATGTATAAAGGGACTGCAGTAACTCCTGCAGAGTATTTATGTAGGGCATCTGCTTTGCAGCATCCTTTAGTGCGAATTCTAATCTATGACCAGTGCAGTGGATACCAATAAGATGATTTAAATCTTTCTGCAGTAGTTTAAATACACCTGTACGGCAGCCAAAATTCACAGATGCACCGTCTGCAGTGAAGTTAACAAAGGAATTTTTCCAATCAATACTAGCTTTCTCCAGTGCACATATAATGGCTTGCTTTGTGTGTGGTGCATCTGGTTTCTCTAATTTGTGCATGGATAGAAAACGGGTAACAGGGATATAATCTTGGTTGAGAAACCTAACATACACACCCTCCTCTTCAGCTACTGAAGAATCGGTAGATGAATCACTGATTACAGAACAGAAAGAGCTCTGGCGAACCATCCTGTGAAATTCTTCCCTTTCTGATTCAGCAACGAAATGTACAAATGTCTTACACTGTTTGTTGTTGCCATAGTGTTGTGTAAGATCTTCCCCAGAATTTGCCTTTTGGAGTTCTAACAACTTTGGAAAGTCTGTGAGCGGTCTTTCTTCTTTCGCTACAAAAAATGCGGTGGTAAATTGTTTTTTTCTTCTTTCTAGTTCAATTTCATCCATTTTCTGAAATCCTTTTTCAATTGGGGTTGATCAGGCAGGAGACAAAGATGCAGCATAAGCTTTTTGGCAGCTCAGGTGGATTTCAGACACTTCATGTTTTCGTAATGTTTCAACTTTGAAAATTGATGACCCTTGAGAAAGAGATGACTGTTTTTGTTTATCATACTGCTCACAATGTTTGCATATCATCACATTTCGTTCAACATCATGTTTCAGCCATGACCTGCCTTCCAACCATTTAGATTGAAATTTTCTGACCTGTACGTCCTTACGTTGTTGACTCTTAGTCTTGTTCGCTTCCACAGGGCCCTTTTTCTTCTTAGCTTTGGGTTCACCATCATCTTCTTCTGCGACACTGACTGGTACACTCACAGTGGTTGTTGAAGTTTCATTTCGGCTATACTTTATAGGAAACTTGTCCATAAGGGCATCGTTTCTGTCTGAAATAACTAGCGTTTGTCACAACATCGCCATTTTCGCCATGTGCTTATATTGCGTCAAAAAGGAAAGAGCCTGGGTGCGAGGGCTGGTGGCGTCCTGGCCGGTATTTGAGTAAAGATTACTGTAGGTCAATTACCGACGACACTCATCAAAAATTAAAGTAATTTTTAACGCTTTAGAATTGTTTATCAATTTTTTTTTTATATTTTGCTTGGTCGCCACGAGGGCGCCCTGTGGGGGAAACCCGGTCGCCAGATGAAAAATTTGGTCGCATTTGGCGACCTGGCGCCCGCTTATTTCAACCCCTGCAATATGCTTATTAAGTTCAAAATCATCTCATTTCAAAAGTAGAATGCAGAGGAAAAATATTTATCATTGTTATTGCTATTGCTATTTCTTTTATTATTTTTGTTTTTGTTTTGATACTGTTAGGGAACTGTCCTAATATTTATGTTATTTTCTTAGCTCTATGCTTCAACGAATTTTGGTGATTCGTGGAAAGAACGTGAGATTAAAGTGAAGTCTTATTTTTGGTATGTATAGCAAAATACACTGCATCCGATGTCAAATGTTACGAAAATTTCTTCCTGAAGTTTTCGTCAAGACTTAGGGATGAAGGAACAACTTAGTTCACTGTTCTACTGTTTGTTTGTTTTTCCCTGTCACTGCACATTTACCTTGCGTTCATGCTGGTTTTGTTTTGAGCTAAAATTACCAGAAAACCCTGGCTGTAATGATTAACAAACTGTTCTTCAATTAATTACCTTAATTGATAATAATTAAGTTAATTAAAAATTTAATTACAGAATTTGGCCTTGGTGAGGAAGTGGGAAGTGGGGAGTTGTCGAAGGTGACGAGGAGAGACAAAGATGTCAAAATTGACTAACAACGCTGATCGAACCCGCAACCTTCTGATCACCGGTCATCAGAAGGTTGCAGGTTCGATCCCTGTCTGGGGCTCAGAAATCATTTTCTGAGTATCGAGCTTGAAGATCATTCATCTACCTTAATATATCCAAGCTTTCACGTTTCTCAAACAAAAACAAAACAAAAAAAAACAACAAAACAAAAAAAAAAAAAACTGAAACGAATTAAATTCGTCTGAAAAATTTAATTCGGCAGAGACGTTTAATCCGTCATGATCGGATGAATACAACGTCTCAAATTCGTGTTAATTTCAGACGATGTTGTTACGTCGCATCGACTTAAATGCATAAACTATAATAGTATACGTTCTTTTTAGCCCATGATCAAATGTTTCATTCTTTGTCATAAGCATTGATTGTTCTTATGAAGGTTTAAAAAATAATTAAATTCGTCTAAATTAAATTCGACTAAATTAACTTCGACGCATGAAACGAACACTCATTTACGTCGACTAATTGACGAAGCTAATGAGAATTAAATTCCTCTGAATTAAATGCGACAACTGCGACGTATGAAATGGCCCTAAGATATTTGGCCTTATCCCCCGTAACCGTCCATGGAATGGGTAAGTAAACGAGATAATGGATGACGACTGTG
Source organism: Heliopora coerulea (assembly GCA_030142905.1). Classification (NCBI taxonomy): domain Eukaryota; kingdom Metazoa; phylum Cnidaria; class Anthozoa; order Scleralcyonacea; family Helioporidae; genus Heliopora; species Heliopora coerulea. Next base: position 255,940 of record JASJOG010000210.1, read on the forward strand.
TTAAATTGACAGTTGGTTTTGTCATCTTCAACGACACAGATAATGTACTGTTTGTACCCTTTTTAGAAACATCAACCGTACCGTCGATGTCTGTCTTAACATTTTTTTGAGTCTCTTTTCGTCTCTCGTCCCTGCGTCTATCACCTTTCGTCCCTGCACCTATCATCTTTCGTCATCCCGTCTGTCTTCCAAATACTTGCTATGTTTCTGTCATATCTTATGTTATGCGCAAGCGTTTTGGCCATCTCATTCATGTTGTGTTCAAATTCACTTTTAACTCACTGTAATCAGCGTCATCGAAATCGCAGTATTTTACTTGCCAATATTATATCTCGAGAACATTACACTAGTGAAGATTTTCAATCGTATGCACATCAATAATTTTGAGCTCACAATTTAGATACCGCTAAGTTGCATATGCATGAAGAAAGCTATATTCGATGTAATCTTGGCTTCTTATTCCCACTAGTTTTTTCGAAATCATTGTCACAATTGTATAAATCCTGGATACATGAAGTTTATTATACGGTGGGTAAACAGCGCTATCCAGGCTGTGAACAATCAAACGTACATTTTCTTAATTGAGGGATATGATTTGGAAATTTCGTACTCTCGATCAGACCTGTTCATACAATTTAAATCGGAAATGTTGACTATTCGATGTTCTCTGGTGCAATTCGAATAAACGTCGAAATTCGCTTTTTGAGGCGATAGACAACACATGAAAGACGCGAAGACGATAGACGATAAACGTGGAGATATTAGACGTTAGACTGACGGATGGACGATAGAGGTAGAGACGATAAACGATAAATACACGTACGACAGACAAAAGACAGACGAACGAACAACGGACGAACGGATAGACGATAGACGGACGAACGACAGATGATGTTAAGATAAACGTGGACGTACTGTACATGGGATATCAATAATTCGAAAGAATGTTTTAAGAATGTTTTAAAAACAAGAATATATAGAGCAACGAGACTTCTGTGTTGAGTTACCTCACACATAATCATGAAATTAATATCAGAGAGTATTTGCATGAATCTGGATTGAGTTTCATTCCAGATTAAAAGCGAATTCAAACCTCGTTTACATAGGAATTGCGTCCCTGGATCGAACAGCGCGCGAAAACTGAAATTTCACGATGGCGGTAAATGACTTTAGAGCCGGTACATTGAACTTCAAAAAGACTGGAACGATATCTGCAAACTAAATTTTGAAGCCAACATGGAGGCTGACACGTAGGTCAATTTGCAGGTTATCCCAGTCCCCTACGCGATAAAACACGCAACCAATTGAGCAAAACTTAACCTAAATTTCGGATTTTTTGACAGTTTTCTTTCTTATTCTTAGTAAGTAGAGGACAATGTCAGTAGGACTGCAAATTTATCAGAATTAACTGTCAAGGAATAGTAAAGGTTCAATACAACTTTTCTCCACGCGTGTTTTTGACTTACATGGCTGCCTCCATGTCAGCTTAAGTTAATCGTGAGGCCTGGTAGTACGAGGTATCGTTCCAGTCTTTTTAGAGTTCAGTGGGCCGGTATGTTTCCTTCAGCGATTTACATATGACTCCAACAACTTCTAACTTCGAAACTTTGTTAGAGTACACCATCTCTCAGCTTTTCCCTTTTAAAAGCTTCGAGGTCTGTCGAAAAACTTTTGGTGTTTTCGTCGTCTCATTTCCATCGCTTGTTCATTGAGGTTTTAGTGGACTGTGCCGCCATATTGTCGTCTGTAAACTTTAAAAGTTCGAAGACGTTGTTCTTTGCAATCTTCCAAACCACATTTTCCATTCTGGAATAAAACATTGCACCGCCTTTTCATGAAACCGAAATGAAGTTTCATTCCGGAATGAGAACCGAAATGAACTCAATTCGGAAAGGTTCACGTAGACAGATAAAGGGATTTTAACAGAACCGGCATGACTTCAATCCAGAGTGAAACTCAATCAGGAATAATGTGAACAGCCCCTTAAAGAGCTATGATGTTTCTAACAGTTCAAAGGGGGAAGCCTGGACCCCTTGGACTGCTCCCCTGAGTCCGCCAGTCAGTATCGTGATGATGCGTGCAAATATGACCCTGAATGGTGCGATTGAAAGCGTGCAATACGTGAAAAAAAAACAGAGCCATAAAATATGCACACATATTTTACAAGCTTCATTCACCGCATTTTTTTGTATCGTTTGTAAATGCAGGGGTATAAAGGGGCTAGATCATGACGACGTAATATACATTGAGAAAAGGATTGGTAAGTAAACCTGAAAAATTTATTTGGAGCACTTTAATGAATTTTGAGTTTATTGTCATTCTGAAGGAGGGGTGGGGAATACACAGTAGTCAAACATTCATGTGGCAAAAGTATCTAACACCCAACCCATGTGTCAAGAAACTAAAACGAAATTCTAGAATTGACCTAGTTTCGAAAACCCAATCATAATGGTGCATACCTTTAAATAATTTTCACATGCCATTTCAGATATGAAAATAGTGTTTCATATGAGAAAATTTCTCAATTTCATATGCAGGGCTTGGCCTTGGCGGTAGTCAACTAGACAAATGCTAGTGAATTTTCAGTTTTGGCTGGTGCACTTCTTCCTGTTACAAGCCATTATGGCCACTAAAATTATGAAGCAAATTTTTTTGTTTCCTGTAAAATATATTGTTGTAAATTTGCGGCTGTAAAACGAATGTGCACACAAGAAAAAAACTACACAGTTCACGGGAATAGTGTTGCCGTTGTTTTACGGATGAATCCATATTCGGCTAAAGAGACTTGGCACCAGTTTTTACCAGTGAACTCGATTTCCATATCTGGAATCCTAACTGGCCAGTAAAATGTAAAACCAAGATGGCCGCCCATGGAGGGCAATTTTGTACTTCAGTTTTAGACCCAAGACCCTGCGAGGGTCTTGTACGTTATTTTTAGCCTCTCACGCGCGTTTGTACATTTTCTGAAGAGCTTTCTTTGAAAATACACATAAAGCATACCTGCAAAAGACAGAAGTGAGTTTAAGAATTTCAAATATATTTTGACAAGGTCAAACCGAGTTACAGGTTATATATTTTCACGAGAAGATATTACCAAACTAACGAGAAACCTGATAAATCGATCTGGAAAAATGACTTCAGGAAAACTACTAAATGCACGTCCACTTTTTACCGTTAGTTTACCACCTTTAGACTATTTAACACACTTCTTAGGCCACACGTCAAGAATAAATCCTTTTAAATACTGGTTTATGTAAAATTGGTCCAGTAATATTTCGTCTGAGTATTTTTCCATAGTTGTGAATGCTTTCGAAGCCGAACCAAACAAAAACTAAAGATTAAAGTCGTGTAAGGGACTGGAACTGACGTACAAGACTGCGAAGAGGACTGAAACTGACGTACAAAATTTCCCTCCATGGGCGGACATCTTGGCTTCACTTTTTGCCCGGGCAAATGACTGGAAGTTAGCATTCCAGATATGAAAATTGAGTCCACTGGTTTTTACACAATGCAGTTCGATCGTAAGCGCAGCCACCATTTTGTTTCCTGGTTTTGGCGTAATTGCTCAAACAAATATTTGAACTGTAATTACTTACGGTAATAAAATGATCACGGTAAAATAACGCTTAAACGGAAAAAGTTTTGCCTGGCAGAAAGAGCCATTTGGCTTGTGAAAATCACCATTTTACTAGCCATAAACCTGCTGGTAAGGAAAGTTAAGTGCGAATCCTGCGTAAGTGAAACTGATTTACATGTGCGAATTGTCTATTTCATATGTGAAAGACACATTTGATACCCCAGCATATAACGTGAAATTTTGAACCAAGTCATTGCACATGTCAGTATGGTATGTAATATGTGAAAACCTAGCGATTTTATATGCGAAATGAAAATCATATATGAAAATGTTCCAATTCCATATGTTTTTTACTTGTGAAATAAAATGAAATTTCGGTTAGGGTATAATGGCTTTTCATTTAGACCCATTAACGGGGTACGATTGTTGTATGTAATTGTTCAGACGAAAACTGCTTTAAAAAAACTGAACGAGTTGAGTGATGAGATATTACTTTTTAGGGTAGTGTTTCGTTGTTTTCCAATAGGCACAATGGACGTTGGAATGCTGTAATCAGTATGATATTCTGCGAGCCGCACTGTAGTAGGGTTTTTAAAACTTGGTCACTGGCCGCCGGAAATTAGCTTACAGACCACAATTTTCGCACATGTGGACTAGTTATTTTCATAGACTTTAATTTTTCTGATAAGTACTGAAATACGGGAAAAGTCACTACCTTATTTTCACTAATTTTCGCGGTCACTTAATTTCACGAAATGGAGAGAAACACATTTTGCCGAAAACTCACGTCAAAAGAAACTAAATCTCGCGAAAATTTTCTAAACACTGAGACGCAAAAACAAGTAGGTGAACTGAGGATTGGCGCCACAGATTTTCGTTTTACTTATTATTGGCATACTTTGGAATAATAATTGGAACTCTGACAGAGTTTTATAATAGGAAGTTGAATTTTACGTCGTTCATTTTCGTGATAACGTTTTCTCGCAGGACCTTAATTTCGCGATTTTTCTGTGAATATTCTGTAATTGCGAAAATTGAGTCCCGCGAAAATTAGTAACAATAACATACTTTATTATGATCTCTGTCTTCAGTAGTCGTTTATGTATTGGTGGTTCAAAACAATTCAAAAACTTACGATAGTGGGATTGCGATTACGTTAAAGGAAGTGCCTTTATTTATTCTGAATAACTATCAGTTACCTAAGCTGCTCTCCCTAGAGGTCCAGTAAGTGCCACCCCTCATGGATCCTGTGTTACTGTAGGAAGAAACCGGAGGACCCGGAGAAAACCTGCGATGCTTGGTAAAGTCAAAGTGGACAACACTCTTGTCGTTTGTGACCGAGTTGATTTTAATAATTATAAAACTTTACGAAACCAGAATCGAACCTTAGTCACAGTAGTGAGAGACAAGAGCACAACCTTTGTAGCACCAGCAAACAAGGACACGAGCTTTTGGCGCGAAATTTAAACATCAAAGCTTAGTATTCTCTGGACGAAACTTAAAATGCCGCTTGTTTATGGAGACATTTGCAAATTTGAAAAAATAATACTTTGTGAGGATCTTGCTACTCGAAAAAGACTTACTGTTTGACCTACTGGACAAAATCCCACCATAATCACTGTTTCTTAAACGTCTAGCATTATTTCCAGACCAAACCCAAACTCTACCCCTAGTCCCAACCCTAATCCTTACCCTAACCCTAGCCCGAACCCTAATTAAACGTAGATGAGAAGAAAGTAGATAGCGTTCGTTTCTTGGCGATACTTTTTGTCTCTATCATTCCAAATAATCGAATTTATCATGTAGCTGAGCTCACTATCCCGTCTGTACGCAAAATGATGCACGCTGATTGGCTGCCTAGTCGCGCAATAAGTTTTTCGTACAGACCGGCAAGTTTTGGCGGGAAAATTTCCGAGTTGATTCGAAGACAAACAAGCCGATTCAGGAACGTTTTACAAAAGAATTTCGATAACAGACTACCAAAAGAGTAGTTAAATCTTCTCAACAATAATTTTAAGCAGGAAACTAGATGAACTGATGCCATAAAACACGAAGAAATAGTTAAAAACAAGTACGTAAACCTAAACCGCTTACAGCGTTAAAAGCGACGAAAGAAGAAACCAAAAGCCATATAATAAATTCTTATTAACTTCGTTTGTTCGGTCTTTACGGGAAAGTATTCGCCCTCGGATTTTTCAGCACTGTACGAAAATCTCAGGGAAATACTTTCCCATACAGACTTCAAAGTGCGTTAATAAGTATTCATTATTAAACAATTATTGGATAAGGCAGAGCGTGATATCAAAAATTATCCAGACCAAGATCAATGTTATCTGCCGAAGCTAAAGGGTAAGGCGGATAACATTGATCGAGGTCTGGATGATCCTTGATATGCGTAAACCGAATCCAATGATTATTTTATTGTACATTTAAAACAGCGATAGATGCAAGAAAAGATTTGCAGTAAAAAGACTCGTGCGATTAACTTTCCAAACTGCCTCAAGCCAGTTTTGCTGTTTTGTAATTTTCGCGGCCTTAAGGTGGTTACGTCATCAGCGTCCAATAATTTTTTTTGGACAGCTGCTCTGTCGAATAATTCAGGAAATTCGGTGGAGTGATGTGATGGCTTCCGGAAATTGGGAATAAACTGTTGAATGTGGACCAATAAGAAACAAGATTGAAGTTTGAATGTGTAATAAATATACTTCCACATGCGTTGGCATGCATAATTTTGCCGCCAAACGCTGCTTTGCTTGCCCACTGGACCCTCAACAAAGACCAGCGGCAAGGTAGTTCCACAAGACTGCAGTCTAGCCTAATGAGGTTATAATTGTATCTAACGCAGGCTTTTTATTACTTGGTAAAAATAAATGACAGTGTCTGCTCCGCTAATTTTGTATTTTTCGATATTTTAACGGTGTTAAAGGTCGCTTTGAAAATACTGTGTGGTATTTTTAACCTTCTGTTATTAACTTTCTGAAAGGGTGTCGTTTTTGTAAGAAAGATTTGCGTTGGCGATAAAACCTTAAGCACGGTTTAATGTCTTTTATTTCAGAAGGAAACGTTTCTAAAATTATCAGAGGGCAGTATCATCACAAAGATTTTTCTAAAAAAGTGGTGTTTACTGGAGCTTCAGACTTCGAAATTCAGGGTGAATACTTGTTTGCCATCAACAAGGTACAGTGCCGTATCTCTTGCTTTATAAATTAAATTTTGCTTTATTGCTTTTTATTGCTCTGTTGCTTTATAAATTAACTGGAGGAGGCATTATAGCTGAATGTTACTCAACCGCAGGCGACAAATTGAAGGCTACCATATTGGATAAATTGGAGGGCAAATCCATGGAGATCGTATAAAACTAGAGGGGGCATGGGACGGACCCATGCCCCCTCTAGTTTTATATCCAGATCGAACAACTGATGCTTAGAGAACTTTTTCGCGTTTGTTTTCGTTCGCTGTTTAGGAGAAAACAACTTCTCTGGTTATAAGTTGGCTGTTATTCTTATTATTGCCTTAAATGTTTTACATTATTTTTTTAAAGATAAGAAAGAAAAAGAAAACAGAACAAAAAAGAAAAACAACTTCAACTTGTCGTCTAGAATCCGGTGCCAGTGGACAATTTTGTGAAATAGAGTAAAAAACAAATCCCGAAAAACTTTGACATCTTGAAAACCCAAGATATGAGTTAATAACGAGACGACGAATGATTGCGATGATATTTCGATTTGACAATGACTTTGCAATAAAGTCATTATTATTTAAAGTCATTAAATATCATCGCAACGATTCGTCGTCTTGTTATTAACTCATATCTTGGGTTTTCAAGTTGTCGTCTGGGCATGTTTGTTATGCTCTACCCCCAAGTTTATCAAATATGGCGGCCTTCAATTTGCCTCTTGCGGTTGAGTGACATTCAGCTACAATGCCCCCTCTAGTTAATAATGTTTATGGGTATGTATACGTATATAAATATGTATTAAGTAATATTTAAAAACCAAGCAACAATGCTTTATCGGGATTTAAAACACGAGGTGATATCCGAGTGTTTTAGATCCGATAAAGCACGAACTTCGAGCTTTTTAAATCTCTTCTAAAATGAACCTCCCAAAACGCCAATTCGCAAAGAAAGTTTGGAAATTTCTTTTTTGTAAGCCGAAAAAATGAACTTCTTATTCACTTATTAAGGCACATGTATCTTTATCACATATATAAACATCCGACACGGTTATGATTTTCTTTCGTATTTTCCTCATGAATTATTAATGAATTTTAGAAATATATCTATCTATATATATATTTATATATATATATATATATATATTAGTATTAATATACACTGATATATTAATATATCAAGAACCTTCAAAGTTCTTAAAAAATCATTCAAGATAAAACGGTAAAAATCACTATACTTTCAACGTTTTGGGGCAAGGCCACTTTGTCAAGAATTGAGAATACAAGGTAAAACGTGTTCCTTATATTCCCAATATCCATCAATTACAAATTCAAATTATAAAGTAAAATAGCCAAAAGAAATCCCTAAGGTTCAAGCCTTTAGGAACAAAAGAATCTAACATATACAGTATGTCCAAAAGCCTTCCGTTCTTGTGGGATCCCATACATCCGTTCTATCAATAAATTTTACAGACATATCTTTAATTCCCTTATGGCCTGCCCCGTAAAAATCGGGATACAAATGTTTTATAACAAATGTAAGCGATAGAATAACTGAAACCGATCAAAGAATCTTACTTTATTATTTGTTTTCAGTAAAAAACTGTTATTATTCCCGATAGTTTTGCTAAATAATTTCGTCCTAGTAACGTTTGGGAAGGTACGCATTAACGATTACCTGTTGTTAAGTGTAATTAATACCGCTTGATCACCTCACCAGTTGGTTAACACCTTATCTTGTTGCTTGTCTTTAGTCATCAGCTCTGTATAAACCAACGCGCTTGCGATTTTACATCGCTAGAACTTGATCATGATATTAGGATGACATCGAAACGTCGTTCAATAAATATTCTTCTAGCGCTTGCATTTGTTATAAAATGTTTTTCAAAAACTTCCTTGATTAAAATACAAATGTTCCCCGAGTAAACCTCTCTGACCCCTGCCATACCTCTTAGCGCTACTCTTTTGATGATTAAATCTTTTCCTAAAAGAGGTTATGGTGCTACCAACATAAACTTTAGAACACTTTTTAAAAATGATCAAATAAATCACTCCTGCCGAATCGCAGTCGAACGAGTATTTTATGTAAAGTTTGCAACCCTTTCTACAACATGTTAACCCTTACTCCACAAAATTGCAAATGTGGCAGCGTGGTTTACCACACTTTCTCATTCCGTTATCCCTACTACCTTCTCCCCTGGTTTTAGATCTTACTAAATTATCCCTCAAATTTTTTGGTCTCCCATATACTATCCTAGGCTTTTCTTGATTAGGCTCCTCCCTCCCTTTTTTACTTCTCTTCCTCTTTTCCTCGCTCCATCCCTATCTCCCTCCCTTCGTTCTTCCATCGCTATATCCCTCAATCTCTATTCGCTCTATCCCTATCCTGTCTTTCCCTTTCATCTCTCTCCCACTCTTATCTCTCTCCCTCCATTCCTCACACGCTCCCTCTTTCCCTCCCACTCTTCCACTTTCTCCTTCCTTCTATTCCCTCTCTCATTATTCCCTCTATCTCTCCCTCCCTCACTCCCGTTCTCCCTCACTCCCATTCTCCCTCTTTCCCTTCCTCGCTCACTTTTTCTCTACTTTCCCTCCCTCTCTCTTCCTCCTTCCATCCCTATCTCCGTACCTCTCTATTCTCTTTCCCTCTCTCTCTCTCACAGTGTATTTGTGTGCGTGTATGCAGGTGTGTATGTGATTGTAGCGATTATATGTATGTGCATATGTGGCGGGGTTGTTGGTCTTGTCTGTATTTTTGTCTGTCCGCGTTGACTTACGGTAAAACCTTCGTTTGAATAGTGTGTGCTCAAGGACACTGCTTGTTCTCTTTTTGGTAGAGCGCAGATGGTCTTGACCTGTATGTCTCATATCACTATCATGATTTTACTAAGGCAAAGTTTCCGCTAGAAATGTCAAATCTGGTAAGTGAAGCTAGAGTAAGAACCGTTCAACGGAACTCCTCTGAGTGTGTGGCCAGAAATCAAGGACACTATTGCCGACAAGCATGAACATTGGCTTTTAAACAGGCAATTTTAAAAATAGCGGCTTTACACAGATTGGTCTGGGCAAAATTCGAAAGGCTCATTTTTTAGTATACAACGTTAAAATTCTTACTGGTCCACGTCTACAATTTTAGTAAATAACACAAGCATTTACCAGAGGAAATTCTGAAACTAATACCCGAGACGATGATTATCATTCCTCTTACTCCGTGTACACACCAATGTTAAATCCCTAAGATTTGGGGAATGATGTCTCACACTGCCGAAGTCAATTGAAAAATGTTAACTCGAGCGAGATTCGAACTCGCAATCAGAAAATCTTCACTTTGATAGCAACCTTAATTTGCACCGGTCTCATGGAAACAGGGTCTATGACGCGTGGACATTTCTGATTTTGTGTAGATAACTAAAATTATTACGTTTTTTTTTTTGACCTTTAGGATTATTATATCGCAGATACCAGTGAACAGCAAATCTTCGTGGCTGTGAGCCATAATATCAATACCACTCATTTGTACATATCCGATCTAACAGGAAAGACGTTTTCCTTATCCTTGGAAAGAGTGCTGTATTACAATCCAGATTACGCCAAATCGTGGATCAGGTAGTCATTAGTAAACAGTGGAAAAAACCGCTGAGCTATACGGAACTGGATTTGTTGAGAACCCTCAAGAAAGTGTTCCCTAAATGACAGCCGTCTCACACCTTGAAAAGATAAATAGCACCCATTGACAAAACCTGGCAAAAAAATTAAAAAAATCTATTTAAGGGAAATGAAGGCTCCTATTTTTAAGAGATGAGACGTAGGTTTACCGTCACCAGGGGGTGATCTAACCCTAACCCTAACCCTATTTCTAACCCAACCTTAACCTTAATCCTAACCTTAACCCTAATCCTAACCTTAACCCTAATCCTAACCTTAACCCTAATCCTAACCTTAACCCTAATCCTAACTTTAACCCTAAGGCTAATCCTATTCTGAGTTTTCTCTGTATAGGTGATATTCATCTATTTAAGCACATTTTGTCAATTGATTCTATTGATCTTTTCGGGGGGTTAAGGCGAGACTGTGTTGAAAATTATGGCATCATTTATAGGTTCATTTGTTCATGGTAACGACCACTGACCGATATTGCTGGCTATGGTTACTAACAATAATCGGATAATATTCTTCGAAACGGACCGTTTTACAGAAATAACCAATTTTGAGATAATATCTAAATTGCCAAACCAAGGATTGATATTAGAGAACATTTTGGGGCAAAGCATATTAGTTAATCGTTTAATTTGTTAAAATATTACTTGAACTAGATTGTGAAGAGTGAAGAAAAGTTGAAAACTCGGAAACAGTTCATTTAGCAAAAAAAACCCCAACTTATGTTCGTTCATTTTTTGCTGTTTGTATCATGCAGTCGAAAACAGGGAAGGCAACCAAAACAATTGTAATTCATGCCCACTTTCTGTCCTCTAAGCTGGTATTTTTACTTTAAATCTCCCGTGTTTACTATGCGAAAGTTTCAAAAAACGTGCGTTTATAAAGAAAACGAAATACTGGAAAAATTGATCAGGAGTTTTGATGAGAGGGTCTTTTGTTAAAAATTCACAAGTTTAAGGAGGCTTCAAGTCGAGTTGAGGCGCTGTTTTGAACGCAGGCATTTATTCGGAAACATACGGTGAATGTCATCTCAGTTAATCCGAGTGATGAGTTAGCTCTTTCCCCCTCGGCATAAGAATTCTCTTATTTTATCCTCGCGAACGCTTGACGATTTTACTCGTGAGGGAGAGAGCTGCCGCTGGTAAAGAGTTATAACCATCAAAATTAACTCTTTCGCTGCGGTACAAGACTTCTATTGTTTTACTCTGGCTAACGCCAGACGATTTTACTCGTTAAGGTAAGAGTTCTCCCTGGGAAAGAGTTATTACCATCAAAATGATCTCTTTCCCTGCCGTGTAAGACTACTATTTTACTCTGGCTTACGCGAGATTGTTTTTCTGTAGCTTGCGCCCGACGATTTCACTCGTCAAGGAGAGCGCTTCAGCGTGAAGACCTCGTTTCTTTTAAACTTTGTAATGATTCTCTTGATTGGTCAATTAAATACTTTAAACTCCTTGTTCCACAATTCACGACAGCTTACCGTGTGAAGAGAAGGCCTCTGTGTGCACGTATTTGTTTAAAAAATATTTACCATGCGATTTCATAAATCGCCGACAATCTTATCAAAAGCATAGGACAGTGGTCACTGGCCACTGCCATTAACAGAAATACCTGAAATTTTACGCCGTCCCTTTGGGATCACTACGCAATTCAAAAATAAGGGGACTACGCAGTCCTGGTATATGCGTGTTATTGCTCACACCTGATGCGGGAAAGTCTAGCCTTTGGTCTTGATGCAAATAAGTAAAATTTGTATGCCTTAAGGGCTGATTACACGTACGATTTTGTACCCTGCGATTGACGTCTTGGAGTATGTGTTGAACTGAAGGGAGCGTCGAAGACAAATTACAGCGAGTCATAAGAGGGTATCGTGCTGCATAGACTGTCATGATGCTATTACATACACCAAGATGACAATCGCATTGTATAAAATCGCACGTGTAAGAAGCCCTTTAGAAACTTCTCGTACTATGATCGCGTTTTTTTTCATTGTTTTCAGGCATTATTTGAAAGAGAGTTTCATCGACTTCCATCCTGTTGCGTCAATGAGAGGCGTATATTTGGCCAGCCAATTGTCTAGTGGAAAAGTTGGACATAGATCAATCAAAACCGTCATTACTTACGATAAAGGAGGATCTTGGTTTTACGTCCGGCCTCCCAGTCATCATGCCAACGGTTCAGTAATCAACTGCACCTTGTCGGTAAGTTCACAGTGGACCGATTACTATAAAAAAGTTGTTTCTTTTGTTATATTCCTGGAACAAAATGCATTTTCGAAGTGTTTCAAGAATTCGTTAATTGAAATTCTTTCCCGAACTTAGTTCTGAAGGGACGAACATTGGTTGGTTGTGAAAATGACATGACCTTGGACGTAACACTGCATAATGACTATTTTAAACGAAAAATTAAAAATGTTGGTAAGAATCCAAAGGCAGCTTGGTCAACCAACGGAAGTGCACTTACTTCTGCTGATGTAATGACTGAGGGTTTCGATGACTATTTTACGAACATAGGTCCTAGAATTTCTGAAGGTATTAAGTAAGGTGAACGCCATTTCGACGACTTTTTAAAGAAAGCGCCAAATAGATTTAAATTTCGTATTGTTGAACCCTCCGAAGTTTTCCATCTTCTACATTACCTCTCGGTATCTAAAGCCACTGGGATTGATCAACTTTTTACAAAGGTATTAGAGATTGTAGCTCCCATTGCGCATAGAAAGCTTTTCGTCAGACGGCTGGCGAAATGGAAGTGAAGTAATGAAAAATTGACAGGTTTTATTCCGGATGTGGAACAACATTATTCTTAACAATTAAGAATAATAGGCTTGGAAACGATGGAACCCTAACAGGAATTTGTCCCTCGTGCGATTGCAGTTTCACAAATCGTGTTTATCACGCTTTGCTATTTTGCAAGGAAACTGAACGAGCGAGGGAAGACTGGTGGGCTTGGATCATAAACAACCTGCCCACCTCCATAAGTGTTGTTTTTAATAGTTTAGATGACGTCAATTTCGTTAAAGCACTTTTGGGAGATTGTTCATTTTTCAAAGATAAGACGAATTTACTAAATATGGATTTTTTTACTCAAAAGCGCTTAATACATATCATATTGTTTGCAAAGTTCGATTTTTGATCCTTTGGAGCATGATTAGTATAAAATGTAACTAGTTATTAAGTATCATTATTATAATTATTAAAATACTAAATTATAAATATTATGTAGAACGTAAAGTTTGTAGTTATGTATATAATGTATAATGAAATTTAATTTAGTTGAGTGTACTCTTCAATTTGGAGGTAATAAAGAATTTCACTGGTAGAACAGACCCGTAGGAAGCAATATTCTGTTGGTCAGCGGGCAGCCAGGGTGGTATAAATAGGTTGTACGTAATGATTCACTGCAAATTCGTCTGCTAGGGGGATATGGGGTGATACCCCCAGGAAAATTTTGGTTTTCAGACCTTCTGAGATTATTTCTGGGGCAATCCCGAGGTAAAATAGTAGAACTTGGACAATGGAACCTACTGTTCCGAAATTCCTTGCATCCTGAAGAAAGTATCTTGAAACAATTCACTATTACCATTTTGCTTGCATTTTGAGGTTTTAGGTCACTTTAAAGGTTTCACAGACCTCACCTTTACAACACACACTGAAGTTTTCATATTACAACAAGAATGTCAACTACCACACCCTCTACTGTTTGACGTCATTACTCATTAATCCCCGACACTACTACCAAACCAAGTCGATCTTTGGCGGGCGAGTCATGTAATTAATAAGCCTCTAACATTTCCAGAGTTTGTCTTTGGCCCGTATTTCAACGACAATATCAAACCAGAGATTTCCATTACTGACTTCTTTGGCTTCACTCTTCAGTTCAGTCATTTCCTCGAGTTAGCCTTATATTTAATGTGGAGTTTAATGCAGAGTCTTAGAGGCTGCAGTAATAAATAACCTCAAAAATGGCTGCCGCACCTTTGTCTTCTGAATCTCAGTGCATAAAAATGATGCATGCATACATTCACACTGATACAGACTCCGTTTATGGTGGGGGTCCATACAAATACTCCGGTTAAGAACAGTTTAGTTGATGTTTCTGAATTAATTAGGTAATTGCGGGCCGACTTCCCTAAGAACTTGATAATGGTTCTGTAATGAAGTTGTCACCTCCCGTTATGATATAACACCTTTAAATTTTAAATAAAGCCAAGAAAACTGCTGTCTAACTAGGTCTCGATATGGTTGCTACTCTCTAGCGCCATGCGGCACTCGTAAACAAATTTGTTACTCGCTGGCGTTGTCCAGTAGCATATCAGAGCATGTATTAATAAACATATCGCCAAAATTGACTTAACACGCCTGCCTACTGACCTACAATAATTGACACACTTAGTTTGTATTTAGTTTAAAGTTTTCTTGTAACTTCAAGAGTGATGAGCGTGATGAACTAAACACCCGATCCCCGTTCTCGATGTTGTATTCATATCGACAGACATGGTAAGCGATTCACAAAAAGAAGCTGGAAACGTTCTTTTCTTGGAGTACAGAATTGATAAGGGATACGGGGCGCTAGTGACTTGTATATCTGCTTTGTTCCAACAAATTTTGTCCATGATTGTACACACCTACTTAACCGCCTACGCACGTAGCTCCCTGTCTTTCAATCTACCTACCTACAGTCATTGACCTATTTAGCAGGAAAAAAATAAGAAGTTTCCTTCTAGTCTCAAGATGACCTTAATTTCCGCTTCCCCTTCTCAATGTTATTTCTATATCGACAATCATGGTAAGCGATTCGTAAGAGAGGCTGCGAATATCCTTTTCTTGGAGTACAGCATTGGTAAGGGGTACGGGGGGATAGTGACCTGTATGTCAGTTTTGTCCCAACAAATTTGTCGATGATTGTACTACCTACCTACCTGGTAACCTACCTTCGGTACTTACTTGCCTACCTACCTGCCGGCCTACTTACGTACGTACGTACTTGCCTGCCTACTTACCTATATTCCTACGCACCTGCCTACCCACCTATTTACTTACCTACCTATCTACTTACCTACGTACCTTCGTACCTAGCTGCCGGCCTACTGGCGTACCTACCTACCTACCTTCCTACCTTCCTTCCTACCTACCTACCTACCTACCTACCTACCTACCAACCAACCAACCTACCCACCTATACGTACGTAGGTAGGTGCCTACCTACCGACCTATCTGCTGGCTTGCTGGTATACCTACCCATCTACTTACCTACCTACCTACATACCCGCTTGCCTGCCTTCTTACCATCCTACCGACGGTATATACGCACATTCGTATATATTGATTGTAAGCTTAGATTTGCTCGTATCTCGGAATTTCACCCCGATGAACAATCTTTTCTGACGAGGTTTTTGGAGATCTCCGCCAACGAGGAACTCCGAATAACGAACAAGTCTAAGTTTGTCGGCTTACTACTTTCTATCATTCAGGATATCGAGCATTCTTCGTAACGTCAATATTCCTTTTCTTAACCTTTTACATTCGTACATACATGCTCGCAATAAAAGGTTTATGAATACGTACTTATGATGGTATGCGTACATCTCAACAGGCAGTAGGATCCGTACATATACAAGTTTGTACATACGCAAATACACACACGTCTGCATGTTTTAATCCCTATTTCTATCATTGCACTATAGTGCTTGTTACTGACGGTTTATAATGGTCGTGTAGCTAATCGACTCGCTATCCCCCAACTATAAAATTGTGTAGCAGTATAATTTCTTTAAAAATGAGGTCATGGGACGACCAGCATTCAGGTAACTGAAGTGAACACAGCAACATAAAGTAAATCCAATAAGCATACGTACCAACACTTGTATGTTTAATTTCTAGAAATCTTGCTCACTGCATTTAGCTCAGGAGTTTACGGCACGTCATCCGTATTACCGCATCCCTGCTATCAAGTCAAAACCATCCGCTCCAGGACTGATTATTTCATCTGGTAAGTAAATCATTTCCAGCATACGGTATGTCGCATACCATTAATAAAAATTCGTGGTTGATTGCTGTCGTTGCACGATTATGAATCGAGTACATGAAGGATTTTCACTTCCTGTAGCCGGGTGGTAAAAATTCAAGAGTTCGTGACAAATTTCAACTCGGACTGAAACTTTAATAGACATTGAACGCAAGCGGAAATTTCGAGATAGCCTTCGGCCTGATGAGAATATTTCATGACTTAACCTACTACACTGTCAAAGTCAACTAGAAAAGTAGACCACAGCAGGATTCGAAGATTCTGAAATGGAGTCGAAACACTGCACATCGTCACGGATATCGAGCGTTAAGTTGTCAAAAGAATCTCTCGTGCGCTTATAATGGATAAAATGAGCATACTGTTCCCAGTTGACTCGATAGCTCAGTTGGAAGAACAGCGGTCCGGAAACGCTGAAGATGCGAGTTTGAACACCGCGCTGGTCAACTTCTCTGGTTGACTTGAGAGTTGTTTACACGGGCGGTTCTTCTTGCTATTGTTCTCATCCTGAAGTATGCGATTGCGTAAACAACTTACTAAAGTATTGTACCGTATAGCTTTGCACAAATGATTCTCAAGTCAATCCACTCAATCGCATGCGTCGGGAGGCTAAAAATCGAAGCAAAAATCACCCGCGTAAACAGCCTTTTACTCAGTGTAGGTTAATTCATTAAATATTCTCTTCATGTTACCCTGACGATGATTTTGAAACTTTGTTCTGATGTTTCCCATGGTCTCGCTCTTCTGTTAAGGTTTCATTTTGGGTTGGAATTTCTCGTGCAATTACACGAGATTTTTCAAACCATTCTACCGGGCTGAAAATTTCGACTTGGTCAGCAGAGGCCGGGATGAAATTTTCATCATGTTATCTCATGATAGTTTTTAAGGATTTCTTCAGAATTTCAGCTTGGTCGTTAACGCCGTAGGGAGGTTTGGGATGCAGTCTGACGTTTCGTTGCTGAACGCGAAACATCTTGAGAGAATTATTTACACAGTTAGATTGAATTGGCCTCTCTACTCTCATTGGTTAACTTAAGTAATTAGCATCTTGTTTGTGAGTATACATTACGATTCAATCTCACTGTGTAAATAACTCTCTGAAGATGTTGCGCGTTCAGCAACGAAAGTCACTCTCTTGTAAAATCTTTTTAACTTTATACTTGTGATTATGGCTGTTCTAAGCCACCTTTTGCTGTTCATTACTAGAAAATATATTATCTTTAACGCCAACCTCAAACTTATTAATGCAAAAATACATTCATTTTATTCAATCGACATTCACTAATGTAGATACGCGACTATTTGCATCTAAGGGCATTCCAGTGTGCCAACAGACGACCATTAACACCATTCTACTATACATTAGGGATGATAAAATTTCAATTACCCAAGATATTTTTCCAGCCTGTTGGGGTGTCGATTTATCAGGGTCAAGAGAAATATCTTGCCTAATTGAAATTTTACTGTCCCTAATGTATAGTAGAACGGTATTAATGGTCGACTGTTGGCGCTATGGAATACCCTTTGATGCCGATGGTTGCGTATCTACGCTAATTAATGTCGACGGGATAAAATGATTTTATTTTTGCATTAATGACTTCGAGGTTGGTATTAACGATAGTATAATTTCTGGTAATGAACAGCAAAAGGTAGAATATTATGTTGGGCATAAGTATTCCTTTTGCGATTGCGATTTCCGCCTGGCGAATCAATGGCTGATATACCACGGTTTGGAATGTGTGCAAGTCAACGCATTGACTTACAGATGCTGTTGCGCAGCAGCACCTGTGAGTCAGAGAGACTCACGAACTGGCCCTGAACTCTGGTTCGTCACTTGGTATTTACTATTCAGGAGCCAAACAGCCTGGTCAAAATTAACGCTATAGGAATTTTTGGAATGTGTGCGAGCCTACGCATTGACTCACAAATGCTACATGCTGGGAAAGTGTTGCTGAATGGCAAAAAGTTTGCTAGTTTTCGAACTATTAAAGAAAATAGTCGAACTGTAATACTCTGAAAATGTTTCTGACTGGAGTCAGGGGTGACGCTGGAAATTCCTTTCGCAGGGGCTAAGATGCCCTACAGGGGGTAAAGCAGGGAAGCGGGACCATGCTCCCTTGATAATTTCCCCGTAAGTTTTTGTAATGTTTTTCGCGAAAGACAGTCGAAACAACTGACCAGAAACCGCATTTATTTTTAGATCTATGGCATGTAGACGAGAATCTATTACCTTTCTTGGCTAAATCCAAAACAAGTACTCATAGTTCATACAAAATGTGAATGCGTTAACATTTGACAGTTCCCCGAAGATTGTTAGTTTTCCCGACAGGGAGGCAAGGGTTCTCCGATGGGGGAGAACTGTAGCCTCCTCTGCCCATTCCTCTTTCGCCACACTTGACAATAATCGAATCTATAACAGTCCCGCACTAATTCAAGTATTAGTGTGTGGAGGGTGCATTGGTCGACTAGTTCTTAGCATGCTATTTCTGCTGCTTATACAGTAGAAACAGTAGAAATATGACAGTAAATACATAATTTTTTGTCGTTGTTTATTACTAGGAAACCTTGGGTCGCGATTGAGCTTTGCGACAAATGTTTATCTGTCATACGATGCTGGTGAAACTTGGCTTGAGGTTGGTATTTTTAACTCTAGTCCACCCCCTGGCTCTAATTTATTTTGAAGTTCTACTTATTGGAAATGTTTTGATCATTCAGGAAGACAAAAACTAGACATTATGATGCAGAAACGTCGAATTAAGGTAGCTTATGATTTCAGCATCACTATATGGATGTACAGTCAACTCTCGTTATTGCGGACACCCTGGGGACTGTCATTTGGTGTCCGTAATAGCGAGTGTCCGCAACAGCGGGGTGCGAGAAAAATGACCCATAGTCAGGCTGTAAAATATCTTTATTATGTATTACTGCTTTTTTATTTTAAAATGTCCAGCTTCTTTCAGTTTCTAGTTAACATTTACTGTGATATATAAATACAAAATACAAATTAAAATACAAATCAAAAATTTGTATTGAGAAAAAAATATTATATACCCAAACCAAAAATCAAATTGTAACATGAATCAGTGTCAATTGCCTTTTCCTTCACTGTAAAGCTACGATAACGTAACAGAACTCAGTGGACTTATGCGAAGTTAGTAATCCTGTTTTAGACAAATACTGACAAATACTAACAAATTCATGGCAAGTCAAGAAAAGTGTGAAGAATAAAAGTCTTATTCTTGGTTGAGAGGCCACCATGCTTACAAAGACGAATTTCAGCCTGAAATTGACATGACTCTCGTGCTTCAACGTGAACCGGAAAATGCCAAAGATGCACATGTTGTGGCCATGACAGAAAATAACGGACGAGTTGTGGGGCATATCCCTTTAGGACTGTCCAAAATTGTTTCTTCATTTTTGAAAAGAGTAAATCACAGAGGAGAAGCTGTCGTTTGTGGAAAGAGGGTAAACGGATGAGCTGGCCTGGGTTTAGAGATTCCCGTTCTTTACAAGTTTTATGGTGAACATAGATATTTGACAAGACTTGACAAACTCATTATTGGCAGTGATATAGCCAGGCAGTCCTTGCGAGACAAACACGAAGGAATAGCCACTACATAGTCTACACAAAAGCGCAAGTCTGTCAAGAGCATTGAAATAGCATAACAAAGTGAAAAGCCTCGAAAGTAATGTAAACCGAGCGGAAGAACTTTGAAGATCGCAACATACATCTTGGTTGTATTGAAAGACACGTTTATATTTTGTCTGTCATTTTTGTCGACAGAAATAATGACGAACAGAATATTAAAAGAACTTCCGCTAACAAACAGCAGGTGTCCGTTGTAACGAGAGTAAAACTATACAAATGTTAGTTTGGGACCGCAAGAAGTGTCCGCAATTCCGTAATAGCGAGAGTCCGTAATAGCGAGAGTTATTTCAATACATTTCATAGTAGTTTCGGCCGGGGATTTACTATCTGTCCGTAATAACGGGGTGTCCGTAATAGCGGGGTGTCCGTAAGGCGAGAGTTGACTGTATATAGTTCAAGAACTCGTCAAACATCACAGCGGTTGATAACGAAGTTGCGTCTGTTGGGGACCGAACGTGACCAGACCGTTCATGAATCATTTGTTTTACGCCAGTAAATATGCCAACTACTAGAACGACTGAGTAATTGAGCTCGAAGGTTTCCATGGGTCAGGCGTATCAGGCGTCAGCTCTGTACTCCAAGTTTAGGTCATAGCGGCAAATATTGTTTTTGACTCTACAACATGAAACATTTTTTCGATGTATTTGCTCTGTAAAGTTTCAGAGACGGAGGCAGCGGTAGCTACCTTACTATCACTAATTTTCGCGGTCACTTAATTTCAGGATATTGAGAGAAGCACATTTCGCGAGACTTTAATTTCGCGATTTGGATTAAAAGTAATGTTAAAGAAACTAAAATTCGCGAAAACTTTCCTAGTACAGAGATATAAAAACAAAAAGGTGGGCTGAACATAAGGTCTGTTAAGTAAATTTTCATTTAACCTATCACAGTCATACTTTGGAAATATATTTGGAAGGGAAATATAGAAAAAAAAGTCCAAAAAACAAACCAAGTTAATATCTTCGTGATTGCAAGGAAGAGATCGTGAGCGTTGAAGCATAAATGAAGGGGCAAGATGGACTTATTTATAATCATGTGAACTGTAGTAAAGTTAATAAAAATGTTTTATAAAAGGGAGTTCGTCTGGCGTCGGTAATTTTCGCAATAAACTTTTTTCGCGACACCTTAATGGACCTTGTACATAAGTGGCACCTTATTCGGTATTCTTGTATGTGCGTTTCAGTTTGCCGTTATGGCCTTGTTTGGGAGCAAAAGTTCTTTTGAATTGTTAGATAACAACCATGCAGTGAGGGCTAATTGATATGCTCAGAAAAGAATATTAATCGCACAAATTAAGTGACGCAAAAATCAAAAATAATAAGATAAATTGCTTTGACATATACCTTACCGGTGAGTGATATTTTTTACGCAATCTGATTGGTTCCCCTATCGGAATATGGAACAATTATTCACCTCAATGTCGGTGAACAGTGTAGATATAGCAAAGCGTGAAGTTAAGTAACTAACTTATAGCTACCTAAATTAAGATAACTGTATATAACCAACTTAATGGATATAATAAGGGAGGTTTTGTGCATATTTCTCCAAAAGTGGTTTTTCAAATGAATAATGGATGATACCTCATACACTAGCTTAGGATACTCTTGTTTTCAATGGCACCATAAACTTGCTCTCTGTCTATAGATTTGAACTGGTGATTGTTTAAACAATGCTGAGTTCTAACATAGACCGCCACCGATAACTACCTCAAGCCCCTAGTCTTCTGTACTGTCTGTCATTCATTATCCTTCCTTAATTGTTTATTGACTTTCGTACAGAACAATAAACTGTATTTAGACCAACTTAACCTTAAGCCAACTAAATACATTTAGTCCATCATTCTTACCGAAGATTTCAACCAGTAAGGGTTGCTTAAAACACCCACCCACCTCCGTAGTAGCAGAGCTGCTTCTACTCTGTCTAGTACACTGTTGTGAGAATCTAGATACTACCACAGATATGGACCAAAAACTTGACCAGCATAAAAAGATGAACTTGGCTACTGAACAAGTCATCTATGTAACCCAGATTTGGATGGACACTTCCAAGTGCCAACAAGTTACGACTTTGAACATATTTCGAGTCGACTATGTTTGCAGGAATAACTTATACTTTTAATTTTGTCTTTTGCTTGTAACTATTGTCACTTGCTCAATAAGATCATTTACGAAGTGCTGGCGGTAATTGCTACAGTATGAGGTCACAATAATCCCATAGACCTCGAATTAACGGGTGGTGACTAGAAAAGTGGACAAAGTTCACATGAATTTTTTTCCATACTAAAACGGTGCAATGTTGATCAAATGGCCTGGAGGTGAAGGCCTTGTTACCCTAGTAAGCATTGCTCACACAACTTAAACCTGAAGTGCACTACATCGATGATGAATGGGTGGAGGTTTAAACAGAGAAGATATCTTGTAAATTTTTACCAAGTCGATAGCGATAGGGGTGTTGCTTGTACTGTAAACCATTTTAGCAAGCAAGGAATAGCTCGAAACAGTTTATATAAAATTCTCAAAAGCTTTCAAGAAAGGAATACAACAGAAAGGAAGGTTGGAATTGGACAAAAAGCTGAAAAGTTGACACCTTTTGCGAATAAAGAAATGTCTCCGTGAGCTTGACTGGAAAGTAGTCCAGGATATGATGTCACCAGTTATAAGACAAAGTTAAGGAAAGCCGCTGACACATCACCCAGATTACTCCTGTGGATAAATTTCGAGAAAATTGAAATAAATTGCTGAACATTACCAGCGTTTATAGTGTAGTCGTCATAAGCATCATTGCTTTGACTTCAAGCTTATCAATTTTGTCCACTTTTTTAGTCACTACCCGTTATCAGCTGAATGTAACTAACTCGCCCTAGAGCCCACTATTATTATTGCAAATTGCTCAATGGCATAATTCTCTATCCTGCATAGGAGTGTTTGCCCCGATCAGACCGGGACCCAGCTCCAGGAATGAGTGTTTGTCGTGATCATATATTCTCACGACCCAGCTCCTGTATTAGGGTTTGTCCTGACAAAATTCTCAGGGCCCAGTTCCAAAGATTGCATGGCTTTCCCCTGACTGACCTTCAGGGACCAGCTCTCAATTCAAAAAACGTCCAACTCCAGCAGTTGTCCCACACTTCTATAACGCCAGAAGACAGTTGTTGAGTGTCATTCATTGATACAAAAGTTTAATCATAATTGGTAGAGGACATTAATTTATTGTTTTAAGCAAATGTGTTGCGTTGATTTGTCCAACAAAGGATAATAAAATACTTAATACGTAATACATACAATACCTTGCACACAGGACAAGTCATATGAAAGAACGTTTTGGAAGAAATGTAAGTGAAAAGAATTACACATAAGGTTCCAACGTCGCGAATCATGTGTGCAAACATGGATAGGTAATTGACTTGAAGAAATGGAAAATTATTAGAACTGTGGCATACCGCCATTGCTCGATGCGGCGACGACTGTTGAAAATCAGTACGAAACCAGTATTCTGTTTTCATCAACAAATGATGCCAGTGCTATCCTTTTGGAATTTCAGATTACCGTATTCTTAATGAGACCTTGATTTTCTGTTTTTAAGTATTAGTCCTGTATATTTACGTATATTTAGCAGTCATCTAGTTAGTTTGAAAAAATCAGACGGCGGGAAACTTGCAAATGGACGTTGTACTGCAGGTGGATGCCGATTCTCGTAAAAATTCCTCAGCAGGAGAACTTTCCACGGAGCCAAACCACTTAATATATCCAATGTTCAGAACTTTCTTTTCAATGGCGTCGTCACTATTAACTCTTTCCCTGTGGCATAAGACTTCTATTATTTTACTCTGGCTAACAGCAAACGATTTTACTCGTCAAAGGGAGAGCTCCCGCCGTGAAAGAGTTATCTCCAGGTTTATTAACTCTTTCTCGGCGCCATACGACTTCTATTATTTTAGTCTGGCTAACGGCAGACGATTTTACCCTTGCTAACGCCAGACGATTTTACTCGTCAAGAGGAGAGCTCCCGCCTTTGAAGTGTTAAACTAGAGGAGTCAATTGAGCTCTTCTCAACCTTTTCCTGTCATAGACATCTCCCCTTGAAGAGTAAAACTCTCTGGCGTAAGCCAGAGGAAAGTAAAAAAGTCGAATATGGACCGGAGAGAGTTAACTCTGGCTAACGCCAGACGATATTACTTATATATTAGACGATATTATTCTTGATATTACTTGATATTTTATTTGTGTGGAGGAGACGGTCTTGCACAGGAAAGGGTTAAGAAGAGTTCAATTAACTCTCTCCAGTCCGTACCCGAGTTTTTAGTATTATTCTGGCTAACGCCAGACGATTTCATCCGTCAAGTAGAGACGTCTCGAACAGGAAAGGGTTAAAAGGACTTGAAAAGTACGGAACTTGAAATAGTAGCTCTCGATCGAATATGTTTTCCTTCGAATACCGCAGCTAAACATACAGCACGTGTTTTAGCGATCTACACTGCACAAGACATTTGATTGGCAAGACATTTGGTTTTCCTTTTCATTAGTCTGTTACCTGCCGAAGGCGAAAGGTTGGTGGTCGAAACTCGCTTATAATCAAAGGATAACATTCACTGAACTTACGAAAAGTTTGAGCTTGTCGATGTGGAACGTTTGTGACAGAAGTTACTCAAAAATTAACTAATAGTGTAAGATTACATGAGGTAAAATCGCACTTGGGGTGTAGGAGAAATGCGGGAAAAGCTCGACATTTTGAGTTTTTGACGGTACAATACAAATAAACTCTGGTAAAGTACTGCCCTTCACTGTTACTTTTAATTTCACAGGTTCTCGAGGGACGCTACTACTACAATTTTGGAGATCATGGTGGTGTTATTGTGGCTGTTCGCCAGTGGTCACCGACCAAAGAGTTACTGTACGTTTTCTGTTTATTCTTTATTTGTTTTTATTTTTCAAATGAACCGACGAGTCTATATGTTTCAAAAGTAGTGGAGAAGAAGTGAAATATAAAGAATGGATTCCTACTTCTAGAGTACCTAGACTTTCGAGAGATATGCACACCACTGTACTTCATAATAGTGCACTCCCACCATTTTCAGAAGAAACCTCAGTGAACTCGATTTCCATATCTGGAATACTAACTCCCAATCAGTTGGCTGGGCAAAAAATGAAGCCAAGATGGCCGCCTATGGAGGGTAATTTTGTACGTTAATGTCAGTCTTCTTCGCGTTCTTGTACGTCAGTTCCAGTCCTTTGCGTGACTTCAATCTTCAGTTTTTGTTTGGTTTGGCTTCGAAAACATTCCTGACCGTAGAAAAAGTGTTCAGACGAAATATTACTGGACCAATTTTACATAATCGAGTATTTAAAAGGATTCATTATTGCCGTGCGGCCCAAGAAGTGTGGTAAATTGTCTAAAGATGGTAAACTAACGGTAAAAAGAGGACGTGCATTTAGTCATTTCCTAAAGTAATTTTTCGAGGCCGTTTTATCAGGTTTCTCGATAGTTTGGTAATTTATTTTCGTATAAATATAACCTGTAACTCGGTTTGATTTTTTTCGAAATATATGTGAAATGCTTAAACTTATATCTGTCTTTTGAAAAGATATTTTGCGTAAATTTTCGCAGAAAACTCTTCAGGAAAGTGTAAAATGTCGTGTGGGCGACTAAAACTAACGTACAAGCCCGCGTAGGGGACTAAAACTGACGTACAAAATTGCCCTCCGCGGCTGGCCATCTTGGCTTCACATTTCATTGGCCAGTTAGCATTCCAGATATGGAAATCGAGTACACTTATCCTTTTTCGTAACGGCCACTATTTTACGCTGAGAATGTTAACCACTGACTTACAATTAACTGGACTACTGGGTCTCATTACCTGTCAATCAAGAAAAAATTGGCAAAACAAGTAGCTTGCATCATTGTACCTCCTACTGGTGCAGTCTCGCCATTTTCAGACAAATCAGTGAGCAGAAATGCCATTCTCCTGCTCTGCAAGAGTCAACCACTGACTTGTAATAAACTGGGCTACTGTGTCTCATTACCGGCGTCAGCAGAAATCCTTCCGCCAGTGGCAATGACTGCTGATCGATAGTGTTAGCAAGTGTCGTTATTGTTGACTTGTCATTGGTTAAATAACTCCGACATTAAAGTTTTCCGAATGTGGCTGGCTAATTCGTTTACGGAATAGAAGAACGCCTATCAAATTTTAGTTAAAAATTCCGAAGTCTTTGACATGAACTACGCTCTGGGTTATTATTGGCAGTCAAACGTCTAAATTGTGAAAATATTATTCGAATTCAGCACTGCAAGTTGACGTCAGAACGGTTTTCAGGCGGATATAGCAAGCAAGCGAATTTTTAGCTTGGGTGCTTGTGCAGTGAAAATGCGCGGCTAGAGTGGCACAGAACGTTATACAGTTTAGTTAGGCTTAATTGACCTTAAATCAGGTATCACTTGAAACCTAGCGTTGGTTCTATGTGGAGGTTATTTTGACAACAACACTTTGTACAGGGAGTGAGCAAAAAAAAGTGGCCATCCTAAATAATTATGGTTAACGTAACATAATCATCAGAAGATGAACAGACGTGGTTAAGAATGATCGTTTTAGGATGCATGCGTCTAAATAATTTCAAATATCATCTCAATTCTTAATTTTAATAACCGATTTTTGAAATTCACAAACGTTACGCAGTTTTTAATTATATTATAGTTTACAAATTCCTGGTACATCTCTGATTTCCTTCATTTTGACTCTAACGAATTTGTTCGCTCAACCGCCAATAAAGTTTATTTACAAACTACTACAGGCAACAACAGTAACTCAAGTACATACCTACTGTGTGTACCATTCAATACCTAGCTGGCACTCTCTTCAATTTGATCACAGCTTTGCATAAACGAGGCATGCTTTCAATAAGCTGATGCAAGTATTCTTTGGTGATTGATTGTAATCCATTTTTGATTACTGCACAACGTTCGTTTTCATTTTCCAACTTTTGGTCTTTTGTTAATCAGTCCAACTCAGCCCATAAATTCTCAATGGGATTTAGGAGAACCCATCCCCATTCATCAATATTCCCACTAATGTGCTCACGAGCAGATGATAATCGCGGTAAACGATTCTCCTCACTCCCAAATGGTTTCTCAGATTTTTTTCTCTATTTGAATTCTCTCTCTTTCAAGAAGTGATTTATAGTTTTGGCGGAGTATTTGACCCCTATCTGAGCTTCTAATTTATCAACTAGCTGATGTTTGGTTGGGGTGCCTGATTTGGAAGTTTTAATAATTGAACGGTCACTTCAATCGGTAGTTTCCATCCAGAACCAGGATCACGACTGCAATCTCCACTCAATTTACCTTAATACAAAGTTCTTTTTTTGTTTTTTGTTTTTTTCCCAGAATTGGTCAATGTGAATTTGTTTGAAACTGTACATGTGGTAACTCTAGCTTAAAGCAATCCAAGAATTTCATGATTCCTTCGAATTTTCATCTCAGATTTCTCGGTGCCGGCTTTTTTAAGTCCCTTACTAGCCACATCACTTTCACATAAAACCTCAACGAAAACGTTTAAAATTGCAAATGTAACTGTTTTTTTGGCTAATAATGTTTTGTACTTAAGTTATCGACTAAATATTGTGGGATGCACAATATTTTGATAATTTTATGGACAAGTTCATATCATCCAATTTGTAAGAAATAGGAGAAAATGCACTATGTTTAGCAGAAGACATTATCGTAAAAAGTATTAAGAATTGACGTGTGTTCCATGCCAGCACTTAAAATTAGTATTTTAAAAGCTTTTTAATCAGATCTCCAAGAAAACATTCTAAAAATATACGGTTTTCTTTCATTTCTATTCTTCCAGCGACAGTTATACCAAATTGACTATATTTTTGACGATGGCCACTTTTTTTTGAACACCCCCTGTAGATGCAGTAAACTTTCGTTTGCATAACGTAGCGGTGGGTAAAAATCAAAACTAAGAATGAGTTAATTTCGACGAATTTTGTCGCAAACCCAAATGTTTGTTTGTTTGTTTGTTTATTTGCCTATTTATTTATTTACTTTTTATTTATTTATTAATTAGTTAATTTATTTATTTATTTTTAATTTCTAATCGTTTGGAAAGCGATTCATGAAACCTGACTTTGCATTTAGAAACAGACGTAGAAGGACAAACGTAATGAGACGAACCCAGAAAATATGTAAAAGAATGGAAAATCAAAACCTTTTCTCACCTATTATTTATAGACAGTCCAGTTATAAACGCATGTCAGAGGTCGCTACCTTCAATACGAAGTTTTCTTTGGATTCCATCTTTGATTTGTCACTTTTTTTGTTTTTTTCGTGTAACTCAATTACTTCACCTAATAGGAGGTGTATGCTCTGTTTCGTAAGCGTCCTAATATTTTTAATTTTGTCCCTGAACTTTAGGTATAGCACTGACGAAGGTAATTCCTGGAATAGGTACAACTTTACCCAAAGCCCAGTTAGAGTGTATGGCCTTCTTACGGAGCCGGGAGAAAAAACGACCATCTTTACGATATTTGGCTCTTACACTGGTCGTCACAAGTGGATTGTAGTACAAGTCAATATGAGTAATGTTCTCGGTAAGTCATGTCTCTGTCGATGTTGAGATCTATTTGGTTGTTGAGGGCGTCTTATATCGTGTTTGGGTTGTGGAAACGATTCGAAAGCGGTGCGGCGTAGTATAAGCACATTCTGGCTATGTTCGACCGATCGTAGGGCAATCGGATACTACGGATTTCCGATTTTTTATATTTCACAATCGGCAGATTCCGATTCCGATTTGGATAATATCTTACGCTTCTCACAAGTTCCGTTTCTAGGGGGCTGTGTATATGGGAGGCGAGCCATCCCGGTAAGCGAGATAGCCAGTTAAGTGAGATATCGCCCGTTAAGTGAGATATCGCCTAATTCACAATTTGTTGTTAATTTTTCAGTCCGCTTACAATGAGAAATAAGCCAGCCTGGTCCACATTATTTCATCTGTGAAGTGGCGAGGTCTTGTTAGGCGGGATGAAAATTATCCCATTGAACGCCCACCGGCTGGGCTGGCCTGCTTACGAGAATGAGGTTATTGGGAGTGCGCATGTGCTATAGTTGTTTAATTTCTTGTGTCAAATTTCAGCGCAAATAATCCGGACAGCCGGGAATCAATTTCACCCATATAAAGACGAGTCAAAAGCCGTCTCGCTCATTGGGCTAACAGCCCCTAGGTTTGCCGCATTGTTGCTTGAATGAGAACCACGAGTTGTAAAAAAAGCTTTTTGGATGGTATCTGGGTAACAGATTATTTTAAAACAACGTAACTAAAATTGTTTTGAAGATGTCTTTATTTGTAATGGATAACCCAATTCGCTTGCAAAGCTGTTCTCCCTAAAGATTCAATTAGGGCCACCCGGTGTTGCCGCAGGAAGAAACCGAAGTGCCCGGAGAAAACCTGCAATGTTTGGTAAAGTCAAACTGGACAACACTCTTCATTAGTGACCAAAGTAACTTTAATCAGATAACCGCACAGATCCAGAATCGAACCCTGGTTACAGTGGTGAGAAACATATACACTATTTGTGCCACAAAAATTCCCATGATACCAAAAGTAATCGGGTATCAATGACGGAAATGGAAGTGGCATTTTAAAGCAACATTAGTATAATTACACAGGTGATTATGAAAAACCCCGCATGGTGATTGGTGGCGAATTACGTGTCTCCGATAATCACGTACCGATGAATATAACAGTGAAGGCTCAAAAGCAAGATGGCGGCTACTTTCGTAATTGTTACAAAGTAGATTTTAAAATTGCTAGTTCACTACTTTCTTTTAAATAATCACCTGTGTAATTATACTAAAACAATTATTCGCCTCAGCTTCAGTGAATATTATTGAATAATCAGTTGTTAGACAACAAGTTATTATCTGCATGGTGAACGCTTTAGAGAAAAAGGTGATAAAAAGCTTTTCTGCAGTATATTTACTGAACAGTATGAATATCCATTTAATAAAAGTAATGTATTTTTCCGTTAATGATGGCGAGCTTGGTGTTATTGATTGAATATTTTTTGGTAACGAACAGCAAAAGGTGTGTTAGAATGAACAGTGAGTGTTTCAAGGTTAATTACTGAAAGCATACGTATCACGAAACGTTTTATAATCCAGGGTATAAATATGAATACCATGTCTCCGAATAAGTGCACCTGTTTCGTACAAAAGTCGTCATAAGCGTCCCCCGTCAAATAAGCGCCATCCCTTTCCCCCAAAATATAAATCGTATACCGTTTCAATCTTGCTGCTGCCTGCACACTACAGGCAATAAATGACAGTTCCGTGGGAATGTGGGCGACTAGTTGCGATGAATCGGTTTTCATTACCCGATAGATTCCAACAGCACGTTGATCATATTGCTTAGCCTGCTCTTTGGTATCTTTTTGACTGATCCGGACGTCTTAGCTCTGGCTACCATTCAGTTCTGTAGACACGTAGTCCGCTAAGACAAGAAAAAGAAACAAAACAAAACTGTTTGATGGAGAAGAGGCGAATGGTGACGGATCTACCATTGACGAGGATGATGAGGAAGTAGTAGAAGTGAAACGAACAAACGAACAGTGCTTGAAAAGTGGTCATGAACTTTCCTCTTTTTTAATGTACACGATTTAAATGTTGTGTTAATGAGCAAACTCTGAATCCCAGTAAGTGTTCATTTAAGCTCCCCTTCCCCGTTAGATAAGTGCCTCCGCCCCATTAAACTGTCCCGTAAAAACCCAAATTTGAAATAAGCGCCCTGGGTGCTTATTTGATGTTTTATGGTAGGCATAATACATGTATAGTTCTCTGATACTGAAAGGTATTATGGACAAAATTATTAGGTAGACCGTGTGGCGATAATGATTATGAGAAATGGAGCCCTTACAGCCGTGGAACAGGACATAAATGCTTGCTGGGTCAAAAATTGGTCTTTGAACGTCGTAAGAGAAAAGTTACTTGTTACAATGGTAGGAACTATGACAGGGCGATCAGGAAGACCACTTGTCCGTGCACTTGGAAAGACTTCGAGTGGTAGGTTTTCCGATGCAGCAATTCATGTTACTTTTGAGTCTTAATTACAGTAGAATTTTATTTTTTATGAGTGATTATTGTCTTCGAAACTTTCGAAGACAATAATCACGAAGACAATAATCACAGTCCCTACAGGACTTTTTCCCGTTCAGGTAAGTCTTTCATCGTTTAACCCTGGCTGACGCCATGTTATTTTACTCTGGCAAACGTCAGGTTATTTTATTTTGGAGAACATCATATTATTTTACTCTGGCTATCGCCATATTTTCTTCCTGCCAACGTCAGATTATTTTACTCTGGCCAACGCTATATTATTTTACTGCCACCAACGACAGATTATGGTCGTGGCTAGAAGGTATATTTGAGAAGGAGAATTAGGATCAGGATTAGGGTAAGGGTTACGGTAGGGGTAAGGGTTACGGTAGGGGTTAGGGCTAGAACTAGAACTAGCCCTAATCCTAACCTATCCTAATCCTAATCCTCCCCAGATTTATCTTTAAGTCACGACTGTCAGATTATTTTACTCTGGCTATCGCCATATTATTTTGCTAAGCCAACGTCAAATTATTCTACTCGGGCTAATGCCTTATTTTGCTCTTGCGAACGTCAGATAATTTAACTCTGGCAGGTGTCAGATTATTTTACTCTGGCCAACGCCATATTATTTTGTTGCTGCTAACGTCAGATTATTTTACTCAGGCCTTGATTATTCATTACTTCAAACATGAAATTTACATTAACTACAACTTTATCTCCAACCTAACACTCTGAACCAACCACATCAGTATGTCTCCCGTATACAGGTCCTGCATCCCACAAAATTGAACGTATCGTAGCCGAAACCGAAATTAAGGTTTATCACAGCTCTGCACGTAAACTATTCCAACAACTTTCTACCCATAAGGACAAAACCCATTTAGGCTCGAACCTGAAGTTTACAAGATCCCGTGTGAATGTGGTCATATATATTGGAGAAACAAAACGTAACCTAAAAACTACAGTCAAAGAACACATGAATAACTACTGTAAAGTGCAAGTCGAAAAATCCTCTGTAGCTAAAGCCCTTCCTCGCCCAGTTCGAGAGTCCATTGAAGTTTTAAAACACATCACTATGACACAAGAATGCTATCCACTGAGTGAAGTTTGGACATCTGTATTTCATAAATCATAAATCTCATAAATGGGTTATATATAGATACTGTTGCATTGAACTTCTGATCGTTTCACTGGTTAAAATGAAATTCTAATGATAAATTAACATCCTAGGAAAAGTCAATCACAGCTAGTATCACGTAGTCATATAATCACGCACTACATGTGCGTGTCATTAACAAAATTTAACGTTGTCAAGTAACATTAGTTATGCTCTGAAGACGAGCCGGGCAAATGGGACGAAAGCTCAGCAGTTTTTTGAAGATAAAAGTACATGGAAGTAAACTTAAATTATGTGAAATAAGTCTATTACTCCATGCAAAGCTTCAAAGAACACTTTAAACATCAGTGTCACTTTTAATTATTGCCCTTGAACCTCTAGACTAGTCCAACTCAAAGCTCTGAGGGCCTAAGATATTGAACCGTTCAGCAACTAATCAGCGTACATAATTTTGCGTTCGGACCGAGAAACGAGTCGAGCTATGTAATGAACAGTTATATCTAGGGGGTAGCAAACCCATTTTAATTGGGGTGTCCAGCTTAATTTGGCGGAATATTGTATCCTTTCAAAAATTGCTCGAATTTAATTTGACGCCCAGTCAGACAATGTTTGGTGTAGCCTCGCTTCCTTAGCCCTAATGCTTAAATTGAATATGAAACAGTACCTAAAACGGATTTTGACCTACCTTACCGAACCAAGTTTTGCCTGAATTTCTGTCTATGTATAAAACGAAGTAATATCCATATAAAAGGGACATCTTAAAACACCCACGATATAGGTTATGTTGTCCCGGTAGTAGTAAAACATCTATTGACAAAACCGATCGCCTTACACCACGACTCTTAGAACATGCTACACAACATAAAACAAGTTCTGTTGCTCACCACTTCTTGGAGTGTGGACATGCACAGTTTTTCACTGAATTAAGATGCTAATTTGACAGACTCAACGACATTGACTCAACGACAACTTAAATACGAACCACCTAACACTAATACAAATACCCAACGTAACAGACAATCTGGTTTAATCCTCCTTACAGCAAAAACGTCAAAACAAACATCGCACGCGACTCTTTACGACTTATTGACAAACACTTCCCGCCTAATAACAAACTTTCCAAGCTCTTTAACAGACACACTATACGCGTAAGTTATAGCTGCAACGAAAACATGAAATCCTTTATCACTAGACACAACAAAACAATACTCAAAAGACACGACAACCGAACAAAATCAACAAACACCAACAACACACGTCACTGCAACTGCAGACAGCCTGACCAATGCCCAATCCAAGGCAATTGCCTAAAAACGAACGTAATTTACAAGGCCGAAGTTAGAACAACTGACAACAACGAGACACGAACATACATAGGCGTCACAGCCAACGACTTCAAAACTAGATACCGAAACCACAGCAAATCACTGAACAACAAAAAATACCATACCGAAACTGAACTCTCCAAACACATATGGCAACTCAAGGACAACAAACGAAAATACACGATCAATTGGGAAATCATCGAACAGCTCCCATCATGTAAAGCAGGATCTAGAAAATGCCGCCTATGCTTGGAAGAAAAGCTATTAATCTTGAAGGGACGTAAAAAGAACATCCTAAATAAACAATCGGAACTTTCCAGTGCATGCCGACATGTAACACAACACCATCTGTGAACTTGCAAATATTATAAATGTGTGAATAATTAAATCTGTTAGTTGCCTGATGATCACCTGAGCGCGTGAAACTCAGAGTAGCGACAGCAAAAAATTTTGTCTATTTTACTTCTTATATATATATATATATATATATATATATATATATATATATATAGTACGACGAATGTACAAACTTGAATTATTCCGTTTAAAATTCTAATCACTACAAATTTGTTTCGTAAGGTAAGCGGAGCTTACCACACTCGTCAGGTGATTGTCACGTATGATGTTGTTGCTCAGTTACCGTAAATGATCTAATAAACGCCCGGGGCGTTTATTTAATTTTAGGGGTCCAAGAGGGGGCGTTTAATAGATAGGAGGCGTTTAAAAGAGAGAGGCGTTTATTCTCGTAACTTATTTTAACGAACTCAACAAAACTGTATACAGTATGCTTTCAGCCAAAAACGTTTTTATGTCAACAGAATCTCGACTGCGGGCTGACGGCTTTTGCACTCGAAGGTTTCTAATTTAATTTTTTTTCTCTTTTGCTACAATCAAGAGTGTGCTTTAACGAGTGCGACTTGTTTTCATATTATAACCAAACGCTGAAGTCCCTAAGTTCTCAAAAGTTTTTAGATAATTTGGAGAAGCGATGGGGAGAGGTTCCTTTTGACAGGAAAAAATACATCTTCTAGCTGTCAACATCAATATCAGAGTCCTCATCCAGAGTAATTTTGTTTTCATCGTTAGCCTCTTCGATGCCCGAGTCGGTTATGACTTGGAAAGGGTTTGGTAGATTTAGTTCATCCAGCACGGAGAGTTGTGCCTCTAACTTCTCTGCTCCTGCTTCACACGGTTGACCTTTCTTGAAGCAATAAATATCTGAATCTTCAGAGCCATCAATTGCGAGATTCAAGGCACAGGACTTGAACGATTTAGCAATCATATCTGTAGAGAGCCGTGACCAGGCAGTTAACACCCCAGAATCCTTGCTGGTTTTCTAGCTACGTCTTAATCAAATTGCCTTACCGTCCAAGTTTGCGGAAAACGAAAACGCGAAGTGGGTCTTGTCATTCCTGGATGCTATCAAGCTCGAACAGGCAGGGAAAAAATTACAGACATATTAAGCACCGAGATCAAGAAGATCAAAGAGCGTTATCCTTACTTTGAACTTGAGATTGAACATGACATAATACACAAACCGATGTTAATCAAGCAATGAAATTAATAAATTGATTGATTTTGCTCTATTTCGCCATTTCCTAGTATTTGGGAGCAATTTTCACGGGGGGCGTTTAATACAAACTTAATAGCCTGGGGGGGCGTTTATTAGATAAGAGGCGTTTATTTGAGAGTAGGCGTTTATTAGATCATTTACGGTAACTTGAAACTATATATGTCTCAAATTGGATCTATCGTGCGTATGACGTTGTGAGGATGGAATGTGATTACGGTGTTATGAATAAATTAGATCCGTTAAAGGTTGACCGGTTATTGGCTGCATAGCCAGTATTTTTTCCTGTGTCTACATGTCGATATAAGTTCGTTTCTAGTGTTCAGCGAGCTTAGTTCTGGATGGCAAATTATAATAAACTTTTCATACGGGCTTAGGTTACATCTCTTGGTTTTGTTGGAATAGGGCCTACACTGTTTAATTATTTTCCATTTGATCGAGTGTTGAACGTTTGACTCTTTTAAGTTCCAAATATATTTACTAAGTTCAGTAGCGTGTTTACGTTTGGGATTTCTGAAGGAGCTGGTGTAGTTATGGTATCTTGTTTTGAATGTGTCCTCAGTGATTCCGACGTAGATTTTTTTTTCTCGGTTATCTTCTCTCGTGACTGTAGCTTGGTAGACAATTCCTTCTGATTGGCATTTCCCAGTGAGTGGACATGTTTCCTTGCGGCGGCAATTGCACTCCTGAGTTCTAGCTGGGTTGTTTTGGTTTTCTTTGATTAGCAAAGACTTGTTGTGCTCTGAGATGATGTTTTGTACGTTGGGCATGCAGCTGTAGCTTAACTTTAGGGTGTTCTTGTTGAATATTTTGCGTAGGGGGTGGCTTTGTGGGAAGCATTCATCCATCATTCGGAGGAATCTATGACCGATGTTAGTGGTAACGTTGGCACTGTAAGGTGGGTTAAACCATATGATCTTTCTGCTTCTCGGGTGCTTTGGTTTTGGTGGCTGTGGGTTAAAACTAAGTCTGTAGTCGTATCCGCTTCTTTTGAGGGCTTCTTGGTTTCAAGTTAACTGAGCAACAACATCATACGCGACAATCACCTGACGAGTGTGGTAAGTTCCGCTTACCATAGGAAACAAATTGTAGTGATTAAGATTTTAAATGGAATAATTCAAGTTTGTCCATTCGTCTTACTATTCCGCTCTACCCCGGTATCGAGCACTCCACTCATATGATTCTAGACTCGCTACTTGTCTATATACATTTATATGTATAAAACACTCGGCAACAGCCCCGTGTTTTAAATCCCGATAAAGCACTACTGCTCAGTTTTTAAATATTACATGTAGACCTAGGCTTACTGTATGTTTTCACTTGGTTTGAAGATGACTTTGCAAAGTCGGAAATTTACCGTTTAAAATTTAGTCTTGTTTATAGCCTATATCTTGCGTTTTTCAAGGTGTCGGGTTTTTTTAGTATTTTGCTTCCTTTAATACTTTTTAAAGTTGTCGGCTGGTTCTGGATTGCTATGTATGTTTGCCCGAATTTTCCGGGATTTTTGACAAACTTTGACAAATCCATAAGCTGCGCCCTTGGTTACAGCTGGTGTCGACTAAAAAAATAGATTTTTCTTATGCCAGAATTACTCTCATTTATCACGGTAAAGTCACTTGGACGTGTCTTGTAATTAGATTATGATGATATTAAAGACGTTTTAAATGATTTATTCTAAGTAACTTGTATTTACTTCCATGAATTTTTTGTCTTTGATCTGCTGAGCTTTCGTTCCGACTGCCCGGGACGTCTTCAAAAAATAATTAATGGTATTTGACAACGTCAACAGATATCGTTAACGACACGAGCATGTACAGAACGTTTTTCATGATAATCTGACACTGCCGAAGTGAACTTAAAAATGTTGACTCAAGCGGGATTTGAATTCAGGTCGAGCGGCGGACCGGTATCCCGAAGTTGCGAGTTCAAATCCTGCTCGAGTCAACATTTTTCAGTTCGCTTTGGCAGTGTCAGATTATCATGAAAAACTTTATGCACACGTGCATGTGGTACGTAATTATGTAACTACGTGATACAAGCTGTGACTGATTGTTCGTAAGATGTTAAATTATCATAAGAATTGCATTTTAACCAGTGAGAACTCCAGCGTACGTATATAACTTACGAGATTTGTTTTATGAAATACAGATGTCCAAAGTTCACTCAGTGGATAACAATCTTGTGTTATTGTGCTTTGCAACAGTTGTTCATGTGTTGTTTTTATTATAGTTTTTTAATTTAGGTTTCGTTTTGTTTCTACGATATATACAAGACCACATTCACTTGAAAGCTTCTAAACCCCAGGTTTTAACGTAGAACTACCTTTGTTCTCATGAGTTGAAAGTTATTCGAAAGGTTTACGTTCAGAGTTGTGATGGACCTTTTTTGACACGCAGTCAGATCATAAAGATGTCCCCGGCAAACGGGATGAAGGCTCGGCAGATTAAAGACAAAAAGTGCATGGAAGTAAATACAAATTATAAAGAATAAATCTATCACTCCATGCAAAGCTTCAAAGAACACAAGCTTAAAATGGATCTTAATGCTAATTTTCTGTGATACAAACTCGCTTGCAGGATAAGTGGCTTTTTGTCTAGATAATATTGGTCCGTAGCAATGTTTATATAAAAGAAAATATACACTGAATTTTTGCGTCCTTTTCTAAATCTGCCCTTAATTTTATAAAAGATATTGGGATGTTACGAGACTTCGAAAACCTAAAAAGCATTAGGTTCGGATCGTGCTTATGCTATAAATTTAAAGTCTCATAACATTCCACGATGCAATAGTCACTGTTGTCATTCGTCAGTAGCGTGTACCCTTTCTGTCTGAACTAAGCGTACTTATTGTTTTGCCTCTTTCTAGTGACGTAGGTTTTGAACCGTGGTTTTTCGGGTTTCTTTGTCGTGTGGATCGAAGAGCTAGTTTCAACCCATATGCACCGCCTCGACCATGTCCGAGAGGGACTTTTTACAACAGAACTCGAGGGTAAGCTTGTATATTGCTGTCCGTCGTGGTGATCCTTGCACACTATGTTAAACAGTTGATTGAGTTCGTTTTCATGTCAAGAATAATGAAGGTCAGCTTCAGCACAAGGATGGTATCTCTATAAAATGCCTACAGATAATGGTTTTGTGTCTCCGAGCATGATAATTATCGTAGAAAATACGACTAGAAATGCAGAGGTTGGGAATTTTCTCAAACTTTTTGACGGATCGTAGTGAAGGGTTTTGAAGAAAACTCACAATAATGTTGTTCATTTAAATAACTGGAGTCTTACTGCTTGAACGGTGTTGCTGGTAGCGATACCACAGCAACGTGCAACCATAAAAGAAACATTAAGAACATAATTTGCTTTCGTTTTCGCATAGTTAGTAAAATGCCTAACTCATCGTTGGGGGATTCGACATATTTGGATATCTGGGATATTTAGGCCCTCCTGAGAAAATTTGTAATATATCTTTTCGGGCAAAAATTTCCTATTCGTGGACTTTTTTACTATTAAAATTGGCTATTTTGGCCTCTGATCATGTGACAAAAATCGTGAAGTCTAGTGGCCGGAATTGAGGTGAATTCAGGGAGACGCTAAAACTGTTCAAAGAGATTTACATTAGGATTACGAGCCAAACTGGATAATCTGTTGGGGTTTTTTTTTTCACGGCGTTGTCTTTCGGATTCGATTCAGAGTACACCATCGTATAATTCACAATGTCTTCTAACCCCTCCAGTGCAGATGACAGCCACAATCACTCGGATATAAACTTCATTCGTGGATAGGTGATGGAAGTCGAAGACGATGCAAACATATCTTCCGCAGACCCTTGCATAAATGAAAAGGAATGGTTTATCAAGCCTTACCAAGACAAGCCAATGACCGATGTAGATTGGTCTGCGAAATATACTGAGCAAAGATGACCCGAAGAACATAAATAAATAAACGCTACAATTTCTCGTAGAAGGACGCGATAAGGTTGAAAGTTCGTAAGTTTACTAACATGCGTAATTGTTTATTACTGTTTACCAGCTAGTGGAGTATTTTCAAAATTTTTATACTGTATATTGATTATTGGGTTTAAGTTGGTCTTTCGCTAACACGTGTAAGTATGGTGATTGCAGTACAGAACTAATGTCAGTGTTGCAGGGAGATCGATGCTAGTATTGAAGCAGTCAACAGCAATCAAGTTCTCCTCGAGGTCGAATCTGTACCAAGCTGCATCACATAAACAAACCAACTGTTGCCCCGTGTTTGTTGGTGTTAAAGATATAAAGCTGGTCATTTTAGTTTCGCTTATCTCTTTTACAACAAGATAATCTACTCAATATCCTGGCTGCATTCCAGGCCAGAAAATAAATTCATTTTCTCAATAATTAGCAGCTTACCTACTTTCTGTATTACTCATTTCATACTTTCTTTTTGTCAATTTTACGGTATTTACATCCAGCTAGACGCAGTTAGCGCACTCCCAGACAACAACAACAACAACAACAATAACAACAAAAAGCGGGATGCAAAAAATGACCAGGTTCATATTTTTAATACCAACCAACAGGGGATATCAGTTGGTTTGTTAACTTAACGCAGTTTGTTGGGACGTATTCGACCTCTAGGAGAATTTGATTTCGCTGTGAATTGCCTCAACAGAAGCACCGACCTCCATGCAACATTGACACTCAACATTACGAAGCAGTTCCGCCCTGCAATTACCGCTCTTACCCCTATTAGCGAAAGACCGACTTAAAACCATGCATCTACAGTGAAAGAATTTTGAAAATACCCCAACAGCCGATAAACAGTAATAAACAATTACACATGCTATTAAACTTACCAACTTACCAACTTTCCAACTTATTGCGTCCTTCCAAGCAAAATTGTAGCATCTGTAATTTATCTTCTTCAGGTCTTTGCTCATTTTCCTTCACATTTGCAATCTACATCGGCCACTGGCTTGTCTTGGTGCGGCTTGACAAACCATTCATCTTCATTTATAAAATCGTCTTTGGAAGACATGTTTGCGTCGTCTTCGACCTCAACACGTATCCACAAAGGAAATTCATATCCGAGTGATTGTGGCTTTGATCGTCGTTGGAGGAACTGGAGGACGTTGTTAATTATACGACGGTGTACTCTCAACCAAATCTGAACGAGAATACCGTGACAAAAAACAAACAAACGACAGATTCTCCATTTTCCCTACTATTACTTATGTAAATGTCTTTGAGCAGTTTCAGCATCTCCCTAGATTCCACGATTTTTTGTCACGCGCTCAGAGGCCAAAATAGCCAACTTTAACAGTAAAAAAGTCCATGAAGATGAAATTTTCCATTGAGAAGATATAGTATAAATCTTCTCAAGAGGGTCTAAATATCCCAAATATGTTGAATCCTCAACCACGACATAGACACTTTAACCCTGACTGGACTGGGCTATTTTTTCCATTAGGGAGGCAGGGAGGCAATCGTCCCTCTACCATTATTTCATTAGTATTGTGCCTATTTCAGTGAAATGAATATGTATTGCTCTACAAAACTGAGAATTACTTTGTTCCACATACTTGATGACGTCATTATTACGTTACTTAAACATTCTGCTCGTATTTTTCTAAAAATTTACAGTGAAATAAACTATTCAGTATGAAAGAGTGATGAAAGGATTTATAATATGGAAAGTACACCTTTTGCTGTTCATTACCAGAAAATATGCTATCATTAATGCAACCTCGAAGTCATTAACGCAAAAATACTTTCATTTTATTCAATCGACATTCACTAGCGTAGATACGCCACCATTTGCATCAAAGGGCATTCTATAACACCAACAGACGACCATTAACACCATCCTACTATACAAGGGGTAGTAAAATTTCAATAGGGCAAGATCTTTCCCTTGTGTAATTGAAATTTTATTATCCCTGATATATAGTAGAATGTTTGTTAATTGTCGTCTGTTGGTGCTATGGAATACCGTTTGATGCAAATGGTTGCGTATATACGCTAGTGTATGTCGATTGAATAAAATGAATGTATTTTCACGTTAATGACTTCGAAATTGGCGTTAATGATAGTATATTTTCTGGTAATAAACAGTGAAAGGTGTAGTTTAATTTAGTTTTGTCTGTTTTGTTTGTGACGTCACAATCATTTCATATTGAGTTAAGAAGTTTTTAGTTTTAATTGATAAATCTTTTTATTTTACACGTATATTTTAGAATCACACGCTTTTTGCTATTTGCATGTCTTTTTGATCGTCTTGATGTACATGTTGGTGCAAAAAACTCAAGTGTTGTGATGGCGTCAGGAATGCAGGATGATTACGTCATACTAAACGCTCAAACAAAAAAATGGCGGTTTTATGATCTAAAAAAACTTTTTGTAAGAGGATGTTTTCCTTTTGTAGTAGTATTCAATTAGAACAAGTATTTCGAAGATTTTGATCAAAAAGTTGCAATTATTTAACTTCTTTTAAAAGTAAAAAAGTGACCCTTAAACTTTAGGTCACCATGGCAACAGTTTTTTAGGTATGGTCCAGTCACCAATTTTGATGTCATTTGTCTCAATCCTGTAAGAAGATATCAAAAAACCAAGCGGGGAGGGCCCGATTCGACTCACCCCCAGCCCAGATTGGGCCAATGCACTTACCACTAAATTAACGTACTATTGCAAATTCTCTCTGTTTACTTGATTGTTTCTTAACTGTTAAAATATGATGCTGCGAAAATTAGTGCGGACCAACTGATGATGTCGTGCGATGCGACGAAACGTTAAGATATAAATATATGTCAAACAAAATATGTTTGTTACGAATCTTTTGCTGGGCATTCATTTTTATAATAAACTTGAGATTTCCGCCTGGTTCATTCATTACCGTAGTGAAAATGAACTTTTGAAATGTGCTTATTTTATATTGGAAAGATAGAATTACGCTAAAAGACTGCTTTTTAGGTCGTTTCTCAAATTTGAAAACAGTGATGTAAGTTTAAGTATAAATTTCTATTTGGAAAATGTGAAAGATGACTCAATGCTTTAGTAAAATATTCTCAAGTTATTGGAAGTGTACGCATACAAAATATACCTCTATCTATGTTAACTAAAATGCTAAACCTTAACAAAAATCTCACATGCAATTTTGCATATGAAAATATTTCATATGTGAATTGTTTCAATTCCATAAGTGAAATGAAAATTTCGTATGTGAAATTAATTTTCGTATGTGAATGCCCATTTCATATGTGAAATACATGTTTTGTACGCCAACATTTTACATGTCAAATTTTGAACAAGTTTGTTTCATATGTGAAAACCTTCCCATTTCATATGTGAAATGAAAATTTCATGTGTTGTAATGTTCCAGTTCCACATGATTTTTCACGTGTAAAATGACATATAAAGCTTTTATGAGGCAATCCCAGTCATTAGCGCGGAAAAAAGTGAAACCAAGCTGGCAGCCTATGGAGGACAATTTCATAAGTCATTGTGAGTCGCTCAAGTGTCTTGCACATCAATTCCGCTGTTTTGCGTGACTTTTTCCTTCTACGTTTGTTTATATCGGCTTCGAAGACGGTCACAAAGTTGAAAGGAGTGTTCAAAAGAAGTAGCAGTGGACTAATTTTGTACGACTGAGTATTTAAAAGATTGGGAAGTACCGTATTGCTTAACATGTGTGCTAAGTTATCTAAAGATGGTAACGTAAATGAAAATGGAATGCGTTTGTGGAACATTTTCCTATTTATATTTTCCGGGGCCGATTTGCGACTTATCACTTTCATCATTTATCTTCACGAAAAAGATTAGCTGTGACTCACTTTGTCCTTGTGGAAATATATTAAATTTTTATTCACTTCAGTCTTTTGAAATAGTCTTTTTGTGTTTATTTTTGACGAGATATCTCGCAAAAAAGTTAAAACGTTACGTGGGAGCCTGTGACTGATGTGTAAGGCCGCGAAAGCGGCTGAACTTGACGCACAAAGTTGCCCATCTTGGGCGGCCATTTTTGCTTCACATCTCGTGGCCTAGTTATTAGAGACTTGAATGCTCAGTGGAACAGAATTACTCTCCATCGGCAAACATTTGGGATTCACTTTTTTCTGGGCTAATGATTGGGAATTAGCGTTCCGGTTACCATAGATAGATTTTACTGGTTCGGATCCAAACGCGTAGGTGGTTCAGACTGCTGACTTACCTCCGAAGCTCCGACTCATCTTGGTTTCAGGCACGTTTATATGCAGCTATTGAATCCTTGTGTAACGTTATGTCCTTTCGTATGAGGAGGGAAGTTTCAAATACAAAAGTGGATATAGGACTTCTTAAAAAGGTTTCAATTGTGTGTCTGTTGTATCAATGGTGTAGGTACAGGAAGATTTCTGGCGATGTGTGCGTTGGTGGATCTGAAAGATGGTATATGCCACGTCAAGTATCCTGTCCATTCCAACGTAAGTTGGTTGAGTAAAAACCTTTTAACCTAGTTGGATGTCATTGAGCCTAAATCATCGAGACTACAGCCCGGTTCGAAATTATGTTCTTTTCATGGTTGTCTCTTGGGGTTTTTCAGGTTGCCCTAGGATTAATTTGGTTGCCCAAACCCGTTTGTTTATATATAATATATATACCTCGAATTTTTAAGACCTAACCGGGACCTGTTGCAAAAATACAACTTTGGCCTTCCGGCTGGGAATCGAACCCGCAACCCTGCGAATCTAGTGCGATGCTCTGCCATCTGAGCTACGGAGGTTGTTGTTGAGAGCATAGCCACGAGTTCACTATTTATGAGGTGGGCACACCGATTAAGTGAAGAGTATATTCAGAAACATTTTGGCACCTTCCTTCGAACGCTTGTTATAAGTTGACAAATACTGATGAAGGAAATATCGAGTGCCCATGTTTATATTTCCTTCATCAGTATGTATATATGTATATATGTATATATATATATATATATATATGTAATATTTAAAAACCGAGCAGGAGTGCTTTATCGGGATTTAAAACACGAGGCGATAGCCGAGTGTTTTAGACCCGATAAAGCACGTACTGCGAGGGTTTTAAATGTCTTATAAAATTCACCCCCTAATACGCTAATTCGCGAAGAAAGTTTGGAAATTTATTTTTCGTTAGCCGAAAAAATTGAACTTCTTTATTACATATATAGATCGGACACGGTTGTAATTTTCTTTTGTCTTTTCCTCATGAATTTTTAACGAATTTATATATATATATATATATATATATATATATATATATCAGCTAAATGAGCAGGAAAACCTCGTGACGGATAAGTAATATGTTTACTTCATAGCTATGTTAGCTTGCTGTGCACCATGGTCATTGTTTTGAATTATGCCGACATATTACGGGCTCAATAACATGAAACTGGCGTGAATCGTGAACAAGAAAAACGTATTCATTGCGAATTGTTTGCTAAACGTTTGATTTTGCTTTCTTCATTGACTCAAAAAAAAGGAAAAAATGTCGATTATGTTAGCACATAAAAACGGGTTGCCCCTTGGGCAACCATCCACCAACATTTGGTTGCTCAAAGAAAATTTTAAGTTGTCTTGGGCAACTGGAAAACCGCTAACTTCGAACCTTGTACATTTATTGTCTAGACTGCAGTTAGTACCCAGACCGAGGGCAAAGTGCTTTAGCAGGAATGACCCAGCAAAATATTAGTTAGGATTTTTGGAAAGACCGGGTAGAAATTACTTTGGTCGAAATAACCTAGCGAAGGTCAGAAAGGCGTCAGAAAATTTGTTTACGTGCTGT
Source organism: Heliopora coerulea (assembly GCA_030142905.1). Taxonomy (NCBI): domain Eukaryota; kingdom Metazoa; phylum Cnidaria; class Anthozoa; order Scleralcyonacea; family Helioporidae; genus Heliopora; species Heliopora coerulea. The sequence continues at coordinate 300,877 of JASJOG010000210.1, forward strand.
TGTAGCCCGCTCTGGCAACGATTTTAAAAATTTTAGCCCGAGGGGGATACATTTAAATTTAGATAAGGCCATGTGACCATAATTCACCCACTGGTAGTTGGTGTATTCTCCAGCGAAACTCCAACTGAATAACAACGGTTTTTGTTATATGGCCGAGTACTGGGTAAGCTGGATCGCCGAAAAAATGAAGCCCAATATTGGATTGATTTTTATTTCCCTCCACGGCAGTAATTTTGCGGTGATGAAAGTCGTAGTGCTCAACTTTTTAAATTTTACTCTTGATAACACTGGACAATTTTATTCGTCAAGGAGAGACGTGTCGGACAGGAAATGGTTAATTTTGACAAGTTTCCTGCGGAATGTCCTTATTTTTCTGATTAGTACAATATAGTACATTTTTTACCTTCAAGAAATTGGTCAAACCACAAAATTGTTGTTTAAAAGTAAATATAAAACGATTTTTGTAATAGCGCTTCTGAATCAGTCTCCAAAAAACTAACAGACATTTGGTATCCGTACAGTTGGATGAAAGTCATAGGTTTTTAGATAGGAGACTTTTGTCATCTAGTACAAAATTTTTTTCCCTTCAATTCCTACACATGCTAGATAGTTTTAGAAGCTATTTTATGCTTGAGCATGAAAAAATGTTTGAGTAATACACCCTGTTTATCATATTCGTTTCCTTCCTTCAAATGATCGTTTTACTTAAACAATTATATGAAAATTTTAGGGGTGGTGATAATCTTCATGTAGTTTCTCAGATCTTCAAGCTTTTTAAGTCTTCACGATGTTACCATAGCAACGTGGCGATAGCTTCTAATGTGCCTACAGTAGGCATAAGGACTCCTGTAACTCCTAGTTAAAGCTGGTGACCTATATTTTTTGTTTCATATAAATATTCAACTGAACATTCTTCAACTGTTCTGAAATTTTCATAAAATGTGTCTTGTAAATTCTTGTTTACATTTTGAAAGTCAAAATTTTGTTCAAAGATTTCGACGTTGCAGGTACTCCTTAACATTGAAAAACCCAAAAATTTCTGTATTTAACCGTTTACTGGACGGGTTTCAGGAGATCTCCCCTAGACGAGTAAAATTGTCTGGCGTTAGAGTAAAATTAGTAAGTTGCCAAATGGCAACAGTGCCTGTTGAAGAGTTAAAACGTAAGGTAAGAATTTATCGATTATTTACTAAGGAAACGTTGGGAAAAACGCTATGACAATGTACTGTGTGCACTTGAGGCCCCGTTCACTCTAATGCGTTTTCGTAGGATTGTTCTTGAACTAAGACATGAGGCGGATTTAGTCATATTGTTGAGGAACCTGTGATACAGAGACTGAGTTTGTCCGATGGGGAGTGTAAATGTGTATTGTAGACGGGCTGTGAAATATATGCTTTAAAAGGATAAATACAGTCGAATCGATTGCTCCCTTAATAAATTTTGAACTAGAGCAGTATTCACAAAAGTTCTGCGAAAGGCACCCATTGAAAGCTTAACATTAATTATCTTACCGTTCAGCCTTAAACCTTACAATGTAAAAGTCATGGTCATTGACTGTTTCCCGGCGGAATGAATCTTCTGTTATTTTACTCTGGGTAACTCCAGACGATTTTACTTGTCACAGGGAGGGTCATGGAAGGGAAAAGGTTAATATGGTGGAAAAACTGCACTGACTCGTATATATGAGTGATTTCACAACCATATCGTTGATCAATGCTGCTTAGAGCCAAAACCTCACGAAACTCATACACGTGAAAAAACATGAAATTGCTACGTTTTCACGTATGAATTTTTCATTTCACATATGAAAAAGGAGCATTTTCTCATGTGAAATACCCAAACCATATGTTAAATGAACTGGTTCAAAATTTCATGGGTGAAATCTTAGTATACGCAACGTGTATTGCACATATGAAGTGGAAGATTCACATATGAAAATTAATTTCACCTACGAAATTTTTATTTCACATATGGAATTGAAACAATTCACATGTGAAAGATTGTTTTCATACGTTAAATTGCATGTGAAAGTTTTGAAAGGGTAATTCCTTCTCGTGATAGATTATATGATGGTGAGTTGAATCAACGACTCCTAGAAAATATTTCTTATTCTTTATGTTGCTGTAGTTGACAAGGCTTTCCTTTTGTACGCCGAACGAGACAAGATTAATTATTTTGACCTGACGAATAACAATCATTCAATCGTTATCGAAGGATTGTCTGGAGCTGTTGCGGTTGCATATGATATGAAAGACAACTATGTTTATTGGGCTGACATGATCGATCATCAGATCAGAAGACGAACGTTAAACGAAAGTGGTAAGTGTGAGTGTACCCTCAGCACTAACCTTTTAAATACTGCGGAATGTTTTTAAAGGAAACCTTTGTGGAGAAAACAAATTGCTTTCAAAATGTTATAAATTAGAACTAAATATTGGTGGCTGTCCCAGTGTTGCTGCCACTCTCAATGTTGCTGCCACTTCTAATGATACTGCCACTCTCAATGTTGTCGCTACTCTCAGTGTTGCAGTCACTCTTAATTTTACTGCCACTCTAAATGTTGTCGCTACTCTCAGTGTTGCAGTCACTCTTAATTTTACTGCCACTCTAAATGTTGCTTCCACTTTCAGTGTTACTCCCACTCTCAGTGTTGCTGCCACACTCGGTGTTGCTGCCAGTCTGAATGTAGCTGCCGTTCTCAGTGTTACTGCCACTCTCAGTGTTGCTACTATCTCAATCTCACTGCCACTCTGAATGTTGCTGCCACTGTCAGTGCTGCTGCCATTCTCGGTGTTGCTGCTACTGTCAATGTTGCTGCCACCTACAGTGTTGCTGCCACGCTGAATGTTTTTGCCTCTTTTAATGTCAGTGCTACTCTTAGTCTGCCACAGCGACTGAAGTGAATATTTAATTGGAACTGCCCCGCCACTTCCATTGCAGCTACCATGGCCCGTTGTCTCTGCCAATACCAATGTCGATGCTGTTGCATCTCCTTATATCACTACCATTATCACAGCCACTGTCGCTACCCATACCACTGCTACTGTCACTGTGATTACTAGCGTCTTCTCTGATACAGTATTGCGATATCTGCACTGCCCTGTTTAAGAGACTTCGTCACTAAAATGCACAACTTCTTTATTGGCTTTCAATGTTTTTTCGTCCGAAAGGTGAGGTCGAAGTTATCGCTGGTATCCGTCAGGTAGAAGGTATGGACTACGACTGGACAACAGGAAACCTGTATTGGGTTGACTCTACGGAGCAGGTCATTGAAGTCTGCAGAAAAGATGGCCTGTATCGCAAGACCATTCATCGTGAACAACTCGACAAACCTCGAGCACTAGCACTGGATCCACCAAACGGGTAATTGAATTAATGAATAGATGAAGAGAGTGTCGGCAGGATTTTCTCAAAGTGGGGAGGACAACAGGGGGTATCAAACTTAATTGCCTTAACGACTGACGAACTCGGTGATACACGTGGTAGTACGAAACGTTGAAATGGCTCAGAATAACTGTGCATGTGCACTTCAGAAGAACGTCCATTGGCCGGTATGCAGTTTAGCGGACCCTGACAAACTGCTGACCTTTACGGGTTAGGGTTAGGGTTCCGGTTGGCTCAAGGTTAGCTGTAGGGTTAGGTTAGTGAAGCCCTCGATTGCCTAATTAATTCAAAGATCCCCTGTAGTACACCTGACTTAGTGAACTCTTTTAATAGTAAATGGAATACGAACTCCCTGTCATTGGCGGGGAAAATAGCTTTTTTAATATTGCTGGGCAAATTTACCTCCATGACTTGCCTTGGAGGGAAATTTTATTCGTCAGCTTCAGTGTTCTTTGCGGTCTTGTACATCAGTTCCAGTCCTTTTCACGCTTTTAATCTTCATTTTTTTGTTCGTTTTGGATTTGAAAGTATTCACAACCGTGGAAAGCGTTAAGCGTGGAAATTATTACAGGACGAATTTACATAAATGAGTATTTATGAGGATTCAAAATTGTTGTTTGGTTTGTCCTGAGAAGTCTGCTAAATTGTTTAAAGATAGTAAACTCACGGTAAAAAGAGAATATGCCATGAGCAGTTTCCTAAAGTAACTTCTCGAAACCGTTTTATCAGGTTTCTCGTTTGTCTGGAAATTCATTTTCCTGAAAGGTATAACCTGTAACTCAGTATGATTGCATTAGGATTCGCGGTTTCGTTTCCCAGCCGTAAGGCCCATAGTTGCATTTTTCTCAACAGGTCCCGGTCGAGTCTCAGAAAATGTATTCTGACTTTCGAAATTTTCCTCTATCAATCATGTTACCTTTCAAAGGGTGGGCATGTTGGGAAAAATAGGTTAATGAAATACACATTAGAACTATCCCGAAATTATTTACCCTATACGCATTTGACATCTGTTATTCGCTTGCGGAAAAAGCTGTCCAACATTTTGTGGATTATTCTTACCGGATTATAAGAACTGCTGAATCACTGGAAAAGTTTGAAAATAGATGATGTGTATGGTCAAAACACTAAATTTGGGTCTCGTGGAATATGCAAAGGAAAATCATAACCTCGTCGTGTCTTTAAATGTGATAAAAAGACGCATACTTTTCGCGTCAATTTTTTGCTGCTTAGAAAACATTAATTTTCCAACTTTCTTCGAGAATTACCATATTTAAGAGGTTCGTTTTACAGTATAAGTCGTTTAAAAATCTCACGGTACTTGCTTTATCGGATCTTATATCACCATTGACTCAGTTTCTTTTGTTTACGCGAAATTGATGAACCTCGTAAACTTATTCCGCATAAACATATTCCATCAAGTGTAGTCAGATATATGGTTGTATATTTGTATATCTGAATCATGAAACCAAACCAATATTGAGTTTTAAAATGAAAAACATTAGGATATAAACTCTATTTAAAACTGACGTTTCGGGGCCCTGCTCGTCTAAAAATTTGTTCCTTTATGAATGGCTAGTCATCTCAATTTTTATAATCAGCTTTTAGGATTTCTTACTGTAATCGAACCAGTCTAGACTCAACGCACATTACGCTTGTGTAATGTTACTTGTGATGACTGGGCACTGTTTTTCTAGATTTTTGAACTTCCTACCTCCCTTGCATATTACTCTGGAATGCTTATAGCATGTAACTCCAAATTTGGTTTAGTAAGATAGTAGGAAAGCGATGATTGGATTTCAAGCTTGTTGAGTAGTTTTAACGAATTTCTTTATTTCCGTGGCTACAACTGTTATTGAAAACATCCTCGAAAGTTCAGTTTTCTTAGGTAAGCGAAAAATTTAGTTATTAAAATTTGCGGAAATTTGGAAGGATGTAATTGATAACGATACAGTTCATTCGATGAAAACTTTTAACGTTAGAGAAGCAAGGGAATCCTGCAGTATTTTTTCTGTTGAACACTGAAGCACAGTTTTCAGGGAAAGCTAAAAATTATCCGTTAAGATAGTATCCAAATCGAGTCAATAGGCATTAATAGATTAGGTTTCTTTATTTCATGCTTTGTTTAACCTAGAAGGAAAGTGAATGACTAGATTTTCCGTTAGCTCTAAAAACTAAATTTTCTAGGATGATTTCACTTCCTGATATTACCTTGCATACAGAGAAAATACATAAACAGGGTTCGTACGGCTCATGAAAACCTGGAAAGTCATGAAAAATCCAAATTTCAAAATCCAGGCTTGGAAGACGTGAGTGTCGGCTATTAGATTTCTTCTGGATCAGTAAATAATTCTATCTCAATTTTCTTGACTCGCATTTTCAAGTTTCTTGGGGCCACCAATTAACATGAAAAATTTCGCAAAAATTGTATCTACGATACTCGTAACCTTAATTTATCATAGCTTCACCGTACGCTTCAATTCACCTCCGTTCAGTTCGTTTCGTTGTTTCCACTAGATCAGTGGTTGTTTCTAGCTTTTCCAGGTCATGGATCTTTGTAAATATGGTCATGGAAAGTCATGGAATTTTGATGGACCAATATTGTACGAACCCTGCTTAAAGATCCATTTACATGACACAATTGTCGTATAAGTTGTTCATTCTGATGTATCTGATTAACTAACTGGAGCCATCTAGACGTATTGCTACGTCAGCGAGTGAATCAAAAGCCGGAATGGTGCATTCGAGTCAGCATTACTTACTCCAGGACAAACAATCGTATACGACAATCGTATCACGTGTAAGTGGGCCGTAATGTTGCTCCATTTACTTTCATCCATATCGTCGCCATCTTTCTCTGCCAAATGTGGAGTAAAGGCAGCAGCCGTTCCAGAGATATGTCCAAAAACAGCACGAAATAAGAAAAACTAGCGAAACTGTCCTCAGCCTCCTTAATTTTATGAACTACAGCTGACCGAGATCACGTCATAAAGTGTAACATTTTGTTTGTTTCCGTACAGGCAAATGTTTTGGTCTGACTGGGGCACACAGGCAAGGATCGAGGTGTCGGACATGGATGGTACAAATAGGAAAGTTCTAATCAGTAAAGATATCTTTTGGCCCAATGGATTGGCAGTCGACATATTTGGGCAACGCAACAGCAGATATCTATATTGGACTGACGCAAACTTGGACAAAATAGAGAAGTACGACCTGTTGAATCAGAAAAGAACAGTGAGTACACCTGTACAGTTTTCATTGTGTACGCTTACGTAACAATTTCCGTATTTCCTCTATTAATTTCCCTTTTTTCGTTTTTTTCCCCCTTTTTTTCCCCTTTTTTCTCTTTTTTTTCTTTTTTTTCTTCTTTTTGTGAATGTGTTTCTTTATAGAACGTTGTCGCTTAGTGCTCATATTTCCATATGGAAGTATATTTGCTTGGGGGGTACTGCGCCTCTGAACTGGGGGCCCTATTAGAAGGGGGAGCTAAATAGAAACTTGAGGAGGTAAAAAGAGGAAATTCGGTAGGTTTAAAGTGTATCTTTTTTATAGGATTAATAGTTTCTAGGCTTTAATCGAAACGACTAGGCTTAAATTGTGCGTGAAACGAAAATTAACTGTGCGTTACTTGAAAGAACTCGTAAAATCACAGAGGGAATCGTTGGCTTCACTTATCTATTTCACGGTGTTTTCATATTTTGTGTCTTGAAAGAAGAGCTAATTAAATTCACCTGTGGCGAAAAGTTTATTTTCAAAATTGTTTTTCCAAATCATGCGAAACTTAGCACGAGGAACGAAATTACGAGACTCACTACTGCTACCCAGAAAACGTAGTTGTCGTGATTACACATCAATTTCCGGCCCCTTCTCCGGAGAAAATGGAACATTTGAATGTTTCATTTCATGCATGTAGTGGTTCTGGAGGCGAGTGAACAATGGTCATCAAGTACACAACAACTGTAAGTCTTAAGAGGTTAACCGTGCTCTACGGAGAATTCTGCGTTTGGACTAGATAGTAGTGATCATTATTTTAATCCTCAGTGAAACATATTTTTAGAGTTACCCATGATATTGCATGTTACTGTCCAACTTTCTTTATGCAAACCCCTTAGTCCTGAAAACCCCTAAACTCTATTTCCAGCTATCAACGTTTAGGGAGACACTACGTGAATCAAAACTGTATATGGGGGGACGGATGGTCAAAAAGACAATCACACAGACAGACAGACGGAGGGGGGCAAACAGATTGAGAGTGAGACAGAGACAGAGTACGGCAGAGAGACTGACAAGAGAGACATGTTTATTTAGCTACGGTAATTTCTTCAATTCCAGTAATTGATTTTTTTGGTTTTAGAGCAGGTAATTGGAGCCACACTGGTGTTAGAGTTGTGTAGTTGTGATTGTCTGACGATTGGGAGTGAAACTGTTAATGATGGAACGCGCTTTTCGCCGCGGACTATAGTGAGCGTGACATGGCTACACTAATGGTATGCTATGTAGAGTTGAGTGAATGAGTATGAGTCTCTGGTTTTAGAGTAAACCGTGGAGTATACATTTGTGTTGTGCAAGTGTAATAGTAATTACCACGAGTGCGATACGAGAATTCAAAACGGACCACCCGGCCTTGGGGTTTTACCGGAGTTAGATGGCTACGCAGTTGGCCATGCAGTGTAGAGTTTAATAAAGAAGTGTGTATGAATACAGAGAGGAGTAAAAGATGCGTAACATTGTCTCGTGCATAAATATCTTGGGACACAACCCTGGACGTACGTTTCGGCCTTCTGTGGCCTCTTCAGCAGGGATTTGGGATTGGCCGTCAATGTTATACCGTCGGAAGAAAAGCGAGAAACAGTAAAAAATACAATAAAATAAAATATAAGTTGAAGGAGATAAAATGTGTGCTTACCAGTCTTGTTGTGTGTGTTGGGAAGACCAATTCTGCGTGCCATCGTAATCTTAAGGGAAGTTTATCACGTGTTGAGAGAGGGTGGGCATCCGTGTTAGCGTTGGACAGAATGGGAGCATGAACGAGTTGTGATCATGTGATGTGAAGTTTAAGCAAGTAGTGTTGTTCGTTCCCAGTAAATAAAAGGTGCGCAGATCAAATGTGTCCTATGAGGATAACTGTGGAGTGTTGGATCATAAGAAGGCAGTGTTGCGAGCTGGGTTCATGTGTTTTTTGACACCATGTTGAATATCAAAAAGTTTTTCGTCGTTACTAGTAAAAATGTTTCAGTTATGATCTCTTCTGTGTTATTGTCGGGTCCAGCGTCTTCTTTTAACATACCTATGTAGGCGTCGATGTCTTAGTCATTTGGTATGTTGTGATATAGACTCATGGGGTCTATAGTGACGGGCATTATGTAATGGTAGATTGATGTTAAGTTAGAGTAAGCGGAAGATTGTGTTGTTTAGTTTTGTGCCATTTCTAATGTGTTATTGTCTTGATTAGCGTCTTTTTCTAATATACCTATCGATGCTTTGATGCCTTCGTTATTCGGTATGTTGGTATATAGACTCTTATCAGTCGTATATGAAGACGATTATTGTGTTACCGGGTAGATTGTTGTTACGTGAAAAGAGTTGTTTAATGAAGGAGTTCGTTGAGTTCTCTCGTTTTGTATTTTTCCGTGTTAGTGTCCGCTGAAGTTCCTTTGTCATCGTTAGGGTTGTTTGCTTCAGTTTTGCTTGTATGCACCCATCCTGTGTCGTTAATTACTTGTGAAGTTGTGTTTTGTTTACGTCTGACATTGTAACGTAAATAAGGGTATTATTGAGTTTCGTTTCGTCGAGATGTTCGCGTGTGTTATGTGAAATGTTGGTTGGTTGTGATCAAATATATTGTCCTTTGAGTTTGTTGTGTCAAGGATGATGTTATCTGATGTGGTTAGTGCGAGATTGCTTAAAATCCATAGGCAAGACATTTGCCCTTTGGACCTAGCTATTGCGCACGTGCTCTTATTTTACTCAGGTTAATGCCAGACGATTTTACCAGTCAAAGGGAGAGCCCCCCGGGAAAGGGTTAAATTATTGACATTCGGAAGATTTTTGACGGCTGATATTAAACTGTTCCAGAAGAGAGCACCACTGTAGGATAAACTAAGTTTAAGATACTTAGTATGAAGCTGTGGAACTTTAAAATTTATATCAGATGAGCGTAATTTATAATCACGTGCTTCATTTACTGCAACAAACGGCTCTTGTAAATATCTAGGAGCAATGTATCTCATTGTCGTGCACATCACAGTGGCTTTTTACCGATTTCTTGTCGTTTCAAGGTCACACCAACGAAAAAAAGATAAAATCACAGTTTATCTTAAAACATAACCAGACCTGGTCATAGTTCGAGCAGCTTTATTTTGCAGTATCTGAAGCTTAATCTTTAAAAACTAGTTCACAATGGGTGCATATAGTGTACTACAATCAAAATGAGGCAACACCAGTGCTTGATACAGGGATATCATTTGACAGGTTGTCAGTACAGGTCGTAACTCTCGGAGCATGCGAAGACCTCTCACTACATTGCTTACATTCATTTCATTGATGTTATCTTTCGAATTGAGTTTTTCATAGATAACAACTCGTTTTAGTTTTGCTTTAGTGGCACGTTTTATGACTTGATGTTTTATATTTTTCTTAGGATTACGAAACAATTGCTTTAATCTATAGTTAGAAGCTAAGATGATAAACGCAGTTTTAGTTTCATTGGCCGATAACGTATCAGCAGGGGCGGATCCTGCTAAAAATCTGAGTGGAGCAATTTGACGTCACGGCAAGGTCCGCGAGTTTTCCGGGAGGTTAGGTTGGTCGTATTTGCGTTACTACCCCCACCCCGACGCCATCCCCCCAAAAGTTCGAAAGTCTAATAATTCTCAAAACAATATTTCTTGTATTTCTGACTACACTTTCGGAAGAAAAAAATGTTTGTGTAAAAGTGAAAGTTGGTATCTCTGCCTCTTTCATTCAATTATAACTACATATAGATGGCAAGCAAGACTGCGTACAAACACTGTACCTCTTTTTAATCTTTTATTTTACAAGATTCAGCTACAAATATCTACCGTATTTGCAAAGTTTATGACAATGACACGTCAAACGTAATAAAAACGTGTTTAGTAAATGCTGCTAAGGTATTGCTAAGCATAGTATTTATGGTACTGTAACATATACTTTACAGTAATGCAATCCTGTACATGGATGAATTAAAATACCGATATTATAGTGAAGATCCACTTGGCTGAACATTACTTAATAGTTTTCCCTACAGCATAACCACTACCTGCAGAATAATACCCACTATACCTGCACCAAAATGATTGAAATTCCCTATTCCATCTAAGTTAGATTGCATTAAAAAATCTTAGGGGGATGACTACAAATTTACTTTTACTACTTAGAATAAAAAAAATTAAGTTTCCAACCATCCCGTAAGATGGTACTCCTACAATTGTAGTCGAGCAGCAGAAGAGACTGATCACTGATCATCAGTAATGTGGCAATAATGAGTATAATCAGTTCACAGACATCTTGGTTTAGTGGTGGAATGGCTACTAAGAACAATAGTCAGTTCAAAATCCTCTTGGTTCAGCAGCAGAATGACACTACATTTAGGAAGAGTAATGAGTTCAAAATAATCTTGGTTCAGCAGTGGAATAGCAGTTACGAAGAATAAACAGTTCAAAATCATCTTGGTTCACCTGCAGAATGGCAGTTAGGAAGAAAAATCAGCTCACAATAATCTTGGTTCACCAACAGAATGGCAGTTAGGAAAAGTAATTAATTCAAACTCATCTTAATTGGTTCAGCAGTGGAAGAAAAGTTGATGTGAATAATCAATAAGTGCAGCATCAGACAGGCACATTGCAAAAGCATTTTCTCTGCTTTTAAGTGCACCTTTATTGTGCTGTTGTTCAATCAGAGGATGTGTAGGATAGTAAGCATTAGTATGCCATTCAAGTAAGGAAACGGAGTTGGGTAGCCATATCCTTACTGCCTACAATTGCCAACAAACATGCATTATACGGACAATTGCCATCTCCCGTAGTCCTAGAGTTTTTAGATGTCTATAAGCACAGTGTAGTTAAACATTTAGTGATAGTATTGGATATTTTCCCTTCAATGGGCCAGTATTATTAATGCAAAAATACTGTATATTAATAAATATATTGTAGTTTTAGTAATATTACCAGATAAAAATTATTTAATGGAAGTCCAACAAATTATTTTCTATTCTGCAATATTATCTATAAATGTTTAATTATACCCTTAGATATGTAATTCATGTAAACCAAAAGGTAGTGCACTTAGGCCAGGTTTACCTATATTCCTTTCTGGGTTTGTCTTGGCAGTAAAATCCAATCAAAAAATCTCTTAATGAGATTAATCTTTGAACCCAGTTAAATGAAGAATTCTGTTTCAAACCATGATTGTTTAAGTTTGATTATTTCAATTGTTTATGTTCGGTTATTGACTATATAACACTTTTCTTTGTGCGAGATTGCCCAACATGTGTATTACTTTCTGGGTTTGTCTTGACAGTAACATTCAATCAAAAAACCTCTTAATGATGTTAATCTTTGAACCCAGTTAAATGAAGAATTCTGTTTCAAACCATGATTGTTTAAGTTTGATTATTTCAATTATTTGTTTTCGGTTATTGGCTGTATAACACCTTTCTTTGTGCTCGATTGCTCAACATGTAGGGAACAAGTATGTGTTGAGTCAAACCATGATTATGTACAGTAGGCCACGAATTTTTCAGCTGATTTTTTGGTTGTCACTGAGTTAAAGCTCAAGTTTACCTGAGATTTAAAGCTCTCAAAATCGTGTTTATGTAAGCAAAAGAAGTAGCATATTGCAGTAGCAAAAGGGAAGATTTGACTGTTTCATGCAAACGAGCTTTTAGTCACTCATTGTATGCAGTTACTACTGACAATACTTCTCAAAGAAGACTAAGATTTTACAAACTACCAGAGCTGACAGTGAGAAATTACAACCGCCGATTCATCTGAAGTAATATAATTATTTGTAGAAGTAATATAATTATTATTTTACATGAATAGCAATATGACACGCTGCAGTAGTTCTGGTTTGTGATCACTAGATGAATAGTTTACGAATAGATGAATTTACAAATCACTATATTCAAACATACTAAGCGTAAGTTTTACAATAACGTCTAGTTTTTAATCCAGACTAACCACTCATGCACTTATTCATGCCTGCCAATGAGCATATTTTGGTCGTCCAAACAAGCTATACCGATACTATTTTACTATTCATGAGTGAACCAGTAATCTACATAATTTCATCAATATATTTATCCATATTATACATTTGTTATCAACACTCGCCTAATTGGAACATGACCCAAAGAGCGTGATTCCTGAATTTTGCGGAACTGCACGTTTGCGGACATGTGGTAGAAAATCGCACGAGAACCTGGCTGCCACTTATACCTACCAGCTGCTGTAACACACTGCTGGATTCCATTTGTCGACCGAACAGAAATAGGATTCTGATACAGCAAAACTAATTGTCAGAGAATAGATGCCGTGAACAATGTTCGAACGATGAAAATGCACGATCTTCGACAGACTGATTTTAAGATCACTCGTTGTCAGTTGACACTGGTGGTTTGCCAAGATATCGCAATGGGGTTTAATCTGAGGGGAGCAGACTGGAGCAGATCCTAGTCGTTTGATTGGTTTGCTCCCCTTCACTGCTGCATACTTTACTAAAAATAGCATCTGCACCAGTTTATTTTTATCTGACTGTTGCAGGCTAGGTTATTAAGTTCTCTAACTTTCGACCTTAGCATTGGGGCCGATCATACCCTGACGAATGTTAAACAACATCCAGTGTTTTGCGGTTAGAAGCATACTTCAAGTAATCTAATTATTTTCCATTGGGAAAGAACTAGGTCAGCAACCTCGTACATGGTTTTTCTCCGTTGCGAGCAGATACACGTACCTCACATACAAGATCGATCGAACTGTTGGATTAGGATTGGAATGCAGATAAATTATAACCATCGTTGATTATTGATGGCATAAATTAGAAATTTTTAGTGTAGAAAATTTGACTGTGGCAATTGCGACAGTTGCATCCCTCTAGATCCGCCCCTGATCAGAACTGGGCCATATATGTAAATTCTCAATACTAGGAGCTGCGTGTTTTAAACAGTTATGAAGGTTGTTAACATAAACCAGGGATAAAATAGGGTCTGGTGTAGATCCCTGTGGGACACCTAATGACATAGGCCTTGGGAAAGATTAAATACTTTTTTAATCGAGGGATAAAAGATGTGGCTACAGGACTGCAGTGAAAGCGAAGTTAACCCAGTTTTGAAAATTTGATGTCGAATGTTCCAAAAACTACTAGTGATACAGGTCAGACACGAGGAGGAAATAAATTCTTTGTGCGTCAAGGTACTATAATTACTTTTAATATAGTCCTACGACATTTCAAATACTTAGTGACCCGTAAGTGAAGACCATACGCGAAAGTATTTTGAAAAGGTTTTCGTGCGAAGAAGTGAAATCTGTGCCGAATGTATTTGATGTTTTCCCGTCTGACCTGTATTACTGCTCACAATGTAGTAGATGTTTTCTCGTCTGATCTGTATTACTGTTTTAATTTTTATAAGGTCATTGTCTCAAAAAATACATTTCCATTGATTATGAAACACCCGTACTCCATTGCTGTGGACGATCAAAGCGTGTACTGGGACGACTGGCAAACAGGAGCGTTGTACAAGATAAAAAAGACCTTTCATAAAGCAGATCTACAAGTTTTGGTCCATCCTGAATCGACGGGTACGGGTAAAAAGAGAAGATTTGAAGTAAAAGTCTACTACAAAAAGACCCAAACAGGTACGCCTAACGTTTTGAAGTATTACGACGTGGATGCAGCCTCAAATTAATCAAAAAATGTCAAAACCTCGGCAAATGCTTTCCCCTACAGATCTTGAACTCAGTTTATAAGTAATCATATAATTGTGCGTTGCCTTTGTATGAAAGCCAATCCACGCACTCCTTGTTTTTTTCTTGTTAAATTTATGTCGAGTACCTGCAGCCGTTTCTGTCGTCTTCGACGTCGCCGCCGCCGAAGAAAGAGAAGCACCGCTGCTTATCGAGCATTCGTAGTGAAGATCTTTGTTCAGGAGAACTTTATTTGAGATTTCATGTGTAGTCAGAAAAAGCGGAAAGTATTAAATTACTGGTCACTCCTGTCTGGTATGGACATAAAATTCGCTCGCGTTACTCACCCCAATTAGCGCGTATTTTGCGCTAGAATTTATTGACACGTAAATAATCTGTCTGTCTGTCTGTCTGTCTGTCTGTCTGTCTGTCTATCTATCACTGTATACGCGAGGCTATCGTCCAGTGTAGATGCGCCTTTAGACGCCATCTGCTGTAACTGATACGGTTGTAACGATCAATTGTGTGAAACTAACTGGATTTCAATAAATCAACTTGTTCACTTAGTCTAGGTACTAGCATATATATTATTTACCAATTAATAATATACATGAAGAAAATGATACAGTGGCAAAAAAAAGGTAATTCAGTTCAAATTATTGTATTACCTTTTTTCGGCACTGTGTTACCTTGAAATTGCACTGCTCTTAGCCAATCAGATTTGAGAATTTTTTTCACGTATATTATTGATGAAGAAATAGCATTGAGGTTTAGCACTGAGTAATTTTACCAAATATTTTACTCGACCTTTGTTGTATACCTTCTCGCGATTTTGGCGTTTAAGCATGGCCAGTGCTTTTTCTTCGGAGTTTTTTCCAGACTGAAACATCGTATGCGTACTTTTTCATACGCTACCTAATGGCTACCTAAAATATAACTGGCTACCTAAATATATATGGCTACCTAAAATATAACATAAGATCAACGAAGGCGAAAATTATACAGTTCAAAAGGTTTTTTTGAAGACGCGTGTATCATGTCTACATATTGTTTTACTAAACGAAATACCTTTGCCTTACACCACACTAAGAATATCTCGGTTTATCCTTATGCATGTGACCAATTCGTACAATACGTCAGCAACTCAAGTGACCTCTTCTTAGCAAATCTAGTGTATTACCCTTAAAGTTTGTGGGACAATATGAAATTGTAATACCCTCCTTTTAGATGTCATCATACCCTGTTGATAATCACGAATCATTTTAGGTATTTTGGAACTCCTACTCGTGATCATATACAATGAACTTTTATATTAACTAGCAGCCATCGTTCTGTATAAACTTACTCAAAATACATAATACCTTTGAAAGGTATTAGTATTCTAATTCTTTGAACATACTATGCAGCCTGCGATCAACACAGGCAGTCCAAATCATTACTTAAGATTGTCGTCGCAACTACGGTGCGGTTTCATTTAGTTAGTATTTAAGTCATTTGTCTGTTGCAGAAACTAGTAAATGCCGTGGCGTGTCCTGTTCCCAGTTATGCCTGCCTAAACCTAGCAACCACAATTGCTCTTGCGGAGATGACATGGAAGTCATACCATCCACCAATGGCCAGTGTAGATGCACAGGAGGTCTCAAGATGTTATCGAACGGTACTTGCATCAGGAAAGGTAAGCAATTCCTTTTACGTTCGCTTAGTAGGCTGAAGACAGCTTTGGCATAAGGTTCCATTCCCTTGCCCTCCCTTGTCCTTTCTTTCCCTTCAACTTCATTCTGTCTCTCTCGCCCTGCCTTTCCCACATTTCTTTTGCTTTTTTCTTGCTTTGCCTGACCTGTTCTTTACTTTGTCCTTCCTCATCCCCTTTCCATCACCTTGTTCTCCCCCTTTCTCTCCTTTTCCCCCATTGTCTGCCATTTCCCTTGTCATTCCCCTTCCTATCTCCTTCCCCTCCTCTCCCCTCTTCCCTTCCCAGCTGTTCTTCTTCCCCTTTTCTTCCCTCACACCCCTTCACCTCCACTTCCTTTCCAATCTCCTTTGCTTTCATTCCCATAACTTCTCTTTTCTTTCCTAACGTTCACTTCCTTTCTATTTCCTGCCCTTCTCTTTTCTCCCTTTTCTTTCCCTTTCGCTTCTTTTCTTGTCTTCTCTTTTCTTACTAACCCTACTCTTCCCTCGTTCCCTGCCAAACCATTCCATATCCTTCTTTTCCCATTCCTTCCATTCTCAGATGGGAAACTTTCTTTCTCACATTTTTTCATACTCTTGGCCGCCCCCCCCTTATTTCTTTCAATTCCAGATCTTACCAAATTGTCTCCTATGCTACGTGACCTCCTAAATGACACCTAGGATTTCTCAACAAAGATGTCCTTAATATCATCCGAAGCTTGTAAAATAGGCCAAAGAGACTAAATAATTTTCCCTACCCCCGACAACGCTGGATGAAATCCTAAAACTAGTGGAATTCTAGTAAACACCTTCCCTTTACTACCACCTAGATTCAAAAAGCTTATTCTATTCTTTTCTTTGGCCTTCTTAAACTGAAAGTTGATATAACCTTTACGGTATACCTTTTTTAACATGCTTCGGATGACATGACGTAAAATCTAAATATTGATAAGTATCCGTAGGTTTAAAATACACATCGGTAATAATCTTATTTCTTTCCAATTCTACCATAACATCCAAATAAGAGATCTCTTCCATCGACCATTCCCACGTATACTTACTAGTTTGATGTTAAGAACTTATATAGTCAACTCCAATAGCTTTTCTTTACCATATGTCCAAATAAAGGAAACATCATCCAAAAATCGCCACCACACCCACAGTTTTAATTTACATTCCACTAACATCTTCCTTTCCTATCTACAGTCAAATATATTGGCAAAAGCATGTGCAAACTTATATTTTAACGTAGCACAACATGTGAACACATAATCGTCGGGAATTCATTTACGTTCAAAGCCACCAACCAGCCCTTCAAAGTAAAACATGACATGGAATGTAACAGCAAATTTCTGTTATATGTTCTGAAAAAAACTGTGAGAATGGCCCTACACCGACAACATATACTCGACGAAAAATACCGCGTACTTCCGGTCAGTGCACACATTGCACAATGTGCAGCAAACAAAACAATAAAATTTACTGTTTTCCCTTTTTATAACGTGAGTGGAGAATGCGACGATGCACGCAAATCAAAAGAACAATATTTTATAAGGAAATTTAAACCCTCTCTTAACTCAAACTAATTGCTTAATTACAGACACTTAAGAAACTAGTAAGAATGACTCTTTCTCTTTCTCTCCCTCTCTCTCTCTCTCTCTCTCTCTCTCTCTCTCTCTATCTCTCTCTCTATCTCTATCTCTATCTCTATCTCTCTCTCTATATATATATATATTCCTCTGTATATACAGTATATATATATAAACACAGGAATATGGTTATTCCAAATCAACGTAGTAGAGTGCTCAACACCAGGGCTGATAGAGCATAATACAAATGTTAACTAAAAATGTCCTTTACGTCGCTTAGTAGCGTGAAACTAAGTAGCGACGTAAAGGCCATTTTTAGTTAACATTTGTATACATATACATACACATATACATACATACATATATATGTATATATATATATATATATATATATATATGCATCCACCTGTACATGTATATTGAAACTTTCATTGCTCTCGGCCTTAATCATGATTTTTGTTTTAAATTTAGGCAACAAAACATGTTCCCCGTCCGAGTTTGCTTGTGATAACGGTGACTGTATCCTGGGTTGGTGGAAATGCGATCACGATAATGATTGTGGTGATTACTCAGATGAGAAAAATTGCCGTAAGTTCAATGTCTATATCATGGTCTTGCAAATGATATTTTCTTGACCATGAAATACGTAAGATGTCTGTCATTAAAGAGAAAAGGATTGTTTCTTGCTTCACCTTACACCGTAGCGGTTTCGGCCACAGGTTTGAAGACTTGAATTCCGTCGCAAGATCGAGTTTTCCTCGATTTTTCCGCTGAATTATCCCTTCACTTATGAATTCCTTGCTGTGCTCCTTGCCAACAAAAACGAGTTTGGCTCTTACTTCTTAACTAAAATTCCATGTGATTTCACATGTGTGAAAAACGTATGTAAACGACTAGTCTCGTAACCCCGAAGACCCCATCTACAGGATACGATTATCCTCTACGACTGATCTTTCTGGTGTATGCGATTAAATCAGAGGCATGTTCAGGACGTATTGTTACCAATGACCTGTATAGAACTGAACTACTGGAGGATCCCAAAGAAGTGTTCCCAAAAAGATAGCGTCATTTATGAGTCCTTGTGTTTATGGTATCGACCACTGGTCAGTATTGCTGGCTCAGGCCGCTATCGACGACCAATGAAATGTATTATATTCTCCGGAATTGGCCGTTTTACCGGACGAAGCGATGTTTGGATAACCCTTTGAAAAAAAGAAAAAAAAAGTTTTTGAAATTTCAGATAGTTGGGGAAATGTACTTTAGGTAACCGCTTAATTCGTTGTAAAATTACTTCAACTGCTTAGTGGAGAACGAAGACAGTGCTCAAGACTCGAAAGAGTCCTTCTGGTAACAAAAAACAAAGTTGTTTGTTCATTGTTTGGCGTTAATGCTGTATAGTTATTTTTGCTGCCGAATTGAAAACGGCGAAAGTTATTTAAAAAAACACCGAGCTGTGATACCTGTTCACTTCTTGGTTCTCTAACCTGGAATATTTAGCTTAAATCCACTTTTCTTTTTGCTGCGTTTTTGTAGTTATTTCAATTTATTTTGGAGAAAATTAAACACTCATAAACAACGAAACAGAATTCATTTGTAACTACCGAAGTTATTTCGAGTTATGAACTAAAAACTCATTTACATTCTGCTGACTCTTGAGCAAATACTGCTTAAACTTCTGTATCCATTTTACGATAACCAATCGTGTAAAGAATAAAAATCAATGTTTAAGTGCCAAGATGTTGACATAATATTTACACCTTTTGCTGTTCATTACCAGAAAATATACTATCATTAGAAATACGTGTACGCAACAAACCCTCTTCACCCTTCGAGTAAGGTGGGGATGGTTTTTCAAAATTGTCAGAATAGATCAAGGTTTTCCTCACGTTCTTATTCCATATTGTAATGCTACTTTACTTTCATTATGTTACCTAGTTTACACTATCGACATATCTATAAAAACTGAGTGCCTTTGTTGTCTCGTGATCCCGTTATCTCGTTACTTTGCTTAGTGTAAGCCAGGCTTAACAGATTTATTCTCACAATTAAAACCATGAATGCTTGGACCAGACCCTATATCAGGTGCTTGCTTGCAGTATTTTGTGTGGTTTTCCACGTACACCTCTCAATTCGTCTTAAAGTAAGATTTTTCTTTACATGACTGTCTGTCTTAAAAACAGACCGTTCTCACAGCAGGTTACAGGCCGGACGGCAACACTACAGACTGCTCATGACTGAAAACTTTTTTGACGTTTTGTCATTAAACAATTGAAGAATTCTACATTACCTCAGAATTGGTTACAAAAGTCTAGGAGGTACTATTATAAAAATTTATACTATTCATCCAGAGATATAAGACTTTTATGACGAAGATGAAACGAATTACAAAGTCGACAAAGAAAACATGAACGAGTTCTGCAATTTTGCTGGAGACCATAAACCGGAAAATACAAAACAAAAAACAAAATACGACAACCAAACCCGGTAACACTTTTCTGGAAAGAAGAATGAGTAGGGAAAAGTAAAACACGTAGCTTTTCTGCGGTTAAACCGCCTTCTTATGTTTATTTTCGAAGAAGTAAAAAAGAAAAATGGCGAAGCATATAAACCCGCAACTCTAACGGCTTTTCAACCAAGTATTGACAGGCATCTCAAAAGGGTTTAACGGCAAAAAGACATTTGTTATTTATTTTCAATTGCTGTACATTTTAATGTCTTCTTGTAAAGTATTTTTGAGGAGTAAAGATTACCACATGATTTCTATCGAGCAGAACATTATCAACTTAGCATGGGACTGAATGATAATTATTACCAATTCTATTAACTTCATGAACTTATTAGGAAACTTGTATTTCCAAACATTAACAATGTTTAGAAAAAAGATGAATGGCACCTTAGTTCTCTGAAGATTTAAAATCTTTGCTAGGTATAGAAATTCTGCACCTTCATATATGACAGTGTCAAGCGGGAGTACTACCCAATAAGAACAATGAGATGATAGAGGAACGTTTGTCAAGCTCTATCCTCAGAAAAACGATTTCTGAGCCCCAGACGGGGACCGAACCCGCAACCTTCGGATGACCGGTGAGACGCTCGAACCATTGAGCTACCAAGACACAGATGGAGAGGCAAGATGCCATCGTTATTCGGAGGATAGGGCTTGACGATCGTTCATCTATCATTTCAAGATATTTCCAAGCTCTCTTACATCTAACATAGAAATTTCATCCATATCATTATCAATATATAGTGGCTACCGCTTAGATCGCACATGTATTTCGAACTTGCACCTTGGCTTTCCACCTGAGTCGTGTTAGCTCAATGGTTAGAGCGTCTCACCGGTCATCAGAACGTTGCGGGTTAGACCCCCGTCTGGGGCTCAGAAATCGTTTTTCTGAGGATAGGGCTTGATGATCGTTCATCTGTCATCTCAAGATATTTCCAACCTCTCATACATCTAACGTAGAAATTTCAATAAGAACAATGCAGGGAACTGATTTTGATAAGTCAAAACTTTAAATTATTTTTGAAAAGGTTTTGATAAACATTTACAGTAAGTTTTAAATATTGTTGATAAATATTAAAGACTTCATTACAGGCATTTACACAACAAAGATTGGACGTTATTACTTTTATTTCCATCTTCGGATCGACCATCTTATTTATTGGTTTTTTTTGTTTGTTTTTTTGGGGGGGGATGTTTCTGCAGTAGAGTCTTGCATAGGTTACATTAAGCTGACAGTGATTAAGACAACTGTGTGTGTACATTTGTTCTTGAGATTCAGCAAGAGTAAATTCAGGGTTTGGACGACTTATTTCACTTGGCTGAAAAGAGCTTCTAAATCCTTGATATGGATCTGACTGATTATAAGACTGATTGTTTACACAGTATGGAAAGCCTGTAGTGAAGTTTCCATACACAGCCTGGCGATCAGCATTTGAGCCACATTTACACTCGGCTTGGAAAAACAACTGTTCGATTTGCAGAACATTATGTCATTTACTTTGTAAATGATGTTATTTTCATTGGCACTCTCTTGAACCTTGGAACCAGGCTTCTAAAAATAATCTGTCTTCATCATCATCTTCTGGGTCTTCGTTGGACTTAACATCTTTTGGTTGCTTCAAGTGTTCTATTGATTTTTCTGTGTTAATCAATATTTTGTCCATATCTGCCTTGGAGAGTTTTTTATTCAAGCTACTCGTCTGCTGGCTCTGTGGAATGCCCTGTGATACAAAAGGATGCGTATCTACGCTAATAAATGTCGATTGAATAAACTGAATGTATTTTTGCGTTAATGATCGTATATATTCTGGTAATGAACAGCAAAAGGTGTACTAAAAGGACTCATAAATTGTCTACAGTATTATTAAAAGCACAAGTTAGAGATAACTGCCATTAGCAGAAGGACCCATAAATTTTAATGAAGACGCCATCCTTTTTTGAACACTCTTCGCAAGTCAAATGTAATGGGAACAAGCAGTCCAGTTATATATATATATATGTAGGTCAGTGATTGTTACATTAGCGAGCGAATCGTAAGCAGCGACTGTGTCCTGTCGACAGCATTGTCTTCACCAGGATGAACAATCGATTGCAACAATCGTATCGTGTAAGTGGGTTCTAAACACTGAATATTAATTACTTGGAGGACCTCCCTGTTCATATATTTTGTATGATATTAATTTAATACTAACCTTGCAACATTTTATTGTGTTTTAGCACCAAGTACGCCAGAACCTACAGGTATGTTTTCCTGATAATAACTTTACTTGCAAATATGTTCCCGTACAATAACACTATATCACATGCAAGGTTCGCACGGGTCATGGAAAACCTGGAAAGTCATGGAAAATCAAAATTTCAAACTCCAGGCATGGAAAACCTGCGTGTCAGTCATGGAAAGTTATGGCAAATTAGATTTCTTGTGGATCAGTGAAAATTGTATCTACGATACTCGTAACCTAAATTTATCATAGCTTGATCGTGCACTTCAAATCTATATATACATATATACTGTATATATATGTGTATATATATATATATATATATACTGTATATATATGCAAATGCATATTCATATGTATATGTATAAAGTTGAAGACTATAACATGTTCATAAAAACTTGATAAGACTTAAACCTATTTACAATAAAACTAACTCGAGTTTCACAGTCAAAGGCGATCTTCAGACTAAAAATCGTTACGGAGTGCCGTCACGAAAACAAATTTTATGGTTTTAATGTCAAGCCTCCGTAATGGTTTTTAGTCTGAAGATCGCCTTTGAGCGTGAAACTCGAGTTACTTTTATTGTAAATAGGTTTAAGTCTTATCATGTTTTTATGAACATGTTATAGACTTCAACTTTATACATTTGCTCTACTACAATCTTTGTATTGAGCACTCTATAGAACTGTGTCAGCATTAAAAGACGAATACTATATGTATGTATATATAAATATAAACATCATGGCACTTTCACTCGATGAAGGAAAATCTCGAGTGCTCGGCTACCTCGATTTTATTTAATATATATATATCTATATAAAACGCAAAACAAAGCCAAATTTTTGTTTGCTGTCGCTGCTCCGAGTTTCACGCGCTTAGGCGATCATCAGGTGCCTGATCGCCTAAGCGCGTGAAACTCGGAGTAGCGACAGCAAACAAAGATTTGCCTTTGTTTTGCGTTTTCGCTCTGCCTATTACGGTATCGAGCGCTCTATACATCCATGCCATACCTGTGACACTTTCGTTACATTTATTTGGTTTATATATATATATATATATGATTATATATATGTTATATGTGATATATGATATGATACATGATATATGATATAATATATATATGTGACATGACATGGTTTGAGAAAATATGAAATGATATATGTGATATGATCATGATCATGATAACGATAATTATGAAGAGAAATGGAGAAAATGGAAGAACGGATGCAGGAACTGATAAAAGGTGAATCATAACAGCAGTGGGTAGCAAGGGAAATGCAAATACCTCGTAACATGCTCGTCTTGCTTTTAGTTACCATCAGACAATCATTATCAAAATGGTCCCGAAGATTTTACCGCCAAAACTTACTGGTTGGGAATAAAAAGCATATTGTACCGGTCGCGATAACTTTGGGTGAAGCAACTACCTGAAATATACGAAAAGAAACTTCGACGTTTCGAGCGAAGTTTTTTTTCGTATATTTCAGGCAGTTGCTTCACCCAAAGTTCTCGCATCTTGTTATCCTCGACTACCTACACTGGCACCCATTGCTCAAGATTTTATTGGACCGGTCCAATGTCGTGAAATATCGGACCAAACAACATGTGTAGTAATGCGCGCGGGGCGAAAGACGAGGTCAGCCCTGTAATAAATGACATAATTTTATTGCCTTTCTGAAATATTTACGTGCATGTCTTTTCATCTAGATTTGTGCCAACCAGTTTTTAAGTATTTGAATGGCGCCACCTTAACCAAAATAGCCATCCATGCTTTCTCAGACGCTTAAGTTCCTGTAGTGCTTGGAGTTCAATGAAACCACTTCCTCTTTTGAAAAGACTTGGTTTAATCCTACTATGGTTTCCTCTTTTAGATTTCCACGTATGTAGGGATAACGAGTTCCGCTGTTTTACTGGAAAGTGTATTTCCAATACTTGGAGGTGCAATGGATACAACGACTGTACCTACGGTTCAGACGAATTAAACTGCAGTACGTTGGAAACATTTTTTTTAATCTTACGGGACCTAAATAGGGGAACAAACCATAGAGAACATATGTTAGCTAGAAGGGCATTTTAGCTAAATGTCACTCAGCCGCCGGGGAAAAAATTGATTGCCGCCATATTGGACAAATTGACGTATTGGACAAAACAAACATGCCTGGATGAAAAGTTTAAGGTCATGATCAAAGGCCACTTCATTGTTGTCTTAAAAAAAAGGAAAGAATTTAAAACAATTAAGGTTATTTTGCCTTAATTGTTTTAGCCGACTAACAACCCGAGGTGTTTTCTTCCATAAAGATAACAAAGACAAACACGAAACAATTCCCTAAAGTTCAGTTGTTCGTCCTCGACTTTCTCGATAACAGAAAGCAGCCTGGGGGAAGAACAAATTGTCCCGGAATTAACTCAAAATGGCGGCGTCCAATTTCACCCCAATTTTTGGTCTTCATGCCCCCTCTCGTTTTATATTACGAATTGCCGTATGTAGTTCGCATAGCTTACGGGGACTTGGGGCTGACAGCGAGTTACTTTCCCATTTTCACATACTTCTTGGCAGATTGGAACTCCGGAAATTTTATATGCTTTACGATTCGTTCACATGATCCCATTGTCTTGTCGCATACTTCTGCTCGTCTTGGCGTATCCAGTATTCTCTCACGGGCCCAATTTTTGCTTATGATTCGCTCGCTAATGTAGCAATGCGTTCCAAAGACTGTTATGAGTTGATCGTATATATGAGGACGAAAAATAAATCACGACAATCGTATCGTTACATAAACCCACTTCACTTCGGATTGAATGATCATCGTAACGTTGAGAAATGGTTTTCCAGTCCTTCTTTGTATAAATACGTCCAAAATATTTTCGTGTCAGCGAACTTCTAAGGTCCAAACCCCTTTGAAAGTAGCGCTTCGATAAACTGCCAGACGACGATAAACTAAAATCACTAATTAAATATTTTATTCTGAGAGTAACCCTATAACATCCCATGGATATCATTTCCATAACTATCAATTGGCCGCGATGCCTGCACCTCCTTCAAAAACCTGAGTTGAAGAGCTGTACGTTACCAAGATTGGAACATATCCTGAGATTAAAGCTTCCCTCGAAATCACCAGCTGGGTGACAGCTGACATGGTCACTGACTTGTTTCTTTGTAAGCTATACCGAGCATCAATATTTACACAGTATTCACATACGACTTAAAGTTGTCCATCCGAGTTTCCGTAACTCCATGACTCGAATGTCTGGCCAGCCGTCAGACGGGTCCAATACCCGTCTCGGAATCAGAAAATTTTTGTTGCAATTTGTGTTGACGAACGTTCCCTGATCGTCTTTCATACTCCAAGCTCCCCGATGCGTTACATTATTTGACGATATCCATAATATATTTTACTAAACATTAAATATTTGCAGATTACTCCGGTGCAATAATGATAAATTGTGTTAGATAATCGTTATTCATTAAATAAGACAGAGTGAGGCTCAAAAACATCTGAGAATGTGAGCTTGGACATGCGTCCAACGTTGTCCAGCTTCAAGCTCCCACATGCCTAATATTGACGCACGTCATTTACGATATATTATTATGAAAATAGTACGTTATAGGCTGCTGTAGCACAATCTATGAATGTACAAAGAATTCATATTGTCCCAGAGTAGTCGTTCTTGACAAAGTAATACTCAGCCCCATAAATCCTATTTAAAACGTCCTCTTTGTTGATGTAGTATTAGTTGACGTCTTTGTACAGGCAAGGATACTCTTTCCGGAAGACACCAAGAATTTACGTGCTTTTTCCACCCACCGATTCTAGAATTTTGGTAACGTGCAACCCTGCTGCGTTCGATTCTTAATCTCACTCAGGAAAAGTTTTATGTTACTTAGCCTTTGTGCAGAATTTCCATCACTAGGGGATGGTTGGATTTGTCACCCGACATATTGCCCGCCAAAATATACGGCTATTCCCAAAAACTGACGAAATGCCGTGCTGTGTTACTGCTGTATACAGTCGTTTGAGTCAAGAGCAGATGGCTTGTTAAAGTGGCGTAACTGACGAAGTAACGGGGCGCTATCCCACTAAAGTCTCATATGATTTTAAGTGGTTGACAACATCGTTTTACTGTTTCAGCCTGCTGGCTGTTCGTAAAAGGTATAGAGAGCCTGCCAGCAAGTCCAAGTAATTCTGATAGCTATATACCCAATGATTATATATGAAAGAGAATAAGTTAGTTGTCAGTTGCTTTGTCGAAGTAAAATGCAGCAAAAATGAAAAACATTTCATTTCAGTAAATGATTGGCAACTATCAAATTTGCTTACGGGCTTTCAAAATTACAACTTGGAAGACAGGCAAGGTTTGTTAACACCTGTCGCTGTGCAATTCACACTACGAGGTAATTCACTTGGTTGGGTTCTTTTATTCTTTAGCAAAAGTCGAATAGAAGTAACCAAATGAATGTTCTCTTAGTATGAACTGGGTGGCAACAAATGTAAACAGACTTTGGCTGATTTTATCTCTTGAAAATTCTGGGACGATGTAAAGAGTGAACCAAAACCCAAACCTGTGCACATCTGCAATTTATGTATTTGGTATTCCATTTGAAACTTCAAACTTATTTAGTCTCTGAATGGTTTCTGTTGGCCTTGACGCCGAATACGGTTGAAACATCTCAACGGAACAATTAGTGCTGCTGCATTCGTGGTGCATTGAACTTACGAAAGATTTAAGAAGCTGTCCGATATGAAAAAAAAATTGTCATTACGATTGATTGTGTAAGTTAGAAGGAGTTTCGTCATGGGCACTGAAACGGCTCCCGCTGAGTTGAGTTGGCAATTTTAAATAATTATATCCAATTTTTTTGTTAGACGTACATCTAAGTCTGTTGACTTTTTGTCCAGTAATTTCCATCTTATGATGCCAACGACAACAAAGAGGTTGCCGACGTTTTACTTGCTGGAATAGAAACCATATAGAAACAGGCTTGGACCAGCCATTGTACCGTCGCGCCACAGAACAATACCTGGCTATTGTTATACCATACGATGGCAAAATGGCCAGTCCAAGCCTGTATGGAAATAACATCGACGGCAACGCGACATTTCACAATGACTTAAAATTTCTTCCCAAACAACGACGGATTTAAATTTTTAGTCCAAGTAGCAATCTCAACGTTGTCCTCCAAGTAAGCCCGACGTGACTCAAAGCATTTTCATGCTCATGAAACATTGTATAAGGCTAAGAGTTTTGGTTGGATTATTCCAAATTCACGAGTAAAAATGGCTCTGATAGATCTAAAACTTCAAAACAGCTGTCGGGAAATTATTTGGTCAATAATGATAATAAATGGCGCACAGTATAGAAGAGAATTAGGCCAATCAGAATGACGTCGCATGTTACCTTGTTGGATAAACATGTTTGCAAAGAAAGAAATTTTCTCAAATTATTCGATCTGTTGAACGTCTGGAATTAGACGTTTTCTTTTCTTTGGACCGTTTTGAGGTGAATTGCAATGTTTGTTGCCACTGCTATTTTGGGTAAACAGAACTAAAACGCTCCGGGCAGCTTGTGTCTAGCGTATTAGATTTTTTTCTGTCGCGTCGTGTTTACCGAAGGGACTGCAGGGATCAAAACCGATTTACGTGATTCTTTTGTTTGTTTGTTTTTGTTTTGTTTTGTTTTTTGGTTTTTATTTTGTTTTTTTGTCTTTTTAAGTAAAGTAGTGTTAGGAGAGGTTGCCATCGTCGGGCGACTGTGAACTTGCGTAGACTACCAGCGATTTCACAGCAATTCGTCCAAGATTTTACTGCTGTATTTTGGAACATGCTCCAATTTTCTTGCCATTCCCTCAAAAAATCTGATATAAAGATTTAAGGTTGTCTTTAGTTGACGTCCAACGGGGGGTTTCTTCTGCTAACTCGGGGGAAAAAACTCAGAAGTGTTAAGAAAACGGAAAATCTGCAAAAGAATCACGGTAAATAAACGTTAGCTCGGGTGATAAAATCGCTGGTAAAATCGCCACAAAAACGGCAGTGCAAATCGCAACAAATATGACGACAGTCACCTAAATCTTCAGTAGTTTTCACAAGCTATTTCGAATAGCGGTCAGTTTGGGTATAAAAACCGCAGAAACGTGGTAGAAATCGCACCAAAAATCTCAGTGCTGTGAACGACATAATCTCTACTTCGTGAATTTTCGAATCCATGGATCACGAACTTCTTTGACAATTGAAGTACGTGGCCATGAGAAGCAGCCAGTTATCAGAATTACTGGCTTGCTACCACGCTTCTTTACGAACAATGATATGAAATATTGCGCGGCTTGGGCAGTGTTGAACGATGTGTAAAAAGCCAAAAGAGTCCTGGAACTGCTGAAACTTGAGAGAGGTGGTACCGACGTTTCAAGCAAAGGGCCTTCGTCTAGATGATGTTTTTATATCTATAATAGTGATCCGATGTAAAAGTGACCCGCAGGACTGAAAAGTTAGTAACAAACTAAGTAATGAGATATCCTACACGTCACTTTTTCCGTCAAAATGCCTTTTTACGTATGGAAAGATATCTTGTTTTTATATCATTTTACGTTCCACTCCTACGAAAGGTCTTCCCTTGCGAACATTTCACGTGTCATTTCAGTTGTGAAAAACATATGAAATTGGAAAATTTTCATACATCAAATTTTTATTTCACATAATGAATTTGGAACGTTTTCGCATCTAGAATTCGTAAACGACATGTAAAATTAACCGGTTCGAAATTTTACGTGTAAAATATTGGTTTTAGAAACATGTATTCATTCCAGACCTTTCGTTCACTTCCGCCTCGAACCAAACAACGCAGGGAAAGCACTGCAAACTGCCATAGGGGCCAGCTTCGTGGAGAATTTCATGACCGGCTGAAATACCAGCTGGAGCTTAATAAGAAATCCCTTTAAAAAATTATCGTATGATTTCAAATGGCGAAAATTTCGACTTAACACGAGAATTTGGAATTTCAGTCCGTGAAGATCTTCTCAATGACGCGTCGTGAACTGTGTACGAACAATGTTGAGAATACTCTTGGGGTTATAAATTATTCATACTCTTTCTCTTCCGTGAGCAGTCCTTTTGTTTGAAGAACTTCGTTGTTGATATTGACGTCGTATATCTGAAAGTTTATAATACCGCCGGCAAATTTTCGTACCATGGTATGTTTGTTGTGCCTTTACAGCCGTTCCGCCCGTTCTAATACGCTTATAGGCTCAGTTCTAAATTTTACAATAACGCTTTGAAGCGTGGGCAGATTGTAATCTGGGCAACCTGACCTCAACTTAACCCTAAACCTAATCTTAACCCTAATCCTAATCTAACACTTTGACCAACTCCCGGCCACAATTTTCGGGGAAAAACTTTCTAAGCGCCAGAGTGCAATCTGGCTACGCATCAAAGCGTCATTCTAAAATTTAGAACTGACGGAAGCGTTATAGAACAGGTAGAACGGGTGATCTTTAAGTCCCCATCTACTCGATGTGATTGTCGTACGCCTATATGAAAATTCCACATGTCAGATTTCACATGTGAAGTTGTTTCACGTGTGAATCAGATGTGAATCCCATGCTAACCGTTTGTGTAAAACATGTGGAATTAATTCATGTTTAATAAACCACATGTTAAAATTTCCCACATATGAATGTGAAACATCGAATGATCACATGAAATCACGTATGTGAAATCATACGCAAATTTCATATTGGACGTATACGATTGTTGGTGATGCATACGATTAAGTCACTAGCGTCTTCGGGACGTATTGCCACAGCGAGCGAATCGTAAGCAGGAACTGTGCCCTTGAGACAACATTTCATACGCCAGGGAGAATAATCGTATGCGACAGAACAGCAGGGAATTTTGTCCACGCATGCGCTCGTGGAATATGCGGGAGTGTCGTGGCAGTGCTCGCAGAAAGTTTAAAAACATAAAGATATCAGCCAAAGTTTTCGATTGCCCTTTAGTTCAACTCTTGCTCGTTCTGTACTTGGTTTTCTTAATCTCCGATTTCTCAGAGGACAGTTGAATAGTTTGCCTCTAGTACGGTAAAAATTTTTATTGAAACGATAAGGACCAGCGTTTCGCAACGAGAACTGGGTGAATGTTTCGGTGTATTTTCCGACGAGCCGGGTCTACTTTGTTCACCCTGCCGCCAAGCGATTTATGATCACAAAAAGACCAGGAAAACATACTTTTATGTAAGCATCTTTCTTGCTTAGTAATTAAAATGCTTGAAAGTAGTACTAGCGACCTTCATATTTATTGAGCACTCAGCAAATACGTCGTACATAGGTTGAAAGTGTTGATTTCTTTTTTGAAATTTAATACACTGCTTGTGAGCATGCACAATAACAAGACTGGTAGGCCATTTAGTAAAGAGTTCAGAATTTCAGGAACTCGAGTTGCAAAACAAAAGGAAAAGATTGAGTGAGTAGAAGAAGATACTTGTTTTTGCCCAGTAAAAAGAGGATCCAGTGGAGAAGTCATTTGAGACTTGGTGTGTTTTAAAGAAATACTGTAGAGTACAACTTCAAAATCCTATCTCCAAGTAAGTGTGAAAGTTGGTACACCTGAAAAGTAGCCCAGACTTTAAACTCAAAAGCGTATGAAGAATTCATAATGCTATCAGTTTATGATCCAGTTCAATTTGCAACATTTTGTTGCTCAGCTGGTGCCACAGATATTATTACGACATTCGTATACCTGTAACCAGTGAATATCATTCAAGTTCCAGAAAGCAATTATGCACACACAAAAAGAATTGTATCTATTATACACTGTAAAACAATGTCTTACTGCCTCAGCTAATTATGTAATATTATGCAGATAAACCATGCTGTATATCTAAATCCAAACAATGTTAACCAACAAGGTATGGGTAAAGAACACCAACTTGGAAATACTTCTGGCAGGAAAAACAATTAACTATTTAAATAAGTTGTCAAGTGATCACTACCATGACTTGGAAAAAAAATTTTTCGAAGTCGCAATGGAAAGCCACATCGCAAATGCAATCATTAGCATCTATACAATTGTAATCAATGCTTGGAGATCCTTAAAGACTGTTAAATTGTCCAAAGAAATTTCCAAGGTTGACAGTACAAATGGTGTACGTCTCCAAGCTTGTACTTTAGCAATAACATCTCAGCAAATGTTGCTGCTTTCCATCACTTAACCCTCGTCAGCACCACAGTGGTTGACAAAAGTATTCTTCACTGATGATGGTGGAGTGCATCTTATGAAGACAATGGAAGACCTCCATCTGGTAAACTTTATAGAGTTGCAACTTAAATTCAAGGAAGGATTTCCAGCTGGATATGACAGAGCCTTAGCTGGTGGGTTAGCTGAATATTTATAGAAATTTGTCAATGTTTCATCTGGAGATTAGCCTTTCCAATTCTACTGCTGGCAAAACATATATGAATCTCTTTACTTTTCAACACAGGGTGAGACCATGGCTAGCAATGCATGCACATTTATTCATATTTTCTTTTTCATACTGAAGTTTCTAGAAGGATAAACTGCCTTTCCGTCCAGGTACTTAAGTACATTCCATCATCAAACTTTCATCAATTCAGAGGATTGTGCTTGCCTGTGAGAAATTTTAAACATTAAAATGACAATATAAATTTTAGTTGTGTTGTACATACTGTACTTTTCAAAATAATTTAGTGAATTGTATGTCATAAACCAGGGTTAAGTCAACATTTTGTTGGTGAAGTTTCATATCAAGAACTTACTTTCAAAAATTTACATTGCATGTGACATAACTTTGACAGGATCCTATTTCTTTTAAATGATGCTAACACTTTTCATATTAAATTATGTAAATAAATGGTAAATCCCTAATTTACTTGAAATAAGAATATGTAATAGTCTTTCTCTAATGCCAGTCACAAACTACTCTCAAATGGTTTCCAATTTATGATACAGTTTCTCAGACATCACACGTTCGTGCATTTATTCACTATATATTCAGTTTCGTTTATTTTATTTTTTTTTGTTGTTCATAACCTTTATATACAGTACATGCATATTTTTTGAAAGTAATATAACTGCTGGTTTGCTTTAATCACGTCATAAGCAATGAAAGTGTTTAAAGCATGTTACATGATCTTCAATAATATTGCCTAGCAACTAGTCCTAGCAGCTATTAGTCCTTTTTTGTCGCAATATTTCGTCAACGAAGGACAAAGCCATGTAATTCATCTTTTCTACTGTTTGGTACAAACAGTTTTCAACAGTTCGAACAATTATCAGTGGTTGTGTCCTTGAAATCAAATTCAAAAGTGATTGGAATTCAACAATGCTCCTTCCAGGTTGCAAAGCGAAGTGTTCGATTGTAGCAAAGCATTGTTTGACTAAGATGTGCTAAACCAACATGATGGACGCGGCATTGAGATGGTCGCAGTTTTGTTGACGACACAGACCTTCTAGGGGAATTTTTAACTGAAAAACCTGGCGCTCAGTGTTCAGAGAAACACACCAAGCTTCAGACTCAGTTGGAATCGTTTTGGAGGAAAAGGCAGAATTTATGATTTATCCTTTCAAACTAGTTTAAACATATTTCAAATTTATCAAAGCATAACATCAATGTCCACATTTCCATCTCAACTCAAAAGAATGCATTGGATTTTGGACATTTGCCGTGTAATAAATTGGCCTATAACTGCAGAGAAGATTTGACAAACCTCATACATGATAACATCTGTGTTCTCACTAAACGATCCATCTAATGAAGCACCACGAATTGCTGAAGTTTTACCCGACCTGACGTTCAGATGAAATTTTGTATATCCAGGGAAATTTTCTAAACTAATTCATACGTCAACCTGAAGGGTAGAAGGTGGGTAACAACAGACAGCTCACTGAATTTTGGAGGAAAAGCTAAAATTTAGGCTATCCGTTAAAAACGTTTCCCAACGCGAAGTAGTAATATTTGACGTTTGCGTTTACATCAGTAAATTTCTTGAAGGATCCCTCGCTACTTCCGCAACGAATCAACGTGAAAAAATATCCTGTAGATAATTCGTTTATAAAAAACCTGATTTAACTTACCGTTTGTGTAAACGTCGGCCTAACAGTACACAACGGCCCTCTCAATAATTGTTGCTGGACAGATAAGGTCAGACGACATCAACAAAAAGTTAGTCACTATTTTCCACCAGGTGCCCGTAATATATTAGTAACTTCTTCATAAGGATGTCCTTAGTAACTCTGCCAGTATTTCCTGTTCTTCCAATGCTTGATCGACGACTCCGTGTGTAAAGATTTAGCTCCCACGTTGTCATTTCGCTCATCTCATTCAAGCCCGCGGAGGGTAACATGTTTAACTTTGAATTTTTTCGACGGGAAAACAAATCCATCGTTGTTCAGCAATACCATTTGGTAGCTGTAACAACGTTAATGCACTTTGGTTGAAAAAACTTGTCGAAAACGTTAAATCCAGCTAATCAGAGTATCTGTAATTCAACGTTCCTTGATAAACATTTTGCGTGCGCAAAATTCATTTGAAACCCCCGTGGCGCGCGATATTTCTTCACAGCGTCGACAAAATTCCCTGCTGTTATGCGAGAACCGTATCCTCTAAAGGCACGTGTAAATAGAACGCGTGACGCAACGCTGCGACAGTGCGGCGTAACGCGCGGGAATTAGCGCGACATTATTTGAACTCGTTTCGGTCCCTACCCGACTTTTTGATTTTACTCCGGCTAGCGCCAGACAATAATTCTCTTCTAAGGGAGACTTCTCGGACCGGAAAAGGTTAAAGGTGATAGGTCGTACGGTTACGGCGTTGTAATACGAGTCCAACATGTATGAGCCTTAAGCGGGCCTATTTACAGGTCACTTGAAGCCAACTTTAATAATTATTATTGACTTCTTTTCAGATAAAACCTCCTGCGCGTCCGACGAGTATCATTGCAAAAACGAACATTGTGTTTCTTCGGATAAGACATGCGATGGTTATAACGACTGTGGTGATAATTCAGATGAGTCTTTTTGCCCCGTTACTGAACCAGGTAAGATAATGGAAGACAGAAGAGAAAAGTAGCAGTTGTAGACCATACGTTGGAGAGAATAGGGGCAGAGAAAAGAATGGCAGTTCTGATCGACGTAAAAAACGTCGGTCAGAAAAAAAAAAACAAACAAAAAACAAACAAACAAGGGAACATGGTCCGTTTCGAGCAAAAGCTGTTCATCAGAGTAGGCACGAACAAGACGGTCCTGGTAGGGTATTTTCTGAATATATCATACCAGTCCAAAACGAATTTAATTCTCAACAATAACTGGCAATCTTGTCTCAAAGGTTATTAAAGAAATGAAGCCAATTAAGGTTGCCGGTCCCGATAAAATACCAGCCAGATTGTGAAAAGATTCCTCGGTTGTTATAGTTCTTTACTTAACCAATACTTTCAACTTACTTCTACGTTGGGATATCTTTCCTGACGATTGAAAAGAGGGCCGAATCTCTCCAATATTTAAATCTTGATGTAAGGAAGATTACAGCAACTATCCACCGATTTCTGTTTCGTAAGTTGTTTCCAAATTACTTGAGAAGCTGCTGTACGAACAATTGAACGCAAGTCTAACAAAAATTAATGTTCTTACACGTTACCAGTCTGGATTTCGTAGAAACTACTCCTTGACCACATCTTTACTAACCACATGCGAGACTTGATCGTAGTGTCATAAACGGTGTTCTGTTTCTTGATTTAAAAAAAGCTTTTGACACCGTAAACCATAATATACTCATCAAAAAATTAGAACTATATGGAGTGAGAGGTTTCGCATCACACAATAGTTTGTCTTATATCTCAGTAACCATGGTCCACTCTGTAAGGTGGAAAAAACCTTGTCTTCAATGAAGAATATAAAAACTGGAGTTTACTAAGGGTCAAATCTCGGTTCTTTGTTATTTTTAAATAAATCGCATACAAATCGGACGCGAATATTGTATCTTTCTTAAAATACGAATACATTTAAATGGCCATGTTTATCGGTTATTTTAAAGTTTCGGTAAATTTTATCGTAATAAAACAGCGATTTTGTCGTGGTAACAAATTTAAACACGGTTTTCAAATACGTTGTCATCAGTTTTTGAGTCTATATAAACAGGTGATTTGTTTCTTGAGTAAGCAGATGTATAGCACTTGATAAGTGGTCTGCCGAAATACATCGTGCTCTTTCTTAATTCTTTAGCTCTACTCTTTGTGTAGTATTTTAGCTCTCTTTAAGTTTCATACAGTTCTTTTAAGAACTAAACGGTCCAACAATCCTTGGTAACTGTGTATACCTCCTCAGTGCGTATATTTCATTTTCACTTTCTCTTACTTTATCGTAAATTACCAATCGCCGTGGTATCAACGTATTTGAAAACCATGTTTAAATTTTAACGTAGAAAATCAAAGGGAATTCTAACTAGTATTCTCTATCCGATTTACAGAATACTAATTAGGAGTCCAATTCATTCCAAATTCATTCATGAATTATAAATGAGTTATTTTAATTTTTGTAAATGATCTGCCTAATTGGCTTACCGATTCCACTACTGCACTATTTGCTGGTGATACTGTTACTGTAACTGGCACCTCCTCCCAAGATATTGAAAAGAAATTCAGTAGAGACTAAATAATGTACACTCCTGAATACCAGCTAATAGATTATTGTAGTATAGAAAATGGGGGTGCGAACCCACTTTTAACAGTTACTCTCAGTAAATTCAGGTACCCCCCTACGGGTTTTTTAGCTGATTTTTATTAAAGTAGATTTTATTTTTGGTTTTAATTACCCAAAAAAGTAAAACATACCATAAGCTTAGTTGCTGTCAACAGTGTGACAATTTAATTATCTTCTGCAGGAATCTCTACATGTTTATTAATTTACAATTTTTATTACATCACTTTTCAATAAGTCATCCTTTCGTAATTCTTCAGATAATACTTCTGGTTTTTCTATTGCATCCAAACCTCCTAATGCATCAGGAAACTTATTAACTGGTCAGTTATAAATGCATTCGCGTTTTGCATTCTTTTTCTTTCACATTCCTTATAATATTTTTCTATGATTTTATTACTTGCTTTCTTAATGGTTTTAACATTTTTATCAAACTGTCCATCTTCTGCTAGTTTAATTAATTCTTTCCTTTTCTTTTCAATCTGATCTTGTGGATCAGCTTATCTGTCAGCTTCTATTTCTATGGTTTTTATTTCATCTTCCAGTTCTACTACTTCTTCAAGGTTCTTTTTACGTTTTGGCATGGATTTATACAATACCATATGTTTTAATGTCAGGTTATTTTATATTCATATGGACAATTTAAATTGATCTCTAATACAGAATACTTGTTATTCTTAAGGGTATCTATTATTCTACTTATCTCTTCCTTACTAACACCATTCATATAATCATCTATTATGATTTTCATATCATTTCTATTGAGATTCTAAAAAGTATTCAATTGGCTTATATTTTCTCTTTATGATTTGCTTATGCTTGTCAATTGTTGAGTAATAACAATAGTTGAAAGGCCATAATGCCTCTCTCCAAAGCCTAACTCTACCAATTCACTGACTCTTTTCTTAACATCTAAACTACATGCACAGTCGTCTAAAATAATCAAACTATTGATTCATCGGTATATTTTTGAAGCAAATCTAAGCATATTATCAATATAATCTTGCCCACATTCAATTACAATTATATCTGTGTCATTTATGTATTTGCATTTCTCATAAGTTTTATTCCGACTAAAGGTAGGACATATTATTATAATGTAATCAAAGTGGTTCATGTAGTTTTTTTCTATAAAATTAAGAAGGTAATGCGTTTTCCCACAACCTGTCATTCCTGTGATAATCATATTAAAAAGTGTGTCCATTTATACAATACTTTATTTTTAATACTGGATACTCTGAAGGTCATTATTTATGAAATTTTAGTAGTCCATCTGATACAACAAAAATGTTACAATTAATATTTCCAGTATGTGCTTTCTTTTTAATCTCCAACAGAACACCATTTTGTGTTTACAATTTTCTGTCCATGTGCAGTTTTATTTACTTCCTCATGACTTCTTAAGTCTATTACAAGTGCAAATTTGTCTTTATAGAATTTCTCCACAGTCATAAATTGGTCTTTAATATCTTTCATAAATTGGAACAATCTCTTTGCCTCATCATAGAATCTTCTACTTGGAATTCCTTGTGATTATACACTATTAGGTACTTCTTCAATTGTTAATTTTACTTCTGTAATATTTGGAAATATATATTCCTCACTATCTGCTCTTGTTTGCTTAGTAAATAGTAATACAATAGCTCTCATTGACTTTCTAGGAATATTAATATTCTCATTCATTAATGTACTAGCTGCTGCCCATACAACAGTCTTCATAAGTGTAATATGCTCATAAGATAGTGACCCACCTATTGCATATTTTTCTGATATCTCATTAGCAATATCCATATTTTCTATAGTTTCATATTCCAATTGTAATACTTCTAATGTGTATGCTCCTATTGATGATCCAGTTTGTGCAACTAATAGTTGATTTGATGAAGGTAATGTTATTATATAACGGAAATTATTATTCATATAAAATGGAGCATACAGTCCATGATCTCTTATAATTCTGTCTAAACATATTTTATGTTGATGTTCATATATACTCAATATTAATCCATCACTTACTTTCTGTGTATTTCCACTTTTAGCACCTGAGTCATCTTTAGAAATTAGCTTTCTAAGGTTCTCACCAGTAACTTTAATATGAATAACAATGCCCAGCAGATTGTGCGAAGTATCGCCATATGTAAACATTAACAGTTGCATAAACAAAGAAGGCTAGAAGAGTTTTAAAACATATTTATTGACTGACGTTTCGTCGCTACAGGCAACATCTTCAGAGTGGAGATCAGGGATTACAACGAGATAAATTTATATTAACAAACAGTATCGAATAACAATTAAGATGACATATTTACAACAGTAACGGAAATTGACGGGAGACAGCAGTAAGGTGTTATCAGAAGAGGGAAAGAGGCATCGAACCAATATTCCCGTTAAGAATTGGTTTTAATTTATTAATTATAAGACTTTCTTTAAGGAGTAGTTCAGAAACAGAAGGCGACGAGGATAATATTTTGAAGTCGGAAAAAGAAATGGGATGGCCAGTTTCAATGTGGTGGGAAAGGATACTAGTGGGAGAGGGATTAACTCTTCTGTTACCTGTCAAGGGTGAGATCCCCATATGATCTGAAATGCGTGTGTGTAACTGTCGGCTAGTTTGGCCAACATACAATGCCTTACAGCATTGACACGTAAATAAATACACCACATGCGATTTCAGGCCATCAGGGATCCTGTCCTTGACAGGGAAAAAAGAGCGAAGGCGAACGGATGGGCGAAAGACGAAGCATAATGAAACTTGAGGAAAGGCGGACGATAATAGTTTGATGAGTTGAGTGCGAATTTGAAGGCCATGTGAACCAGTATACGGTAGAGAAAAATAAATTAAAAACTTAGGAGCAATAGAAATCTTGGGAGCGGACGAAAAGGATTTATCTAAAAATGAACTTACACATTTGTCAAACAGGGTAGCTGGGAATTCATTTTTAATGAAAATTTGTTTGAGTTTCTGGAGTTCAGAGTGCAAGATGAGTTCAGAGTGCAACTGAACTCCAGAAACTCAAACAAATTTTCATTAAAAATGAATTCCCAGCTACCCTGTTTGACAAATGTGTAAGTTCATTTTTAGATAAATCCTTTTCGTCCGCTCCCAAGATTTCTATTGCTCCTAAGTTTTTAATTTATTTTTCTCTACCGTATACTGGTTCACATGGCCTTCAAATTCGCACTCAACTCATCAAACTATTATCGTCCGCCTTTCCTCAAGTTTCATTATGCTTCGTCTTTCGCCCATCCGTTCGCCTTCGCTCTTTTTTCCCTGTCAAGGACAGGATCCCTGATGGCCTGAAATCGCATGTGGTGTATTTATTTACGTGTCAATGCTGTAAGGCATTGTATGTTGGCCAAACTAGCCGACAGTTACACACACGCATTTCAGATCATATGGGGATCTCACCCTTGACAGGTAACAGAAGAGTTAATCCCTCTCCCACTAGTATCCTTTCCCACCACATTGAAACTGGCCATCCCATTTCTTTTTCCGACTTCAAAATATTATCCTCGTCGCCTTCTGTTTCTGAACTACTCCTTAAAGAAAGTCTTATAATTAATAAATTAAAACCAATTCTTAACGGGAATATTGGTTCGATGCCTCTTTCCCTCTTCTGATAACACCTTACTGCTGTCTCCCGTCAATTTCCGTTACTGTTGTAAATATGTCATCTTAATTGTTATTCGATACTGTTTGTTAATATAAATTTATCTCGTTGTAATCCCTGATCTCCACTCTGAAGATGTTGCCTGTAGCGACGAAACGTCAGTCAATAAATATGTTTTAAAACTCTTCTAGCCTTCTTTGTTTATGCAACTGTTAATGTTTACATATGGCGATACTTCGCACAATCTGCTGGGCATTGTTATTCATATTAAAGTTACGGTTTCCGCCTGGACAATCACTTGTAGACATTTTGAAGGTTCTCACCAGCAATTCCATATTCAACCATATCCAGTCTTTGGGAATCAGACTTCCACAAGTCTTTATAAACTTCATAAATGTTCTCACCACTATTGTCAAACACTGTCTCACCTGCTAGTCTTACTGCCAGTCTTTTCTGTAGCATTTTTGATAAATTATTAAGAAGCCATGACTTTGTATTACTACCTTTAAAGTTAAACAAATATAAACTACCAGGAACCAAACAACTGTCCATTTTCAGTGTAGGCATGTCTATATAAAGTTCCTCTCCTGCTGATGCTTTATTTGGATACATGGAATTAATTCTTTTTCTGTTGTGTTCATAATGTATATCATATCTTATATTTAATTTCTTCTTCTCAGTTTATATTGCCTGTAAATATATAATGTGAAGGCTATTACTAATGCCCACAGATTGCTGGCTAACCAAATAATACCTTTTTCTCCTAATGCTATTACTTGAGCAATTAAATTTAACAATTGAGTGCGCGGACCAAATGTGTCCTTTGAGGATAACTGTGAAGTGTTGGATCATAAAAGGTAGTGTTGCGAGCTGGGTGCATGTGTTTTTTGACACCATGTTGAATGTCAAAAAGTTATTCGTCGTTACTAGTAAAAATGTTTCAGTTATAATCTCTTCGGTGTTATTATCGGGTCCAGCGTCTTCTTTTGACATACCTACGTAGGCGTCGATGCCTTAGTCATTTGGTATGTTGATATATAGACTCCTGACGTCTGTAGTGACGGGCATTATGTTATGGTAGATTGATGTTAAGTTAGAGTAAGCGGAAGATCCTGTTGTTTAGTTTTTGTGTCATTAATATATTAATATAATATTCATTTTGTGTCAAGTCTCGTAGCACGCCCCTTCATTGTTTTCATCTCAATTAAGTAAAATCAATTACTGCAAAACACCAATATTTATTAGATTGTGCTACACGAAAAGTTCATACTCAAAGGTTTATTCGCTGTAAGAGTTAAGCAAGAAGATAAACACGGATAATAAGCTGAATTCTCGTTTGTTTACATTAGGAATCAAATACGGCAAAACATGGGAGTCTTTCCATGTCAAATGGACCAATCGTACCGCTTCAACTTTACCAACTTAGTCGATTTTTGGTATATTTCAAGGGTATAACATGATTAAACTGTATATAATTTTTGAGGAACTTTTAAAATACGAGCAAAAAACCGTCAACTGAGCTAATAAAGAGCGGAAGTCGCCATTATAAGCGAATCTGAAATTTTCCCTTAGTTCGTACATTATTTTTAAGTACTCAAAATAATTCGGCTAAAGTTCTTTAACTGGTAGAATTGGTATGCTGTTCTATCAGAGTAAATCATACAATTGTGTCAATTTTTGACAGTTCTTTGTTTTTAAGGGGTAAAATCAGTCTGTAGCCTGCGGGATTGATCAGACTGGCCCGACATTTTTACATGTTGTACAAATCGAAATCAAAAAACAATTGTCCAAATTTCGTAGTTGTCCTCAAATTGTTTCTAAATTAGGGAACGATCTAAATATATGTATTTTGCTGTATTTGACTCCTAATGTAAACAGACGAGGCGTAAACGAGAACTCAAATTGTTCCTTGTGTTTATCACCGTGCTTAACTCTTAAAGCGAATAAACCTTTGAGTTTGAACTTTTCATGTAGCTAAACAGCACCGACAAGTGACACTTCGAGCGCAATCCAATAAATATTGGTGTTTTGCAGTAACTGATTTGACTTGAGGTGCAAACAATGAAGGGGCGTGTTACGAGACTGTTGCTAATTTAACAGGAAGGACGAGAACGAAATGTTCTCAATGTGAAGTATTTAGACAAATATTCCTATTTTGAACCCTAAGTAATTATATCAAATCATTTATCAACAGGCAAATACGGGAATCTTAAAATTTGGATCTTAAATAGCTTGCATCTGACTCTGACGTCACTATCCTGCAAGCACCGCTTAACGTGACAGTGACATTGACTGATTGAGTTTTACGTTAGTATTCCGATGTTAAAGAATGACTGGTAAAGACTTCTTATAACATATTTTACTCAACGAAAATTCGAAAATCAAGATTTTTTGAGTACGAGCTCATGTAGGAGCATAATCACACAAATAAACGTTTGCGCACTGGTTGTTTACATTAGGAGTCAAATACTGAAAAATACCTGTATTGAGGTCGCTCACTACTGTTGAAACAATTCGAGGAGAACTACGAAATTTGGACCACCGTTTAAATTCGGAATTTTTCCGTTTACATTCGGAAGCTTAAAATGAGAAAATCTCGGATCAGTCCGACCTATCCCACAGACAGATTTTACCCCTTGAAAACAAGGATCTAACGAACGTTGCCATAATTTAAACCACTAATTTGAGCGTGCCCCTTATTGTATCATTGTCATCACAATTAGAGTATGTACTTCTGTGTCGTGTCATTTCGTGTGCGTATTTTGGACGTTCCCACGGTAATACCTACCAGTTTATTGTACTCCATATTTGCATTTCGGCCATTCTGGCATAATATTGACGTTACTCCATCTTGGACATTGTGGATTACATAGTTTATGTGATTTATACTTTTAAAAGAACTCTAAAGGTGAAAAAATTTTGGTCGGAATATGTTGAGTACTTAACGAAATAATGACGCACGAACTATGCGAAAATTTCAGATTCGCTTAAAATGGCGACTTCCGCTCTTTATCAGCTGACGATTTTTCGCTCATATTTTAAAGGATACTCAATGCCATCCGGTAAAAACCCATAAGCAGTTTAATCATGTTATGGGCTGTAAACATACCAAAAATCAGCTCAGTCTGTAATGTTGGAACGGGGAAATTGGTCGATTTGACATAGAATGACCCATATATATACCATAAAAAATCGACATTTTTAATGTAAGACCACGTTAAACTTTTAGAAAGTCGAGAGAAAAAACAAAGCATTTGGATCACAGTATCCAAATACCGAAATCCACTTAGTATTTCTTTTATAAAAAAACGATAGAGGAAAAGTTGAATATATTAACACTTGAAGTGAGCGATTCTTGCTAAAATCATCAGCCACCTATTAGAGACAAAGGCAAACCATTTCAACGTGGTGCAAAGAAAAGGAAAAAAAACAAAACAAAAAAAAAAACAAAACAAAAAAAAAAAACAAACAAGCAAGTGCTTTTTGAAGTACCAATTGTTTGAATCATTGTATTCAAAAACAAAAAAAAAACTATTACTTATACATTTTATTTTAAAAAATGACTGAACATGTGCCATAAACTTCAGAACACTTTTGGCGGGGAATTTTCCCGTGTTTTAGATACTCTGAAACAAAAACGGGTATTAACGCTTTAACTCCGAAATTTTTTCTTTTGTTTATTATTTTCTCTTGGTTTTTCCTTTGTCTATTTGTTTGTTCTTTTGCTCTAGAGGTGTTCTATATATAGGACACTGGGTGTTAAAGGGTTAACCAATAAAGACTCGCGTACACTATAAGTTATTTTACTGTTGCTGCTTCTGTTGTTTCTGTTGATGTTGATCATTTCTTTCCCTGGCGTAGCGAAAACCAGTGCAAAGTTTTCTGACCTCTAACTTCTTTCCCGAAATTTCGAAAGAAGTGATTTGCTACACCGGCCTTTATACGCCTACAAAAATTTGACATGCATATATACGCTTACAAAAATTTGACATGCATTTCGCATATGAAAGTAGTATTTCATACATGAAAATGCTTCCATGCCTTAATTTTCATATGTTAATCTGCCATTTTAAAATGTGAAATAAATGTTTCATATACCAAATTTCACTGGCCAAATTTTGAACCAAGTAATTTCGCATTTCAGTTCGGTATTTTGTACATTGAAAACGTCACGATTTCATACGTGAAATGAAGATTTCATATGTGAAAATGTTCCAGTTCCACATAATTCTCACCTGTGAAAAAACATGAAATTTTTGTTAGGGTGGTTAACCATTCGCTTTTGAACTGGGAGAGCCTTCGAGCTTCACTCTACAAGCAAGACTCTTCAAATCGTTCTGTAGTTGACTGGTTGCAATAAGTATGCGAAACAAAAAGGTTGTGTTACAAGAATGAAAGTCGAAGTAAATCTATACTAAACAAAATTTATTACACTCACACCAATTTTTGCTTGGTTTCGGTTTATTTATTTCGCTGGTCAGTTCAATTACAGTAATCCGCGAACCCTGCGAGCCTAGTGTAGTGCCCAGGCAAGTGAACTGCGAAGGCTGTTGCCAAGAGCTTGGAAGTGTTTGACCACTAGTACTAGAAC
Source organism: Heliopora coerulea (assembly GCA_030142905.1). Classification (NCBI taxonomy): domain Eukaryota; kingdom Metazoa; phylum Cnidaria; class Anthozoa; order Scleralcyonacea; family Helioporidae; genus Heliopora; species Heliopora coerulea. Next base: position 345,067 of record JASJOG010000210.1, read on the forward strand.
ATTGCTTAAATTAGTGGTAATGGCGGTGAAGTAACGGGTATATTCTCGAAGCGTCGGACCTAGAAGTAATTTGGCTAGAGATCTATCCTTTTAAGTCAAACAGGTCGCTCTTTACCGCTGGAGTTTATCGTCCGCCTTGAATTTTGAAGGATAATGACATGAGATCGGAAAGAACTATCGAAAACACTTATTTCACGAACAAGGAGATGGTCATATTGGGGGACTTATAATATTGATTTTCACAAACGAACGATTACAAGAAGCATTGACTGAATAAAGATTTTAAAAGTATGAATTTTGATTAACTTGTTGATTTTACAACTCGACCTTTTAGCGGAATTTTGTCTTGATCACCTTCACACTAACTAGCGACATTGGATTGGCTGATCACTTGCCAGTTTTTGCTATTCGAAAATATCATCGTGTAAAGAAATCATTTATGCGTACCGAAACATGAAGCGCTTTTATGAACAAGACTTTAAAGCAACTCTCAGCGAGGTCATCTGGAATACGGCATTCAAATTCGACAAAATAGACGATATTTTTGACACATGAGAGACTTTGTTTAATGATGTAATTGATATTCATGCTCCTTGACGTGAAAAACGTAGTGCACGCTAAAACCAGGCGCCTTGGATTAATTGTAAAGTGCTTAAATCGATGCACATTCGGGACAGTTTGTTAAAGAAACCGCGACAAACCAACAACATCGGGGACTGGGCTGAACATAGAAGCACTAGAAATTTAGTTGTCACAAAGCAGAAGTTTTATAAAACGTCTTTTGAGGATAACAAAGGAAATACGAAAGACAGTAAAAATGTTGACTGGAGGCCGGAAAAAAAATGAATATGTTTTAAGTTCATGCGACAAAAATTCTCTTATCAATGATAAAGTACTGATTGCTGAGCTTTTTAACAAACACTTCACATCGGTTGCAGATCGTGTGAGATCGTCACTGCCTGATGTGACGTGTGACCTTTCAAAGCTAAAGGACTTTCTGCGTTCGAAAATAGACACAGATGTTAAGTTCTTGACCCAATAATAAGCAACAAAGATGTTTCAAATGCTCTTGAAGACATTGAAACAAATAAGCAACTGGCATTGATGTCCGTGCTAAACTGCTTCCAGCAGCGGCTCCGATTATGCACCCACACTCACAAAAATCATGAATTCCTCTCTAACCTCAGGAGTTTTTCCAAGCAGGTAGAAGACAGTAAAAGTGACCACACTTTTTAAAGATGGGGACCGTGAAAACATAAAAAATTATCGTCCGATATCGGTATTACCGATCTTGTCCAAAATCATTGAGAAGCGTGAATACAAACACCTGTGCTCCAGCCTGAACCAGCATAACCTGATATATTCTAGACAGTCAGGTTTTCGCCACCATCAAAGTACTGAAACGGCATTGGTCAAGATACAGTTTATGATTTTAGAAATGTGAGAGCTTGGATATAACTTAAGGGAGATGAAAGATCGTCAAGCTCCATACTCAGAAAATGATTTCTGAGCCCCAGATGGGGATCATTTTCTGAGTATAGAGCTTGACGATCTTTCATCTCTCTTAAGTTATATCCAAGCTCTCACATTTCTAAAATCGTAAACTGCATCCATCATTATTAATATATAGTGGCTTCCGCTTAGGTCGTACATATATGTCGAACTTGCACCTAGCTCACCATCTGAGTCTTGGTAGCTCAATGGTTGGAGCGTCTTACCGGTCATCAGAGGGTTGCGGGTTCGATCCCCATCTGGGGCTCAGAAATCATTTTCTGAGTATGGACCTTGACGATCTTTCATCTCTCTTAAATTGGTCAAGATAACTGACCAGATGGTATTTGAGTTGGACAAAGACTGAATCAGTGGTTTGGTACTGGTTGATTATCGTAAGGCCTTTGATATGGTCGATCATACTCTGCTGTTGTTTAAATTGGAAATGTATGGGCTAGACGATAACTCACTTTTATGGGTAAAGCCCTGCTTAGATGAGAGGATGCAATGTGTTCAATTTTCCGGGTACAGTTATCTGTGAGAAATATTCTACATGGAATTCTACAAGGTTCGAATTTGAGACCTCTGTTCTTCGTGATTTTGAAAACTGACTTACTATTATATGTTCAAAAAACGCAAGTCGATCTATTTCCTGATGATAGAATTATTACCGCATCGGCCGCTTACACTGATGAGCATCTACTAAGGGAGTCTTTATGTGATACCATTTCTAGTATGGTAAATTGGGCTGCAGCAAATAATTTGCCTTTGAATGAAAGTCAGACAAAGACCCTACTGGTAACAGCCTGGTAGCCAAAATGGAACCAAGGAATGAGAGCTATAGTTTGTTGGGAACAAACTATGAACAAATTTGCAATGCTACACTCTAATGGCTCTAAGTGGACCATGTCGACAAGATTTATGAGAAGCTAGCACAATGTATTGATACTCTAAATCGAGTCAAATCTTGCTTGCCTATCAAACAATAAGTTCTTAACTACAATTCAATCATAAAGTCCGTATTTTCTTTTGTAAGCGATGTGTGGACGTGTTGTAGTAAAGAAAACTTGACTACGGTGTTGAGTTTGCAAAAAAGAGCTGCAAGGGTTATTTTCGATACTCCAAAATTGACGTCATCAGTTGAACTCTTTAATAGACTAAGGTGGCTTCCTTTTTATGAAGAAGTCAAAGTTAGTGAATGTTTGTTAGCTTTGAAGCATTTGCATGGTGATATTGCACCTTATATTAGCGAGGCTTTAAAGTTAAATTGTGAAATTCATACCAAAAGTACCAGATATGCAAAATTGAATTTTATATGCCCAAAGTTTTAGAGAAAAACAACATACTGTAACAACGATACGATTATGCAAGTCTGCCATTACATGTGAAGGAACTGACTAGTGCACGTTCATCTAAGAACAAATATTTAAAATTATTATTAGAAAACCAGCTTTCTCTTAGACATTTCCAGCCTTAGTTTTTATGACCTTTTATATTTTTATATAATTTTTACGATCCTTGTATATGTAAATAGGGATTTTTCTTTTTTCTTTTTATGACGTATTACCATTTTATGTATTTTTAGATTCTAATTTAGAGGGCTACACGTTTATTAGTGAAATTAACGCTATTAAGTACTACCCTCATAAAATAAAGTACTCACTCACTCACTCACTCACCTTACTTTACTTACTTTACTTTACTCTGCTTTACTTACTTTACTTTACTTACTTTACTTACCTTACTTACTTATTTTACTTACTTTACTTACTTACTTTGCTTACTTTACTTACTTACCTTACGTATTTTACTTACTTACTTTACTTACTTTGCTTACTTTACTTTACTTACCTTACTTATTTTACTTACTTTACTTACTTTACTTACTTTGCTTACTTTACTTACTTTACTTTACTTACCTTACTTACTTACTTACTTACTTTAATTACTTTACTTGCTTAATTACCTTACTTACTTTACCTACTCTACTTACTTACATAATTCTAAATCATAAGACATAATTGGGACCAGTTGGGACCGTTTCCATTATATGCGTCACTATGACTGCGTGGGAATGTTCAGTAAACATTCAATGGTCAGTGCCCTTGCCTCAGGCAGTAATTTTAACAGTTGTTTGAACATCATTACATTGTCTGTGTGAGAATGTTCGGTGAACCATGAATGGTCAGTCCACGTACCCGTGCCAGTTATTTAAACTGTCGTTTAAGCATCATTACTATCTTTGGGAGTGCTCAGTGAACATTCACTAGTTAGTCTACGACCCCCAGCTAGTTATTTTGGTGGTTGTTTATACATCATTTCTCTGTACATTTGAACAGTTCTTTCCAACTGAACTATACAAAATTCCACAAATTTGTTCTACATTTGTACTTTGCAGTTGATGTGAATTATAGTTCACGTCAAGTGTAATATGCCTCTGATTTTGTGTTGCGTCGACGCTTGTTTGGTGCAAATTAGGATATTGGTGACACTGACACTATCATATGGTATGACCCTTTGATGACTGGAAGTCATTGAAAATTTCCAGATCAGACCTAGCCATTGTCCCTGTTTTGCTTTTCTTTTTTATTCCTTTCTGACGTTTTATGGACGTTTGGTCTGTAGTCTCGAGTATTCTTGTGTATTTCTTTCTATTGATGCTTTTCACCTTTCAAAATTTCAGGGACGACTCGTCCTACTACAGCGAAACAAGGGACGGGTAAGTTGTTGTGTACAGCGTATTTTTGTCTCGATTGTGTTGCTTTGGGCTTGTTTGGTGTAAATCAAAGGTATTGGAGTTACTGTCTGACAGCTGGAATTTATGAAGATGCTGGGTCAAATATGAGCATTCTGGTTCTTTCTGTTTTTCGTTTTTGCGTTGTTACGTGTCCTTTTTTTTGACGCGTGTTCTTTAGTCTCAAATTCCTTTGTATATTTTCTTGTTGATGCTTTTTACTCTTCGAAATTTCAGAGACGACTCGTCCTACTACAAAACAAGGGACGGGTAAGTTGTGGATGACGTATTTTTGTCATCCTGATTTTGTGTAGCTTTGGTGCTTGCATCCTGATGGCTGGAATTTATTGAAAATATCTGGGTCAAGTCTAACCGTTTGGTTATCTTTGCATTTCGTTTTTGCGATGCTATCTGTTCTTTTATTTTTTTGAAGTGTGGTTAGTTTTTTGGCGTTTTTTTTCCGTTTTTTGGTTTCTTTGTTTTGTTTATTTTTCTGTCACGCGTATTCCTTTGTATTTCTTGCATTTGAAACTTTTTATGCTTCCGAAATTTCAGTGACGACTCGTCCTACCACATCAAAACAAGGGACGTGTAAGTTGTAGTGTTAGGCGTATTTTCTGTCTGATTTTAAGTTGCTTCGTTGGCTTATGTAGTATAAGTTAAATCAAGGCAGTGGTAGTTTCTTGACTGTTGGATGGTATTACTCTCATGGGTGAAATGTTATGGAAATATCCTAGTGAGACCTTACGTATTTGCTCCTTAATTTTCGCTTCCAATTCTTTTTTTGAAGTGTGGTTAGTTTTTTGGAGGTTTTTTTCCCGTTTTTTGGTTTCTTTGTTTTGTTTATTTTTCTGTCACGCGTATTCCTTTTGTATTTCTTGCATTTGAAACTTTTTATGCTTCCGAAATTTCAGTGACGACTCGTCCTACCACATCAAAACAAGGGACGTGTAAGTTGTAGTGTTAGGCGTATTTTCTGTCTGATTTTAAGTTGCTTCGTTGGCTTATGTAGTATAAGTTAAATCAAGGCAGTGGTAGTTTCTTGACTGTTGGATGGTATTACTCTCATGGGTGAAATGTTATGGAAATATCCTAGTGAGACCTTACGTATTTGCTCCTTAATTTTCGCTTCCAATTCTTTTTTTGAAGTGTGGTTAGTTTTTTGGAGGTTTTTTTCCCGTTTTTTGGTTTCTTTGTTTTGTTTATTTTTCTGTCACGCGTATTCCTTTTGTATTTCTTGCATTTGAAACTTTTTATGTTTCCGAAATTTCAGTGACGACTCGTCCTACCACATCAAAACAAGGGACGTGTAAGTTGTAGTGTTAGGCGTATTTTCTGTCTGATTTTAAGTTGCTTCGTTGGCTTATGTAGTATAAGTTAAATCAAGGCAGTGGTAGTTTCTTGACTGTTGGATGGTATTACTCTCATGGGTGAAATGTTATGGAAATATCCTAGTGAGACCTTACGTATTTGCTCCTTAATTTTCGCTTCCAATTCTTTTTTTGAAGTGTGGTTAGTTTTTTGGAGGTTTTTTTCCCGTTTTTTGGTTTCTTTGTTTTGTTTATTTTTCTGTCACGCGTATTCCTTTTGTATTTCTTGCATTTGAAACTTTTTATGTTTCCGAAATTTCAGTGACGACTCGTCCTACCACATCAAAACAAGGGACGTGTAAGTTGTAGTGTTAGGCGTATTTTCTGTCTGATTTTAAGTTGCTTCGTTGGCTTATGTAGTATAAGTTAAATCAAGGCAGTGGTAGTTTCTTGACTGTTGGATGGTACTACTCTCATGGGTGAAATGTTATGGAAATATCCTAGTGAGACCTTACGTATTTGCTCCTTAATTTTCGCTTCCCATTCTTTTTTTGAAGTGTTTTTTTTAGTGTCACGTACTCCCAGATATTTCTTCCTCATAATTTTATTTTCTTATCAAAATTTCATTGACGACTCCCTTGCTACTGCGAAAGCAGGGACGAGTAAGTTGTTCAGAAATTCTTTGTTCTACTAGGCTCTTTTTCCACATCAAGGTTGAAGTCTTGTCTCTGAAATGGTCTGAACTCATGCAAAGTGAGCGCGCCAAAACGTATTATATGGTATTTTGTTGAGGCTTAGCTCCTGTCTTCCTTCATTTAAAGTACAACGTACACCTTTCCATCTATGTTTGTCCTTGCCGATGTTTTGTAAAATTTGCAGCGACGAGTTGTCCTGCAACACGTCAAACAGTTGCGAGTAAGTTCTTCGGAAATTCTTTTTCTTCCAAGGTGTTAGGATTAGTGTAAAGTGGTCGTTTAACTCGTTATTATAAAGCAGTTCGTTATGATTCGAGTTATCCTTCATTTGAAACGTAGTTTGTGCACAAACCATAACCTACCATACCATGCCGTACCAGACGATACCATACCTTATAGCACACCATATTTTATCATACCATGCGATGCCATCCCCATACCACTCCATATCATAATAACACGAAGTCGTTGCAGTCGGTATGTAGTAGGAGTCTTAAATCGTCTTTTATGTTCCTTCTGATACACCAAAGAAGAGAAACGCAACTTCTGCGCCATTTCACGGTGTATTTTTTTGTCGGATTGTTCATCATTCAGTCATGTACTCCTACCAGATTTCAAGTGGTGTTCGAAAGCTTCTTAAGTGACCAGACTTTCCGTTGATAACGTTCTAAATGGTTCTTCCATAGGAGTACTTTTTCACAAGTTTCCCAGCTACTGGCTTTCTTTCGCCTGTTCGCAGGACGCAGTCCACGTACGGTTTACTGAATCAAGTGACAATGTTCAGTCTGATTTTTGTTAAATATTATGGTCATCATAGAGTACGGTTAGGCTCAGATGACTTTACCGATCATTGCTGGCCCAGCTTATTACGAAATCTCATTCACAAAGATTGAATCTTGTGATGGTCTGAACTTGAAATACCTTGCACGCTTTTCTGAACACATATTACAATGCACCGTTTTGTTTTCCTAGTCGGATATTGCGACTTGCCGAATTTGCCCCATAACAACCAAAATGGAACTGCCGGTTTCTCTGTAAAGAGTTATATATTTACATGAATAATGATTGAGTAATTAAATATTGTTACACTTCAGTTTAAATTTAATGTTAAAGTCTTAATGATCATTAACTCTTTCCGTAACTGAATGTTTCATGTGTTGTAAGGAAAGCCAGTAAATTAGGCGTCACTCAAGGCATCTTTTCGACTTTTATTATGATAAAGTAATTTTATAAAATGTTTAAAAAACGAGCAGCAATGTTTTATCGGATTTAAAACGCGAGGCGACAAACGAGTGTTTTAGATCCGATAAAGCACGTACTGCGAGTTTTCTTAAATGACTTCAGAAGCGAACTTGCTTGTACGCTAATACACGAAGAAGGTTTGAAAATTAAAGTTTTCTGAGCCGCAAAAATTTCAGGACAAATGTAAGCGTGTTTTTGTCAAATTTAAAGACACCATACGGTTATAATTTTCCTTTGTATTTTTCTCGTGAACTATTTAATAAGCTCTTGAAGATTCAATTTTTTCATACAAAGCCATGTGTCACTGAACAAGCTTAAATGTCCACGATTCCTAGCCGTTGTCGGATATTGCATCGGGTGCAACACTTGTACTAATTTGTCTCTAACTGCTCTTGTTCCTGTGAACTGATAAAATTTGGTGACACTATTCAGTTGCATGTCTAAATTAGCGCCATATTTTTTACATCTGCCTTAAATTGTTATATATCATATGTAGCGATTGTGTGTTTGATATGAAATCAGGCACCAGACATGCGTTGAGAGAATATGCTTACCGTTACTGAACGAACCCTTATCCATGTGAATATCACTTCGACACCTGCCTATTGTAAGCGCTGCTCATGCTACAGCAGCTTCAAAGTTTTATTTTTCTCAAGAGTCGAGTACGATTATCTGATTTTAGACCTTTTCTGAGCAAATTGGCACTCTTGTTTACTTCAAATTCGTTTCGCCCAGTAATAATTTGCAAGTGTTTTGGATCATTTTACAGTATCGTAAATCCTCTATTAAGCCCTCCAGAGAGCTAATTTATTTTAAGCCAGTTTGAAGCTAGGCTGAATGGAGAGAGAGGGCCTATTTAATTTTGGCAAATGCCTGTAGGGTAGTAGTTGTCGAAATCAAGAATTAGGTAGACATTTGCCTATAGAGTTGTCGTTGTCAGTGTGCAAGTTTTTATCTCTTGGAGGTTGTAGCTTAGAATTTGTAGCGACGGGAATGGTACACATCCCCAAAAACATGTAAAAAGGGCCGACGCTTTAAATTTACCGTCACCGGGGGTGATTTAACCCTAACCTAAATCTTAATCGTAACCCTAATGCTTTTTTATCTTTTCGAGGATGAAACTTGAAATTGTACATGGGCGTATATATGTAAAATATACATATTACACAAACATTTACATGTACATATATAATTTTATACAGCCATAATAACCTCTCAGTTAATAATTGTTTTGCTGGGTTTTCCGATAAACTCTCGAGGACATTTCCTGCTTCCGGAAGTTGAAGATTTTCTCGTCAATTTCAGGAAGCATGAAACGTCCAATTGTTCAAATGTAAACACCATCTCCTGTAGAGTAAAGCAGCCTGCTCTGATTGGTAAAACTTGCCACAGACGTTTCTACTGTTCTCTTCTATTAAGGCCCGTTTCCATATAATCGCTCACGATCGCTATTGATCGCCAGCGATCCAGCACGATCGACAGTGATCACATAGAAACACTTTCCAGGGATCCGGCAATCGTGAACAATCGCGATTGCCCATGATTGCTGGGATAGAAAATGTACTATCCCAGCGGTTGAGAACGATCGCGAGCGATCGAAATGTATCCCAATATCCTACGATTTTTTGTTACTGTCGCAACGTGTAGCGTCTGTTGTGAAAAACAAAAAGTACTCACTGTCGAACTGACGAAGCTCTTCAAAGAGCGTGTGATTACGTCCTTGCCGTTTAAATATTCTCCGAACCCCAGACAGATGCTTCCTTCGGCTTTTCTTGAGGAGCTGTGTTTCTTTTAAATATAGAAGCAACAAATAATTCGCTTAAAGCAACAATTCACCTTCGTTCTCCATCTTTTACAACATACAGCTGAAGCCGTGTGCTAGTGCATTCTCGAATGCGCATTGATTCTGATATCTGCTGAATTATATGTAAGCGGGAGCTCGCCCAGTAAACGGAGCGATCATATGGAAAAAAGTGCTAGCGATTGACAGCGATCCACAGCGATTGTTTGTTTGAATGGTTTCAGCGATCGAGCAATCGCCGGCGACTATATGGAAACCAGCCTTTACAGTGTGGACTTAAGCTTTGAACAGGGCCAAAGTGCACAATCCTGCAAAATATTGAATGAGATTGAGAAAGTCAGCAAAATAGTAACAAATCTACCTGTAGTTTTCTAATCTAACTTGACACGAAGTTTTTTAATAATGATTCCGTCATTTAATAATGATGCCCGTGTGTATTAGAAGTTGTGTTTTTACCCATTTCTATGTAGAATTCTCCATCTACACTACAGGAAGCCCATATAATTACAATTTCTATGTTTCTTGTGGTTCAGTTCGTATCTCGTGCCAAGGTCGAACACGCCAGTATTTTCCTTCATTATTTTATCTAGTTGACAGATGTCAACAAACAATCCGATTTACTCCATGCAGTGCTTCCCTATTCCTCTTCTCTACTTACCCTTGCTATTTTAACCTTGTCAATATTGGTTAATTCGTGATTTCCTTATCATACCATTCGTTAAAGACTGATCCCGCCATGCTGAGATAAAGTAAAGAGGCAGCAAAATCTTTTGAAATGTCCAAGAGTCACTTCTCAAATAAGTTTAAAAAATAAATTTAGATACTCACTACTTAATAACCGAGAGCGAGGTCCATGCGGGTTAGTAGTTGTCTAAGGTTTTCGTACAGACGGAGGAACTGAGGAGCCAGGTCTGTGCGAAAATAATAAGAGATTTATTATATGGCTCTTGCTTAGTTTTCTTTCCTATTTTCAGCCAAGCTTTTGTCGTCGAATATTGCAATTTACCTTACTTTGTTACTTGCTCGTCTAGCGTCTTGTTTTGACCAGTTAAGCAGTCATCGCTCTTTTATACAATTAGCCTTAAACAAGAGTAGTAACAGTGTTCTTGCACACTTCATTATTCGGAACTTTTAATTATATATAGTTCATTCTCCTTAGATATTAGAATTATTCAGTAGAAGATCAGCCTTGTAATGTAGATTATTAGCGTGTACATGGATATTTCTTCAAAGTTGCGTGTTTTCTTCTTTTTATTTATTTATTTATTTATTTACTTTTTCGTTATTTACATATAGCATACAACCAAACAACCGTAGGAGACAGTGGTGAGTAAAATTTCTGTAATTTGTTTATATGACTGCTTAGTTTAGTTTAATAAGCTTCCTTATCCGAAAACTTTATTTTGATATGCGGAGTTGTGCCACAGAGGGAGCTCCAATCATGACCCATCTCCAAAAAAAAAAAAGAAAAAAGCATTGTCCAATATAAAATGTCTCACAGTTCCAGATTTAAAACGCTGACTTAACCCGTTTTCGGTAGATCTACTTCAAATGTGTCCTTTAACCCTTTAATGATTGAATTTTTTTTCTTTTGTTCTTTGTTCTGTCTTTGTTTTTCCTTTGTTCTCTCGCTGGTTCTTTTGTTCTTAGACGTCGGACACTGTGCGTTAAAGGGTTAAAGCATAAAAAATATCTTCTCCTCAAGATTCATTTTAAAATCATCAGGACTCTGTTCTTCCGATCGTATATCAATTGGCAGAAAGTTCCACAACCTAGCTGATCTAATAAAATAACTAAGTTGGAAAAATTTTTGGTTTAAATATTGGTATTCTAATCGTCATAGCATTACTACTTTGTCATCTAGTATAATCTGGTTTATTTAAAATATTAAAAAGATCGAAACAGTATTTGCCAACAAGGTAGCCGTGTAAGAAAATCAAATCCTCAATCTGGTGCCAATGTGATACTACAGTGAGATTTAACCTTAGTAGCCTTTCTTTATATGTGATAGTACTACTATGAGGATTTTATCCCAATATAAAACAAGTAGCTCTTCTTTGGATCCTTTCAAGGGCTCGAACTAGACCAACAGACTGACGACTCCATACTTCACTCGCGTAATCAAGCGATTACATGAATGTTTCGAAAGGTGCGCTTGACCGCGATATTTTCGGTTTACATCCTTGTATCAATGGTACCTGTCATATTATGGTTGATTAAACTCTTTGAGTCGTTACGCTGCCACTGTGCTCAATAAAATTGTATGGACTTCAGTTACCTGTACTGTAGGCTGTCCATGGTGAGGAAGAGAGGTTGTCAGGAAGCCCGGGTGATTTATATTACCTTACACTAATTTTATGCGGAAAAATCAATTGCACTATCCACAGAAATGATGTCGGGAAAGAAACACTTATATACTGCTAATTTTTCAAACATTTTCTAACAATGGTGTTTTTCTTAGTTGCCCATAAACAATCGTCGAACAAGAAGAAAAAGGTCTTGATGTGGGCCATACCCGTCGGCCTGGTATTTGCGGCTCTCCTTTCGGCGTTGGTTTACTTCGTTGTAAAATCGCGAAAACTGCAACGCAGCTTTTACCATCTGATACGTAGTGACAGTTTTGATGGTGGAGTGGCATATCATAATGCCGGTAAGGAATTTGTGTAATATTCTAAGAAATATGTGCCCTAAAAGTATAGAAATGTGATGCGCGACTTGATAGAGCGTAGTGGCTTCAACGTAGTTTTGAAGAGGATATTTGTTGCGACAATCACTAATTTCAATATAGAGTAATTGAGTTGAGGATTTGTTATAGTTAAATTTCAGTTTCTTAAAAGTTACCAGGTGCGTCGCGGTCAAAATTAAGAGAGTCCAATCTGCTGAAGGAAAATAACGGACAGCCTCATGTTGGGCTAATTGGGGGAAAAACATTAGATGCGTTGGCGGGCAAAGGGTTGGTATTGGGTTTTCGCCCCTCAGGTGACCGTAGCTGTATTTGTAATCGCGGCGCCCGATTGGGAATCAAATTCTGGTATCTGTGCCTATGATATCTGTGAACGGATGCCATTGTATCGCCAAAACGGGAAACTCTCGACGAGATCGGGGGAGTTGGAAGGTATGAATAAAATTATTCCGTTGGCAAAGTCCAAAAATTTGGTAGACATACATTAAATAGATCTTGAAATACTAGCGGCTGGCATTCCCACCCCTGTCAAGAAAACTCACAACAAGCCCAGGCTAGATAGAGTCAAGACAGACCGGCGTCGGTATACGCATGACGTTTAGTTTTATTCTTCTGGCGAAGTATTTATGTGAATATTTCGGGTCTCAATTTCACATTGTCCTCATTTCAGGAAACTGTTTGGGACCACTTTTAGTTGACTTAGATCTACAGTATACACGACATGTATGTTAGTTGTAATATATCCGATTAGTTCACTGAAGTCGTCCAAACTTTATTACTATTGTATATCAGTAAGCAAGTAGGAAGAAGAAATTCTGCTCCTGAGAGAACATTACGATCCCCAGGTCGAACATTAGTATGCGACAATTCTATCATGTAAATGGGCCGTAATAGAATATTTGGAATTGCAGGCTTGTTGATGTTAGCAGTTCACATTTAACCACAGTTGCAAAGCAGTGCAATCCGTAACCTTCACTCTACCATCAAGGTCCGTGTAACTCAGTAGTTCTAACAATACCGGCAATCAGAAGGTTACGGGTTCGAATCCAGTCAGGGGCTTAGTAATTTTTCTAAGGCCCTATCCACACGTATCCGTTCTCGTTTGAAAACGCAATTTTTTTTCTCGTTTTCAAAAGTATTTCCGTCCACATGATTTTCTTTTCGAATTGTTTTCGCCTGTCCACACCAATACAAAAACAAGATTTCAAAACGATAACAGTCTACCTGGTCAGCAAAGTTATCCCACCTAGTACTTGTACGTCCTGGTCTAACTCAAAATCTTTAGGGTCTTGTTGGTCTTCTTCCTCTGTCAAGGCGTTACAGACTGGCCTTCAAGATCGGGAGTGAAAATTACCTGATAACGTTAAGTTTCTTCCTCACCTAGTCAGCTTGAACATTTAGCAAAGCTAGATTTATCTCATGACAAGCTATTAAGCTTGAAAAAAAAAGGGGGGGGGAAACCAAAAAACCCAAAAACGACACAATAGTGATACGTCCGTTCGCCGTTTTAAGTCTCGTACAGGATACCATACCATGATGTAAGCATTTTGAAAAGTTCCATTTTCACCCGTCCACACAAGTGTAGGAAAATGGCGTTTTTAAAAATTCCCACGATGGTAAGTGTTTTTGAGAGGTTCCGTTTTCGGTGGCCGTCTTCGCCGGATACGTGTAGACGGGAAGGCAATCCGCAAAGAAAAATTTGCGTTTTCAAACAAAAGCAGATACTAGTGGACGGGGTCTGAGTTTAGAGCTTGAGGAGCTCGTGTATTTGAGGTCTACAGACACCAAACTGTTACATCCTGTTTAACAAATAAAAACTTGCTTGAGTGTGTAGGTGCTGTGATAGAAACATGAATGACGCCATATCATCCGGATAAATGCGTAGTGAAAACACGAGGCGTAGCCGAGTGTTTTCTGGAATTTTCCCGTTGAGATGGCGTCATGAATGTTTCTATCACAGTACACAAACACGAAATCTATTTTCTATTTGTTTTATGTAAAATAACAGACTTTTTTCGATTTTATGATGTCATCCGTATCTGTTCTCTGAGAGAAAATGAAGCTCGTCGAATTACAGTGGGCGTAAGACGCGTTTTGTTTTACAAAACAACATTAAAGTGAATTATTTGACTTGTCGGGACTGCAGTTAGGTGTGCACTTGTCGATGACTAACCAGTACAAAAATTAGCCTTCATTCTACCATCTGAGTCCGAAACTCGATTGTTAGAGCATCTCCCCAAACCACCTGATGATAAACGTTCTTTTCCGGTCAGGTCTTCAAAAACGTTTCTGGCTTAAAAGTTGAAATGCATACGCACTTCTTATTCAAAGGTCCCATAATGGGACTAAAAGTTCACCACACATAATCTTAAATTTCATTACAGGTGATGAAGATGAGGTTCCTCTTATCCAAGGTTTCTCAGATGACGACCCACTGGTTGAAGCTTGATTCCTGCCATGTATCAAAATGGTTATCGCAGTAAACATTCACTTGATCTTTACAGATGACTCGTACAATTTTCAAATAGCGTAACGCAGTTTTAAGTTAAATAATTTTGCGCAACTTGCACATTAATGACGTTTGCTGGCAAGCATGCTTTGATTTGGACAGGTTATTATCGCTAATGTAATATAATCGTGTTGTGCAGAACCTTATTATTGCAATGACTTTTTACATCAATCTACTGGAGTCTGGAAAAGCCTCTTCTTTGTTTATGATCATAAAATCTCAGTTTTCGTGGCGATGTGAGGTTAAGCACCTTGGCTAAAAACTAGGAGCTTATTTTTGGGATGAATTTTTCTTTCCTTTTATTTGCTGTCATTCTTTTCCTTTCCTTTGCTCTGTTATCCTTCTTTCCATTCTCTTCCCTTACGCTCTCCTTTTCTTTTCTCCCTTTCCTTTATCCTGTTCCTTCTCTTTCCTCTCCTCCTTTTCTTTTCCTTTCTTCCTTATGTTTCTTTTTTCTTTCCTTCCATTTCTTCAATTCCTTTCCCCTTTTTTCCTTTTTTGTTTTCTGCCCTTCATTCCCTTCCTTACCTCCCCTTTCCATTCTTTCCTTTTTAATTCTTTTACTCCTTTATCCTTCCTTACGTCGAACCTTTCTATTAATTCTTTCTGTCGTCCTTCCCTTTGTTCATTCCTTCGTTCCTTCCCACTTTTTCTTGCTTACTAATATCCTCTTTGTTGTTTGCCTGATTAATTTGGCTCCACCTCCTTTGTTTGTTGTATAAACGATTGGTTTTTTCCAGGTTCTTACGTAGTGTCAGTTAAAAGTGAGAAACCTTTGTAAAGCTCCATTGGAAAATTTAAATAACCGTTCATTTGATTCTGTAACCTCATGCACTTACTGTCCTTGTGAGTAGCGAGTCAAAGAGGTTTTAACCATATAACTACATTTAATTTTACTTCACATGAATAAATTACAATAATTACTGGAATGCCATCGCTTTGTTATTCCACTCATGCCTAACCTGCGTTCTGAGCAAACAAAACTGCAAACCGCCTCTTGTGGAATTCATTTCCAATGTCTTGTTAAACTAGTCAAATTTCTTGAATATGGCCCATCTAGGGTCGTAGGGACCTTCTGAAAAAATGTACGCTTCTTACATTCGGATTTTCGTCAGTAATTTTTTATACTTCCGAAGGTGACATCTGAGGACAAGTGGGGGGCTGAAGCGTCCCGGCTGACGAGTTCCAATGTCGTTGGATTTTCTCCTCGGTAAT
This sequence comes from Heliopora coerulea, assembly GCA_030142905.1. Classification (NCBI taxonomy): domain Eukaryota; kingdom Metazoa; phylum Cnidaria; class Anthozoa; order Scleralcyonacea; family Helioporidae; genus Heliopora; species Heliopora coerulea. The sequence goes on from JASJOG010000210.1 coordinate 360,747, forward strand.
CAGAACTATTTAGGGTTTGTGCGGGTGTGAAACTTCGAAACATTTTCTGAAGATTTGAGCTTCAAGTCATGTTCCGTACATACAACTCAGTCTCGCGCCTTGAAAAGATGAACAGCATCAGTTGACAAAATGTGACAGTATGAATATCATCTATTTAGCATATACCTCGCAGGTAGATAGTGTTTTTTACACAATTTGGTTGGTTCCTCCATCTCGGAATATCCCGCACTATTCGCCTACGAGCAAAGCAAGATGGCGTCTGGTTACGCTTACGTTACGGAAGAACTTTTTTTCAATAAACGAAGTCGCCGTGCCAGACAACACCAAAAAAGCAACGAAATTTGACAATTAAGTATTCAAAGATATGTAATTGTTTTATTTTTTTAGGGATAAATGCTCTCAGGATGTGTTTCAAAATGTCTTGTTTGCAAATGACGAGTGAGTGACAAGCCGACATCTCCTAAAATTGTAAAAATTTCAAAAAAAATATATGTGAAAACAATTTTGCGAGGTATATGCTAATGCAATGTCGGTGAATAGTGATAGATATTTATCTCGCCGCTTCGCGGCTCGGTAAATATCCATCACTATTCGTGGCCGCTTCGGTGAATGACTGTTTTTTTAATGGAAACTAAGGTTCCCATATGTGTTAGGTTTTTGCTTAAGTGATAAAGTTGTGGAACCTGCAAGGATGGCAAGGGCATTCAATGAATTTTTTTTAAAACAAGTGGAGACTTAGGTTAACCGTTGCCAGGGGTGATTTAACACTAATCCTAACCCTTGTCCTATTCCGATTTTTCTGTGGGAAGAAAATTTTCAACTGTTTAAGCACATTTTCAGAAATGATGCTATTAATCTTTTCGGGGTTAGACTGCGTTGGTATTTATCGTCTGGAAGAACCGCAACGTCGCGCGTACGTAATACCAATTCAAGACCGTCATAACGTCGATTCACAGTGTCGCGGACATGTTGATACTACTGGTAGCAAGACAAAACTGAGTCAATCCATCATACCAGCATAAAGTTGAAATTATAAATGTTGGTACTTGGTATGACTGATCGCAAAGAATGCTGCCGTTTCGAGCAAAGACATGTCGTCAGAGAGTGAAACGTATTCTTATACGAATATCAATGTGTTTCTGTGCGCGTTTCATTCTCTTACGAAGGACCTTTGCTCGAAACGTTAATTCTTTCTGATCAGTCAACGTAGTTACCAACCTTTGAAGTTTTTATATAACACTGTCTACGCAACATCCTGTTATATCATTGATTGAGTTTTTCCACTGCTGATACTCTATGCCTTAAGTTTTGTAATCGTATCCGCCCCGACATGGTAATTTATTTGCTTCCTTTTTCACCGTCGATCATTAACCGGGTGTCCGTTTACCCAGGGTTCTCTGGTGGCTTCACCCAAATGCCGGTTGGCTAATCGTTAAAAATAGCAAATGACTTCCTTGTCATTACCATGTCGTTGGTTTGTTTTTGTTTCTCATTTCATTGCCTTCTTTGTACATCATAGAAGCACATGTTTGCAACTTTCGCCTTTATTCTCTGTCTCGCCAGATCAGTATCTACAGGATCCCATTGGCAGTGAGAGGGTTACCGGTTCTACCATTTCGATCCCCGTCAGTGGCTCGTAAAGTTGCTTGAGGATTTGACATTGATAAACGTAAAAGAATTGTCTGTCACAGCTCCTGGCTCACAAATGTGAAACATTGATTTGGTCGACACAAAAATGCAGGTATATTGAGAATATCACTAAGGCAGCACAGAGTCCATCGGTCAAAGCAGCAAACTTTTGTAATCTTCCCTCAATCTGAGTTTTGATAGGTCAACGAGCTTGGAAACATTTTCTTCGAGTTTTGAGCGTGGGAATCGTTCCCAAATTGTCGTGACTCCAGGCTCGCTGCTGCATTGTATCAACTTGAAAATCACGTTATCTAAGTTGGGGTTGAGGCGATGGTGGAGCTTGCAGGGTTAGGGTTACTGCTGATGTCGCGCTTTCGGCTCTGGTTGGGCTTTCAGTTGGGATTCGGCTTGCCCTTGGCGTTCGGCTTAAGATTTGGGTTAGGATTACGATTAGGGTAAGGATTTCAGATTGGCTTAGAGTCAGATTAGGCTGCCTCTTTAGAAATGAAAAGATTCCCTTATTGACAGCAAACTCACAAATATAAACATGAACGTGTACAACGCTGCTGTAATTTTGACTATGCATTCAATAATGAAAAGACGTCGCTACAGCTCAAGGTAACCAGGGGCGGATTCACAACTGGTTTCCAGAAACTAGTCAAAAATTATTGGAAGAAATAAAAAAAAATTCCTACTATAAATTTCAATGTTCTATTGTTAATTCTCAGTACTGGTATTTCACCAGGTTTTTCGGCCCTATTTTGGTTCGTAGAGGATATAAAAACGTGAAAAGAACTTGGATGGCGTGATGAGGCCCTTGATTTTCGTGGGGAAACTAGTGATTTTGTGTGGAAACTAGTCAAAATCATATTTGATTGGCTAGTTTTAATAAGGCAGTGTGCATTAGTAACAAACAGCTCTCATAGGCTGATCGTTTTTTGTGTCCGATGAACTTCCTACAGAAGGTCAAAGCGGCACTATGCAGGCGACTTGGTGTGGGTAGCTGGGTTTGTGGCAATCACTTGATAGCAGAGTAAGCTACGGGTACGAGCGAAGAAGTTTCAGAACGTGAAGGAAAGGTCGAGTGGAGCGCGTGGTCGTACGCTGGACGTCGAAGAAAGAACGTTTTGTGATTTTTTTTGACACAAGGTAAGTCTTAGACTGTTGTTGTTTTTTCTGTTTCCAAGCCGCCTTGCTTAGACTGACCAATATGTTGGCCAGATTCTCGTTACGTGTGTATGCCAACGGATCCATTGCGTTTCCACTGGTCACACTTGCAAGACGCCATTTGCGTGAAGGCTACTTACATGAACCAAACAATAAATATTGAAACATGATTGAAACAAGCCGTTATGCTGGTATTGTCATTATTGAGCCAAACCGTTATGCTGGAATTATCTATACTAAACCAAGCCATTGTGCTGATATTATCGAAGCAAAGAGTTCAAGAATTGGCTCGCATTACGTTTTTATATAAGCAAAAGAAGCTTCATCACTTCTCTAAGGTACATTTTGGAATGAAATGTTTTTAACCTTATACTCGTAGTGGTTATCCTGAAACAGCTTGATAAGTAACATGAAACAAAGAATGAAGTTATTTGTTTTGCCAAGATGAAGTGCTACTATGTACATGCCACTCCAATGCTAGTCAAACAGTTTACGCTGACGTTAGTCAAGGAGATGACAGCAACTTTGGGCATGAGGCAGAAAAACAACACATGGTGATAGCACTTACTTTATTTGCCTGCAGTTAAATTGCATGTGCATGTAAAACTTCAAGACAGGGTCATCATGAATGCAATATTTAATGGCTATAGTCTTAACAGATATATAAAATACGACGTTTTTATCGCACGATGAAATTTAATATCTAAAAGATATTTGTGCTCCCTTATTTTTTAATTTTCGATTATTTTCTTTCTCTTGTCTGTGTATATGTGTGTAGGGGGTCAGGTTTAACAGCTAGTAGGTTACAGATGAGATGGCCGTTAATAATCAAATCTATGTTTTCATTGTCACCTATAAAAGAAGAAAGCCTGCCAGTTCAACGAAAATACCAACAGTAATGCATATTAAAAACATATTGGTGTCATTTCGTTACTATGGCAACGCCAATTGGATTTGAAATTGATTATAAAATAACACGCGTCCTAAACACGCTCCTATTGGACTAGTGTTAGATAGTTAAACTGTTAAGTTCTGACGTCAGCAGTATTTAGTTTGTTGTGTGAACAGGATGAACCATTATTGAATTATTGGACAAGCGTTCTCTGATCAATTGAGTTTTTTATTTCGAGCTTTCGGTCACCTAACTGTGACCTTCGTCAGGAGTAGAACAAATGATGAATTACAGGGCTATATATACAGTTAACTCTGAATAAATTAAGATTAAAATAGAAATTACGGCTATAAAAGTGTATATGAATTAGGGGCGGTGTTTCTTGTAAAAATAGCAATAAAATAATGAGGATTAAATAGAAATACCGCTAAGAAGTGTGTAGAATTAAGAGCGGCGTTTCTTTGTTAAAATAGCGTATTGTCCCGGTAATGGCTTAGCGTTATTGTCGGCATTTTTCCTAACAGCGGTATGCCACGATCCAAGAGTTTTTTTGGTCCTATAATCCCCTTTATAGATTACGCGGCTTTTTTCAAAGTCAATTGGATGTCCCAGTTCCCAAGAATGGTTTGCAATCCCTTGGCGTAGTTTTTAACGTTTTTCATGTGTTCCTTTTTTCTTGTCCGAAACGAGCGTCCAGTTTCCCTTATGTATGTCCAAGGACATTCCTTACACGATATTTGATATACCATACCAGTTTCTTCTTCCATGGGGACGCGATACTTTGGTGAAGGAAATTGTTGTTGTAAAGTTTTTACTGGTTTCGTAGCGACTTCTATATCATGTTTTCGTAATGTGCGTTGTAGTTTTTCGGTAAGGCCTTTGATGTACGGAAGAACAGCATAACTTTTTGGAGTTGTTGATTCGACATTTTTGAAGAAAATACCTACTAGCTCATCTGGCGATGGTGTTTTTACAGTGGAGGTGACGCCGCTTTTGACTGAGGAAATGAATTTCGCAGGGTAGCCATTAGACTTTAAAGCGTTGCTGACATACTCAATTTCTTTAGTTTTTCCTTCTTCTGTACTGGATAATGTCATTGCTCGATGAAAGAGTGTTTGTGCGGCGCTTCCTTTGTGTTTAAATCTAGCAATAAAACAGACCCAAGCAATTATCGTTCCATCTCTGTCCTACCGACCATCAGTAAAATAATCGAATGTGCAGTCTTTGAACAGTTCACTCATATTTATCATTAAACAACCTGTTGTCACAAAGTCAATTTGGTTTTCGCCCAAGATTATTTACCAGTATAGCCCTATCGGAGTTCTGTGATAATATACTCATCGGTGTGGAAAAGGGAAAAGTAACTGGAGCGGCTTTCTTAGATCTCTCAAAAGCGTTCGACACCGTGGACCATGCCATTCTTCGCATGAAATTAGAGTCCTTTGGAGTCTTAGAGACCAACCTCAACTAATTCACTTCATATTTAACTCAGAGATCTCAAGTTACGAAAGTTGGTAACACCATGTCTGAGGGACTTCCAGTTACAATCGGAATACCGCAGGGCTCAATCTTGGGCCCTCTATTGTTTATTATTTACATTAATGACCTACCACAGTCATTAACGTATTGCAAAGTAACACTTTATGCCGATGACTCGATTGTTTATTGTTCAGAGAGTACACCCCAAAATATGCAGATGAAAATGAATAATGACTTTCATAGTCCAGCTCTTTGGTTTGACAGGAACAAGCTAACAGTTAATGCATCCAAGTCTAAGCTTATGCTCTTTGGTCATTCTATTAGAACTGGTCCTTTCTCCACTATATTCCTAACAATCTGTGGACAAAACCTTGAGCATGTTGAAAGTTTTAAATACTTGGGTGTCACTCTTAATAAACGTTTAACATGGGATGATCACATTCTTAGTATTGTATCCAAAATACGTAAAAGAATTGCTGTTTTGAATAGAATCAAATATCTATTATCTTTGTCTGCCAGAATAACGTATTACAACACGATGATGATGCCTATCTTTGAACACAATAGTATTGTTTGGGGAGATTAAAGGAACTCTGTACAGATGGATTTTTTGCAAATACTTTAAAACAGGGCAGCAAAAACGATCCTCGGAAGAGATCCGTTTTCATTTGCAACTCAAGCCTTGAAAGACCTCAGCTGGATGACACTAGCCAATAAAAAACCATGGACCGCTGTATTTTTGTTTACAAGTGTTTAAATAACTTTTTTGATTTTGGTTTTTACTCGTTATCATAAGTCCATTCTTATAATACAAGATATAACGACAATCTCAGTTTTCAGAGCGTTAAAACCAATTGGGGTCTGTTTACAACAGTTCCCCACTGTTCTAAAAATTGGAATTCTCTAGATTTAGAAACCAGAAATACTGGTAGCTTTAACTTATTTAAAAACAGGCTTTATAAGATTTTTTCGTTACTTTATATCTTTTTTATCTTATATGTGACGGTCAATTTAATCATTTTGTATTTATATATCATATTTTGTTTTCCTTGTATTTAACCTGATTCTCAGTTAGGATCTCCCTGAAAATCATTTGGTAAATGAATGGGGTTTCCTCATTAAATATTAATATTATTACAACTCGCACACCACCCAACTAAGGACAGTGGAAGGGGTCTCAGCCTGCTACGGGCTCCCAGCATCCAGGCATTGCACATTTCAGGGAACTTGTGGGTATTATTATTGTTATTATTATTATTATTATTATTTAAGATTGTGATGAGAATCGAAGTCTAAATAGAGCGGTTCGTGTGAGTTGGTTTCCGATAAATGTCAATTGAGATCTTGCCGTTGTGTCGGGAGGTCAATGTTTTGAGGAAAGGTAATGTTCTGTTGTCCTCGTGTTCTACGGTGAACGTTATCGCAGGGTCGACTGAGTTGAGAGTGTCATGAAACGTAGATACAACGTTTTTCTTAATAACGCAGTATCTCTCGTCAACTTATCTTTTCCATATTTTGGGTTTAACTGTCGCGTTGTAGATAGCGCATTCTTCAATTTCCTCCATACATAAATTAGCTCCCACTGGGCTGACTGGGCTTCCCATTGCACATCCTTGTATTTGTTTGTATGTGTCACCATCAGGGACGTAGCGAAGCCGTGGTAGTTGGGGGGGGGGGGGGGGGGGTAATGTAGTCATCTACCTGATTTTAAAAACTATTTTGAAAATTTACCTGAATTTTTTCCCTAATATTTTGGCTTTTTTCTGAATTTGATCATACCTAGTATTTTTTGCGCATGTTATGCATGGTAATAATAATAATATTATTTAATTAATGTCTTCTAGTTGTTATTATTATTAATATAAAATCTTTGTACATAATAGAATTTACATGTTCCTTTCAAAATAATGATCCGCATAGTTTAACTAATCCGGCAAATATTGTGGTATAGTAAAATTTAACGTAAAATTATACTGTGCACTAATATAATATAGCAATACTGTTAATATTAATCAGTTAAAATGTAAGACAAGCTTAAATGTATATTTGGCTAAAATTCAAAGGCAAAATATGATTTCCTATCCATGTTTTAACAGCAAGTTAATGTTTTCACTATATCTTTAAACTTAGAAGTCAGACAGTCATGTTTTGATTGCTAATGATGTGCCGTGTTATCTGCGTTTAATACTTTGTTACATCGCAAGTAAACGACGAGCTTTCGGTTTGACCGCTCAACTTTCCTACTTTTCATTGTAGTCTTGTAGAGTCTATTATTCTATATAATGTAATTTTCCGAACTTAAAAGTTGAAATATATATAATAAAGCCTTGTCGAGCCATAAATTATCATCAGATTTAGAAACTCCGTAACTAGTTTGTTGCCGGACTGCCGGTTGTAGCAAAATATACAATTATTAATAGAATGACCATGCAGAACTTACCATTTCCTCAATTAAGAAAGTCTAGAGAGATATTCTGTACGGTTCGTTCTTGTTTCGACTTTCGACTGTTAATCCCAACACATTTGCAAATATATATTTTCTTATTTTGTATATCTTAAGTTCTTAACTTCAAAGGAAGTTCATGAAGGAAGTGAAAGGACAGACTTGTCAAAAATTATACATTCTTTTTATGATATTCTGTCAGACTGTCACTGCGCCGACCCAGCGTCATTTGCCTAAAGAAGACTAAAGTGCAGTAAAACGTCTCATATTCATCGTCCATAGTAAACTAGGCACTGTAAGTTCTTAAATGAGAATAATATAACAAACATTTTATAAAACAACCTGTACTAAAACGCAGTACCCTCGGCTGTGCTGAAGCGACAATTTTAGCCTTTTAGGCAGCAATCATAACCAAAGCGAAGGATGGCATTGCCTTCCTGCTCAATGCCTGTGGCCTTGTGTAATCTAATACTATCGGCAACGTTGCGGAAAGTTAAAGTATTTTAACTATTTTCCAAATGTGTCAGCTTTCATTTGGGTTGTGACTGCGGGAGGCGTCGGATATTGTTATACACATTCAATTTGAAGAACTACTTTCTCTTGATGGTAAACTAAACTAAAACCAAAATGAATTGAACCTGTTATCACTGTTATGTTGATACAAGAAATACCCACACGTATCCAAGCTAACACTTATCCAATATCTCTTGTCTTTCTCCCCTTAGCAGGTTTGTTTACCTGAGTCGTTTACCTGATTTTTAACCTGATTGTTTCATAATTTACCTGATTTTTTTCGCATTGCCTCAGTTGGGGAGGGGGGGGTGTCGCACACCCCCACACACCCCCGCACGCTACGTCCCTGGTCACCATTGTAGACAAAATAGTTGTTGGAGAGTGTAAATTCTAAGAGGGAAATAATGTCGCCGATGTCTAGATTAGTTCGTGATTGTAAGTTTTTGTCTTTGGAGTTTTTGTCTTTCCTTTGGATGTAGGTGCATGCATTTTTTACGGGGATTGCAATAAACAGTGAAACTACGTCAAAAGATACCATTGTCTCATCGTCTTCAATGGTCAAGTCTGCCATTTCTTCGGAGAATTGTTTGGAGTTTTTAACAGAGAAGCTGTTGTGGTTCTGTAGCGGTGAAAGTAAATCAGCTAGGTATCTGAAGGTATGATAGAGTGCAGATCCAATGCAGGTAACGATCTGTCGTAGTGGATTGCCGGGTTTATGATGTTTTACGTAACTTCGAATCAAAGGTGGTTGTGCATCAGTCGACTGAAGTCTGTGGTATGTTTTATCTTTTAGTTTCCCTTGCCTGTTTAGTTGAAGGAGTTTTTTGTTCAGTTTTCGTTCGATCTTCTTAAAAGGCTTCTTGTTTACTCTTTCACAGGTGTTTTTAGTGTTACATGTATGAGATATACTTGGCAGTATAGTAGATATTATATTTCTTTCGTGCATGAATATTGCTTTCGTACATGAGTAATTTGCTTTCGTGCATGAGTGAGGAAATAGTTAAACCTCAAAACGCAACAGGAAAACGCCTTAGCCCACAAGATAACGTAACGGACATCCTGTACTGGAACAAGCTTTCACGCACCATTTAACGTAAAGAAAATAGTCTATAATTTCTTCCCTTAGCTAAACGTATAAAAGGCAGAGCACAACTCAGCAGTGCATGCATTATTCATAAGGCAAAAGCCTGAATAACATCATTACGAACCAAAGTATTATACAAGAAATTATCAAAATCAAGAACCAAACAAATCAACAGAACCGAAGAAACCGAACCAAAAAGTCAAAGTGGTAAAAGAAATCAACAGAACCAAAATCCAAAGAGCGTACGGAGTGATCAGAGTTGTGCTCAGTCTCACAGCAGTATAATACATACTTCAAGGTTAGAAAGAAGAAAGACGCTAATCTTTAAGCAATTCAAGTATAATAGAATAAATAGTTGAAAATATAGCTGGTTTTGTATTGTTTGTTGCGAGCAAATTGAACCAAAAGCAGCCACATAATTTAATAGGGACCGGCTCGTAACATTATCATCTAACATAGCTTTCATTTTTGCCTCGTATTCGGCTCTATGCATCACGACAAAACAATTCTCTTTGTCGGCCTTCGTGGCTACTCCCGTGGATTCCTTTTTTTAAAACAATCAGGGCTTTTCTTTCTTTTTTCGTGGTATTTTTGTGTTTTGGAAGCTGTAATCTGTCTAGTATGGAGTCTTTGGATTCGTCGGGAAGATGTGTGATGGCGGCTTCAATCTCAGCAATAATGTTTTTGTACGGAATGTTAGTTGGTGTTGTAGTTAACTTTGGCCCCTTCTCCAGGATCTGGCGTTCGGCTTGGCTTAGTGGCTTAGAGGATAAATTGACAGAAAATAATTTATCGCTATTTTTGCAAGAAACGCCGCCCCTAATTCATATACACTTTTATAGCAGTAATTTCTATTTTAATCTTAATTTACTCATAATCTCAAAAGAAACATCAAAGCCCAGCAAAATATCTTTACGAAAGCCATCAAGTCGGACACAGAAGTAAAATCGTAATATTTAATAAAGTTCTAACGTTTCGTTGTATTAATCACAACATCATCAGAGAGTAATTTACTAAACTGCCTAAAGCCTAAGTATATAGTTACAGGATGTAATAGTATTCATGCATTAACCAATCAGAGGACGTACTAAAAATAAAAGTTACAGGTATGAGTAACACAAACAACATGGAAGAGTAAAGAAGAAATTATAAAAGGAAAAGTGGTGCTGAGCCAATATTGGCATTTAAAGAGGGTTTAAGATTGCGAATGAGTAGACTTTCTCGTAAGAGAAGTTCGAACTTAAAAGGACAGGAAGAAAGGATTTTAAAATCATCAAAGGAGACTGGGTGATCCGTGTCACGGTGGTATGAAAGAATACTGGTGAGGGGAGGGTTAGTGCGCTTTTTACCTGTGAGAGGTGAGATTCCCATATGGTCAGATACGCATGTATGGAGGTGCCGGATGGTTTCTTAGACATACGAAGCTCCGCAGCTTCGACACGTAAAATGATAAACTACATACGATCTTAAGCGTAGAGGAATCTTGTCTTTAAAAGAGAAGAAATGTAAAAGTCTAAGCGACGGGTGAGCAACACAACTGATGTTGATGTGAGGAAAAGCGGATGAGAAAAAATTTTTATCTGAGTTCGGATATGAGAGAAATGTTCCCCAGTAAATAGTAAAGAGAGGTAAACAACACGTTTGGGAGTCGTAAGCAATTTAGTTGATTTGGAGAAGACTTTGTCTAGAAAGGAGGCGATACACCTGTCAAGAAGTTTTACCGGATAAACATTGTTAATAAAAATGCGTTTTAGTTTTTCTAGTTCGACATGAAAAATAACGTAGGTAGAACAAATACTGAAACAGCGGTTAAGTAAAAAGAAAATCAAACCCCTTTTGTGAGAAAACGGAATGAAGGAATCAAAGGAAGTAAGAAGACCTGTAAAAGTGGGTTTGCAGTAAACATTAGTTGAAAAGAAACCATTGGAACGGACGATTTTGATGTCTAAGAACGGCAAGGATTTGTTGACTTCTAATTCATGCGTAAATTTTATTTTAGAATGCCTAGAGTTGAGATAATTGAGGAACGGAATAACGTGATCGGGAGAACGAAATAAAATGAGACAATCGTCAACATAACGACGGTAAAACAACGGTTTAAAATTAGACGGGCAATCATTAAGCCAAACAGACTCATAGTGAGAAAGGAAAATATTCGCAAAGAGAGGTCCCAGGGGAGAACCCATGGCAACGCCATCAACTTGTTGATAGACTTCGCTGTTGAACAGGTTAATGATTGGTTAATGCATGAATATTATTACATCCTGTAACTATATACTTAGGCTTTAGGCAGTTATGTAAATTATTCTCTGATGATGTTGTGATTAATACAACGAAACGTTAGAACTTTATTAAATATTACGATATAACTTCTGTGTCCGACTCGATGGCCTTCGTAAAGATATTTTGCTCGGCTTTGATATTCCTTTTGAGATTACGTTTTCCGCCTGGTCAATCCATAGCTGATGTTTTAATTTATTCATAGTTAACTGTCTATATAGCCTTGTAATTCATCATTTGTTCTACTCCTGACGAAGTTCACAGTTAGGTGACCGAAAGCTCGAAATAAAAAACTCAATTGATCAGAGAACGCTTGTCTAATAATTCAATAATGCCTCTACCTGATCGCGCCTCATCAATATTAGAGACTTTAAGATGGCAGAACGGGGGCCGCTGCGACGACGTGGATACCGAGTGAAGGTTGGGAAGAGAACAGAGTCTTTCGCGCCAAAAAATTGAAGTTAAGATACAGGAGAACGCGAACGCCAAATTTCATTCTTAGTTATTAATCAGTCTATTTTATCTGTTATGCCTTCCTTCAAAAAGGTAAGAGAACTGCTACTTTGAGCCCACTATGATCAGATAATAGATGACGAAGAGTTCTTGTTACTATGGGATATCAACACATCTGGAAACCCAGATTACGCTTATAAAAGCTACGAGGCATTCAACCTAGCAGACCAAGATGGAGCAGAGTGTAAGAGCAATTTTCGTGTTGAGAAACAAGACATTCTCCTTCTTTACGACGTTTTACAAATTCCGGAGTTTTTTACCTGCTACCAAGGGACAAAATGCAGCGGAATAGAAGGGCTGTGTATTGCCCTCCGACAATTTGCATATCAATGTCGTTATAGTGATTTAATTCCACTATTTGGGAGGTCTGTTCCTGAACTTTCAATGATCTCAAATCGGGTTACCAAGTATATTTACGAGCTTCATGGTCATCGAGTTTTGCAGTGGAACCTGGAACTGCTTCAGCCTAATAATCTTCAGCATTTTACAAATGCAATTGCACAAAAAGGAGCAGCTCTGCATCATTGTTTTGGTTTTGTTGACGGCACTGTCCGCCCGATTTGCCGCCCCGGGAAACAATCAACGATTTGTTTACAATGGACATAAACGAATTCATTCCCTAAAGTTTCAGTCAGTCGCTTTACCGAATGGAATAATAGCTAATTTGTTTGGACCAGTCGGTAATATATTTACACATTGTTTCAACAAACGAATTCAATGGTATTGCTAGATAACTTGTAGGTTTAACTAAGTCGACAATTTTGTGTTACTTTTATAATTTAAATATCTTTGCCGAAGGAAAGGAGCACGATGCGGAAATGTTGGCTGAATCTGGTCTTCTTGATAACTTGCAACAGTATGTTTTTTCTCCCAACAATCAACCAATGTGCATTTACGGCGACCCTGCATACCTCCTTCCAGTTGACATACGCCTCCATATCAGTACTAACAGCTGATATGGAGGCGTTCAACAAATCAATGAGTGCAGTTAGAGTATCAGTCGAGTGGCTGTTTGGGGACGTGATAAATTATTTTAGATTTTTAGATTTTAAAAAAAAATTAAAAATGCGGTTAAGTCAGGTCGGTAAAATGTATATAGCATGCGCAATATTGCGAAACGTTCTCACATGTCTCTATGGAAATACTACATTACGATTCTTCGAACTAGAACCACCAACACTTCAAGCATACTTTAATTAGGTTAACACACAAATACATCAAACTTTAAAAACATTATTTAACTTTAACAAGCAAGCTATGTAAGAGAACAGAACGCAAAATGGCAATAACAATTTGTCATAGTAGCCATAACGAATTAATGTAATATAATCAAAATCATCTGTTTATCATTACTTGGGTACCACTTTCTCCAATAAAGACATAAATACCTGTGTCTGCTGCTGTTGTTGTTGAATATGAATGTTCTGGATTTGTTGCTGCTGCTATATCTGTTTTTGTTGTTGTTCCATCACTCAGAGGATTCAGTCTGATGAACAGAATTAAATGTGACTGGCGCTCCACTCTGGACGCAGATTCTGTTAACGATTTGATGACCATTGAACCGTCCAACGAGGATCTGTCTTCTTTCGATCCCACTAGATATGTGTCACTATGATGGAAATGTAGTATGACAGGGAGGAGACTGGTGAATCCTCATGGTCCCCATAAAATGAAGAAAAACAAAAAGAAAACAAACTCTGACACTGACAGTGACACTGAATCTGATAAGAATACTCATAATAGACTCATAAAGTGATATATAATATAATAATATTATTTAATATTTGATTTTCTGAATTCAGTTTGTAATAATATGATGTTATGAAATAAATAGAACAATGAGTCTGACAGTTTCACAATTGTTTATTATTCTTTGATTTATTTATTTTTTCTGATATTGTATATAAGTCTTCATTCATGTATGGCGACCTGGCATTAAATTTTTCGACCAGATTTTCTTCTCTGGTCGCCACTTGGGCGACTAAAAAAATTTCTTATTTCAACCCCTGAAGATTCTCAAAGTAAACTTGTTGATATGAGAATCTCATTGATTTAGAGAAGGTAATTTTGGAAAACACTAGAGTGCATTTGAATAAATCTGTGCACAGAAGTTCACCCTAACACTATGAAAGAATTAAATTTGCACTGCACATGCAGCGAATATATGTGTGCCTAGAATGAAATTTAATACTTTGACGGAATGTCATCTGCTTCCTTGGATTTGGTGGAAATTTTTTGATTATACTCTTCTTATTTGATTACATAGTAAAAAAAAAAAATTATTAGAATTTCTCGAACAATAATTTCTACCATGATACTAAAAAATATGAAGGCAAGATTTTGTTTCTTGATGTTTTGTATATAGCAGTACAAATTATATATATTTGTAAATGTGCTCAGTTTGTCAACCTACAGATTAAAGACAATACTTGGATATGCATGAGATCTTTTAATCTTAAGTATGTAGAACAGGCTGGGGTCAAGTGGATAGACGACTCACAGGAGCATACTTTCCTGTTGAATTTTGTTTAAATTTGCTGGGCTCAGCCCGTTTCATATTTTAGTTTCATACGGAGCAATTTAAACGATGAACTTGTTGATTATGTGAAAGGTAAGAAGAAGGGTGCAGGCTTGTTTTCTCGCTTTTTGGAAAAGTACATTCTTTAAACTTTTTCGACGTTGATTCGGAACAGCCTACGCAGCATTCCATTTTAACATGACACGTTTAGTCACAGCTGTATTGGTAACTTGAAAAGCATCATCACGAAACAAAATTCCAGTATATTGTCAGGAAAAGTGCGTCTTTACTATATTGTGCATGATTGACTCGGAGAAAGTTGCTTTATTGATTTTGTTACCATTCAAGAATAAAACTGCCAGCAATCACTTCCCTTTCTAGTCGTTATAGGCTACTCACTAAGTAAAACGATTCACAGAGTTCTTAATGTTCGTGATTTCTGTTCCATAAAATGTTTCGAAGTAAAAGCCGTTACAACATGTAACCATCCATGCACGTAATTAGCCGCTCTTAGGAAAAACAATTCAACACTGACTCGTATTCTCTTCCTAACGTTTCTGCTTTCCTGGTGAGCAGACATCCTTCAAAGTTGTTTTACTAAGAAAAATTATTTTTGAACTCCAGACAGAGATCGAATTTGCCACCATCCGATGACTAGTGAGACGAATGTGCTAAATTAAATGACTCAGATGGCAAACTAAAGTGTTGGCTGAACATGTACTGTCCTCGCTCATCAGTAGCATAACTAGCGCATTTCCAGTGGAGTGAAGTTATTAAATATTTTTTGGGTTAGCCAAATTTAAGTACAAACTCTAGGGAGTTCTTCTCAAGCACTCAAATATGTCTCTGTCAAATATGTCTCTGTCAAATATGTCTCTGTCAAATATGTCTCTGTCAAATATGTCTCTGTCAAATATGTCTCTGTCATTTCCTCACTTGCACACCTGCAAGTGAGGAAATGACTAACTTTATAGATTGATGATTGTATTACTTTTTCAAGTTGGGGGGAGCCGTTGGGGTGGCCCAGCACGTTTTTAGGGGTTACTTCTACAATGCCTGCTTGCTTGTTACGCTAACGTAGCTCACGGGTAAAATATATCACAGATAAACGTATTTGTAATAATTTTCCCGGCTAGTCTCTAAGTCTAGGTACAAGTATATCTATTCATGCACAAAAGTTCTTACTGATCTCAGATTTGAAATAATTATTGGATTGATTTTTCTCTCCGTTTTGAATGAACCGAAGGCTACCACCTTTCCTGCATGATTACAATGTTTTGTTAACATTGTTTTCACTGCAAATAAAAGACTAACAGGTAATCTAACGATAAATATATATGTATATATAAAAAAAGTAATCGACTAATAAATCGAATGTTGTCAGATCAGTCACAACAAATTGTCGTGATTTCTCAGTCACTTCGCAAAGCAGTTATTTTCCTCTACCTCTTTTGCGTCAGCAATAATAGATGTGTTTTCCATGTATCATATTTCGCCTAGCGTCGTCAAATAAGTTAGAATTAATCAATGGTCTCTAGTTTGGTAAAGAACTTATCATTGCAAGGGAAACTTTAGGCCTGATTCACACGAGCGACATAAGCATGAACAAAGCTTTAACGTGCACGACGTGCCATAGTGCCCCGGGTGGCCGTTCAAGCTTGACGAGCGATGTTAAATCTTTTATCATACGAGTGAAAATTGGTTAACCAATTTACCTCATGACTCAGTCACAATGAAATCGTCTTTGTTTCTTTTTGCAGCTTAAGGTCGAACAAACGTTGGTCGTTAGAAATCAATATTTTCACTCATTAGCATGCGATAAATCCTTTTAACTCCTGTTTTCTAAAGAGAGCAGTGTGATAAGTAGTTATCACACATTTTTGGAAGGTTATCACACATCTGAATACTAATAAGTGGAATAAAGAATTTAATACTTCAGTTGAAACAATGAATTGTGGGTGTGTCATGAGATAAACAGCTAAGAAATATCCTGAGTGCTCTAGTCGCACAAGATCCGCATTTATTCAGGAAATGATTTACATTAGGATTCGTGGAGGCTAACACAGACTGACCGAACGTATGTCTTTGTGGGTTTGCACTTTTTTCTTTATATTTGTGATTTCAGTGGCATGAAAATGTCGGAAATAAAACTCATTTATATCGTAAGCTATTCTCGTCGATGTAATGACCTGTTGATACATAAGCAGAATACCTACCCTTAGCCGTATTCCTTCTTTATGTTTGTGATTGCAGTTATATAAAACTCTTCGAGTTAAATAACAATGAAATATTATTCAATCCACGTTAACAAAGCATTTATAGTTGACGCATTTGGAACACTTTTTCACGATGCTAGCTGATATAACGGCTGACTATCATGTTCACACGAAATACTCTAAGTGGACGTTAAGCTGTCGTTTCAAGCTACGTATAAATGATACCCGTCGATGTTGAGGAAGAATATTTCACGTTTAACATGAAAATGGTTTTGATTATTGAGCGGTTGTTGATGAGACTTTGGAATTTCTTTCACTGGACGGATAGAGCTTCTTGTTCTTTATAACGAAAACAAATACAAAACTTAAGCATTATTTTTCACTCATGTTCAATGTTACTCTTAATCACGAAGCTGCAACTATTTTTATGAAGGGACAACTGTGTTTTATAGTGAAACTGAATGCCCGTTTCATACATTTTGTACTTATCCCACAATTAACCTAATTATTATTCATCACTTGTTTACGTAGTTTTAAGCTCGTACAGATGTGATCTTGACCTCGATTGGCTATCTTAATCGACTACATTAATTCAACCCGGAGTTCTAAGGTCATACGACCGCTAATCAATGGCCTTATTTTTTACAGCAAAGGAGCAATTGAACAGCTGCCATTGCTACTTCGTATTTTGTTCTTTAAGTTAGTGATTTGCTTTGCATAAAACTCTCAGAAGCTAAAAGCGTTGATTGCACAGACAGAAGAATGTCCTCACTGGTTGGCAGTTCCTTCCCTTAGTTAATGCTCTCCAGATAAGTGGACGTTCTTCAAGTTTGTTGACTCAGAGAAACCACTTACGCGACTCCCAATGAACTCGAATTAACAACCTTCTAACGACCTGTAACTCGCATTAACCATTGAGTTACTGGAAATTCAGATAGCTAGCAAAGGTGTTCGCTCAACCCGTGCATGTGCAATCTATAGGAGGGAGCCGCAATATGCTAAAAACAAACTAACTATATGAATATCAAATGTTTTGTACATGTATGAGGGAGCTTGAAGACATTTCACATGATCAGGGCTTAACCAACTTGATGGATGCCCACTTATCGCATGGACTTATTCTAAACTGTAAATGACAAACAACATTTATGTTCAGGCCATTAGTGGTTTCCATTCTATCAAACCGTCTGACGTATATAAAAACCCTTAAAACATGTCCTCATCCATGCAACGAGACGTTACGTCGACAGCTGAAGACCTTCTTCAACCAATGCCAGTTAAAATAACCCGATTATCTCTTGACAGCTGAGCTAACCTGGACATGATAGTATAGCAGTTCCGATGATATTAATACAATTTCTTGTTTTCGTTCACGGGGAAAAAAAGGAAAAAAACAAAAAACCTTTTTGCAAAAATTTACTGATTTCCTTTGCATGCAACTTTCGGAAGAAAAAAAAACATTACAACTAGTACCCATATACTCGTAAATAATAGTTTATGCAAAAGATAGAACAATAACTTCATTGGTTTATATTTCCTTCCCTTCACTGCTTTACCAATAATTGCATATTCTCCAAGGTTTGTTCACTAACATAAATTATTTCTGCGTCTCAGAATGGAATCGAACACGCAACTATTTAATGACCAGTAAGACTAGCTGATCATTGAGCTACCGTGACTCAGATATAGTGAGCTGAATTATTGGTTCAACATATGTGGTGCTGGTGAGGCAGGCATGAAATACTGATAATGTTGATCAACTACCTGAATATTACTTATAAACGTTTTGTATAAGGGAGTTTAAAGTCATTTCAAGTATAAGTGCTTGGCCAGGTTGATGAACGTCCACTTATCATCTGGAATAACACCAAGATCTAAATGCAGAGCATTTCTTGGTTGTCGAACGACTGTAGGTAACATTTTGAAACAGTTCCGATAAGTTCAACGGTATGTCCACGAAACTTTAAAACATTACAGTATCCTCTTATTAAAGAAGTTACTTCATTTTTAGCAAATTAAGAACCAGTACTGCCTTGAGTTTCGTTTACTATTCGAATCGTTTAAAATAGATTTCAAATCACACTTCTTTCACAAATTTTCAAGTTGGTATCGTAAATTTGATCCAATCGGCTTTTTATCCAATTTTCGGGTTACATTCAGCTAGGATCTCTGCGGTCTACACATGATCTTGGGTTTTTGAAAGACTCTATGTACTCTGCCAACCGATTTCAAAAGACGTGTGTCTCTTAACCATTAGCCACATTGCTTATTGAAACCAAAAAAAATATCTCTTCCGGATTGCACAATTTCCTTTAGCACCAGTTACTTCCCTTCCATAAAGCCCTCAGAAGTAAAGACAGTTTGAAGCCGTTCCTCTACATGTAACAAACCGTTAATAGCAAAGATAGAATATTGTCTCCACCAGTCTTGTCTATATTTCGTTCTTTATGTTTGTGGTTACCATATTACCATTGTAAAACCCTTCGAAATAAAAAGCCTGTAAACGATGTTCCATTGCAGTTGATGAAGAGATAAGTTGATGGCTTGAGAGGATGTTTGCTGGATGTCGGTTGAAATGACAGCTGACAATTACGTTATGTTCACATGAAAACGTTTAGATTTTTTGGTAGTTGGGAGATGATTCTCGATATTTTCAGAGAGGGAAATCAAATTTCTTTTCATTCGTTCACGACTAAAAAAGCAAAATTTGAACGTTTCTCTAACTCTCGATTAATGTCACTTATATTAAGGAAGTACTCTTGTTTAATAACTTGAAAGCCAATACCGAACAGGATTCGAACCATTCAGCAATCCAATTATCATTAAATCATTTCTTTTAAAATGCACATTAGAAGGTGACGGCGTATCGTCACTATATATGTGTGATATCTTTTAGGTATTGTATTAATGTCTCCATAGAGGAGTCCTGCATCGACTGACTTCTAAGGACATAAGTATATAAATCATATATTGTATAGTTTAATAGCTAGTATGGATGCATGATTGGAAAAATTCTCTTTAATATTTATGACTTGTTCCCAGCTCCTGAATCACATAAAAGGACCTGTCTTGTACACCGTTTTTCAGTCATCTGGCTCACGTTAAAGAAGAAAGATCTCATTTGAAAAAATCTAGTTTTGCGACACCGATTGATCACTTAGACGTTAAAGATGATTAATTTGGGCCGATTCTTGGTGGTGCTTACTCTCCTTGCTCTTCAAGGTCTCGATGAAGGTTTGTCTCCTTAAAGATAGTCGCCAAGTTAAATGCATGGAGGAACTGTATGCTACGGTTCAACGAATAAATTTATTGAAATTTAAAATGGATTTCTTCGTTAATTCATTCATTCATTCATTTGATCGTTTTCTGGTTTGTTCGTTCGTTCGTTCGTTCGTTCATTCATCCGTTACTTCATCTATTTATTTATTTATTTATTTATTTAAACTCGGTTCTCTTTCAGACTTAGGAATTATTTTCAAAGTGTCGTGTTTGTACTAAAAAAAATTAATAAAGAACATAAATTTTAAGGTTAGAATATTACAAAAACAGATGAACGAAATTGTTACCACAAAAGACATGTTAAAGATATCCTACTATTTCCTTTTACACAATTATCGTACGTGGATCTTGTTATTGCAATTTGTGTAATTTGTTACTGTGACTATTATTAGAATCATGCAAATGAATAGATTTGTTAATGAAACTTCTTTCGTTTTTACTATTTTGATGTTTGTTCTATTTTTATTTTTGTTTTCTTTCTTCAGTTGTTTTGACCAACATACTTCCAATGACAACTGTCATTGTTGGTGTGCACAAAGGCGTTCATTGTTTGCAGAAAATTGTAAAGATCATTAACGTGGGCAATGAAAAGTAGATTCCTCACGGTAGCCTTCTAACGCATATAACTATGCTTCATTCAACCCCTGAACACAATTTGGTTTCGTTGATAGAAAATAATAATTTCTCGACAAATCTAAGGACCTAACTTAATCCGGTGAATGTACAACAACAGTGAGGACAGCAAGACCAGTTGCTTTCGAATTAACCAAAGAGTGTTAAACATTGCCTTCGTTAGGAGGCGAAAAGGGAAATGATTGCTGATTGTATCTAAGCTTAATTCCCTAAGCAATCCTTTTGTGCACCGCTCTTTACAAGCCACTTGAAGGATTAAGATAAAGAAAATACTGTAAAATAAACTAAAATATTGTTTGCATTTAAAGAAACTAATTTAAAGAAAGTAAAATTTTTAGGTACATCAGTATGCTGATGCACCATTGCAACTGCTGAAATAATCCAAATATGTCAGCCACTTCCACACTCTGATAACTTTAGCTGATTGGTCGGTAGGGGTGACCTTGGCTAAATGTCTAATAGTCCACAAAAATTCCACAGCTCGTACATGTAGGTTAAAAACGCTGATAGGTAATTTGAAGTCATCAAATTAATCTGCTGACTTACTCCTTGCCATATTAATTGTACTTCTTCACTCTTTATTTAATACATCAAGAAAAGTAAAAATTAAAATGCCAATAATATATTAGAGTCACGCTATTTAGTCCATCGATGCCTTCGACTTCCGGTAGGAGTTCATTAGTCATTTTCTATCTAATTTAAAATAATTTTTGAACACATCGGTTTATTTCCGTCAACTGCTCCATTAACTCCATTCACATTTCTTATATATTGTTGTTCGTTCAACTGATTTTTCATGGTTTTCCGATGTTTTTTGCTTTTATAGTTTTTCCGTCTGTTGTTAATATTTGTACTCCAAGCTGATTTAATAAGTTTATAGACGTGATTTGTGCATTTTCTAAAAGCATTGTAAACAAGTTTTGATTAATTCTTATATAATTCTTTCTACTTAGGCTATGTCTTTCATAACTAAGTTGCTATATTTTTTCGATCTGTTAATTGAGACGAACTATTACTTTTTACCAAACAATGACTTAAATGGGTGGCTGAGTGAATCGTTGCAACATTCACATTTGAGAAATATGAGTCTCTACTTTTCCCATGCCATATTTAAGTACAGGTGAGAAACATCATATTTTAATGATTGAAACATCTCGTAGTGAAATAATATGATAGTAAAATTCTTAAACTTTCTGGGCTCAATTATTTTCTTAGCCTGGTTTGGAATGCAAGCTATCCGACTTATGTAACAGAAGATTATGGACGCTAAACGCCATGTCAAAACGCCACGAATCACTATTTCGTCAAATAAAAACTCACTTAGCTCATCTTGAATCAAACATCAGAACACAGCAACGAAACATTCTCACCATTCATAATTATACCACCAGTGGCGAAGCTATGCATAGCAACAGGTCTTGCAAATTCAAGATTATCTGTGCATAGCATCGGATAATGTTTATACATATACAAATAAGTGTACAAACCGGTATCTCTATACAATATACAAAATTATGTACGATATTTAGACATCTGATCAACAGGGTTTTTTTGTAGCTGCAGCATAATTTTATTGCATTTTTAAATAGTAACCATTTCGTTGATGGACGTATAAACTGATTCCTGAATTTCATTTATCATTTGAAAATTGCATGGCTCGAAATGGCGCTATGTTTAGGAAAAGATAAATATGCATAGTATGATCGATTGTTATGCTAAGCTTGGCCACTGTTTCTACCAATACACTTCGATTTGAAAGCTCCGCGTCAGACAAAGAATTTATTTCCGTCCTTTTTTATATTTTGCTTTTCAGGTGTCAGTGATCACTTATGTCCTTGCGGTTGGGTTAAACTCAAATCTACATGCTATTATTTTAGCACCATTAAGAGTACTTGGGATAATGCAAGATCATATTGTCTCAATCGAGGTGGAGACTTGGCCATTCCAACAAACAAGGAAGAAGATATCGCAATTTTAAAAGTTGCAAAACAACGCAAGCTCCATTTCCCCTGGATTGGTCTTGTAAGACGTTATGATAAAGTGTTCTTTACGGTTTATGGATTGAAGCCAAAATATACAAACTGGGCTCCAGGAGAACCCAACGATGTCGGGAAAAAGGAAAATTGTGGACAGTATCGACTATTACATGGGAAATTGAAGTGGAATGATGAACCTTGCTCCAGGAAGTATGATTTCATTTGCGAGGATAAGAGATCAAGGCGTGAGTTGAAATGAATTTTGATGTAGTAAACTTATTCCGAAGTAACGAAGGAATCGTATTGATACGCTTAAGGTTTTCTTGCCTCGTTTTGATAAAGGATTTTAAATAAATAACAGAAATGGTATATTTAGTGTTGATTTTCTTAGTTTTTACTTATTTTTATTCATCACTAATACGATAGTTATAACTCGCTCACTACCCAACTAAAGATGGCGAAACTAGTCTAAGCGTGCTTCGGACGCCCAGCAACCCGACGGATAAGGCCGCAACAGACATTGCACGGTTTATGTCTGGTAAATTTTGTTTTATTCTTAGACTAGTGTTTGTCGTTTTTAGCATTTAAGACCGGTTTATCCACAAATACGCAGAATCACTTACAGTTTGTCAACTACTCCTTGGGCTATGATGGCATGTTTGCCAACATCTGAAGATAGTTTACATGCAGCTGCCAACTGACTAAAACAAGCTGGAGATTTTTGCTACCTGTCTACACAGCTGAAAATGCAAGGGTGCCACTCCTTCGGTCATCTCTTGAAAGATTACTCATTTCATAGAAGTTATGGCCTCCGAATTAATGCAAAGGCTACCTACTTCTGGTTTTATCTTCGAGTTTCCCTCTCTTAGATAATTAATATTCAAGGCTAAAGAGTCTTATTTGCGCTTGGCTAAATTTTTGCTGGCACTTGCAAAGATGGCACCCCAAACTTTGGTGGGCGGGAGCGTCGATTATCCCGTAGTTGACAGATGGTGTGCTTGACTTACTCTAGTGCTCAAATAGTTATGAATATCGCAACTCGCACACTACCCAATTAAGGACAGTGGAAAGGGTCTCAGCTTCCTACGGGCTCCCAGCATTCCGCCAGCTAAGACCGCAACTGCACATTTCCCTTAAATGTGAAATGTCTGTTAAATTATTACTACTATTTACGTAAATATAACTATTCTTTCTTCTGTTAATGTTTTCTAGTATTCATCAAATTTCAGTTGATACTTTTATTAGAAATCATTTTAGGGGAAGTGCCATATGTTTTTCCTGTTCAATATTGTTCCAAAACTACAGTAACTCTGTACGATCAAAGATGTCCTACACTTGACGGCCTAATACCTATATCACGAAACTTAATAATTTGTATGTCTTAGTATGCTAGAAACTCGTTAACTCACGGACTTCTTATTTTGTTTTCTTGTAGACTAAGTCCAGGTTGCACAGAAAGGAAATGGACGACAGACAGTGAATGTGGGAAATGACCTTAGATCTAATTGTTGACTGAAACTTTTTGGGGAGAGAACATTAGAAAAGAAAAACGTGCTTTTACTGTGCCGAGCACTTATGCGCATGTACTTAATTCTCGACAAAATTTGAGTTAGAATTTGGAAAGAAATTTACTTAGACGACGAAAAGAACATAAAAACTGTTGGCGAGAAAAAAAATGGGTAGAAAATCTTATAGTTTGAATACAACAATTATTAAGCGATTTCAAATAGTGTTTTAGACGAACGCAATTAAATTACTTTTCCAGTGAATATATTATAAGTCGTGTTGTTGTCGTTCAATTTGATATACGAAGATATTAACAAATATGTGTACATGGAAATGTGATGAAATGGGATAAGAAGAAATATTTTTATACTGTAAACATGGAATACCCCGTCTTACATGTCTCGGATGACAAGATCTCACGCCTAAGTACTGGTTTTCATCTGTAGGTTTACAGAACATGTCTATGGATACTCGTTTGCACTCTAACAAAACATCGAGTAATGCAATCTTACTCTCCTGCCATTCCCAAGTATATTTGGCAGTCACATAGTTGCCAAATATTAATGTTTCAAAAACCTTTCAAAAACTATAAATAGATGGTGCTTAGTAGACATGTCTTCTCAAACTATCGCCTTCCCCCATGAAGAATATTAGCTTTTGTTAGGCGTTTTCTTCAGCTCATAGCAAAGGCATTTCTTAATTTCGGCAGATACAACAGATTTTTTTGTGTAGGTTAAGAGATTTAGGTGACATTCTGGAAAATACCGTTATCTTTACAACAAATGTTGTTGCAATGGTTTCTATCCACATATTGGCCATGTAGATTGGGTCGGATCCAGTGGAACACGTTAAATTTTGTGATGAAGATATGGCAATATCGAAGCACTTGAACTCGCCTGTGTTTCTCAAATTTAAGTCACATTTAATGATTGCCTTCAGACGATGAGAATGATGAACTTATTCAACATATCAGACATATAAGGTGGCCTAGGACTGCCATAAGGATTTTATAAAAGCAAAATGAAAGTAAAATGAAAGCAAAATGAAAGTAAAATGAAAGCAAAATGAAAGTAAAATGAAAGCAAAATAAAAGTAAAATGAAAGCAAAATGAAAGTAAAATGAAAGCAAAATGAAAGTAAAATGAAAGCAAAATGAAAGTAAAATGAAAGCAAAATGAAAGTAAAATGAAAATAAAATAAAAATGATTTTAAAATAAAATAAAAACGAAATTAAAACAAACTTAACAAAATTGAAATAAAACTAAAATGAAAGTAATTTTTTTATCATGGCCCAAAAATGCCATAGACCATAATACCTTGCTTATCCGTATGACCGATTGAAATGCGCATGCAGCAGTGTGAGACTAGCTGTCGAGGAGCGTTTGTTTACATCTGATCTCCTCAACTAAGGTGAGTTTCAACACCATAAGTATTTTAGATTTTATGATGGGAGATTGTGCTTGTTATTAAATAAAACTGCAGAACACGAAATGAAACACCAAATACACTTGGTCGATCACAACACATCGCTTTTGTTGCTCAATAATGCTATGAAAATATTCGACAAAATGTTATTTCACTAGAATAATGAAGCTACATAGTTTGGTCGTATCAGTTGTTATTAAGGTTATGATAAAAGGACAGTGGCGTAGGAAGCAGGGGGGCAACGGGGGTCGCGGCCCCGCCAACACTTTAGTTAGTGGGACCGCAATATTGTTCGGCTCCACTTGAAGGCAGATATGGTAACAATATGCAAAGTGTGTCTTTAATTTTTCCCATCGCACGCACTTGCATTTCAAAATTAAAGTTGACAATTCGGTGCTGGGTTCTGATCTTTATATTACGATTAAGCTTTCCGAACGGAAAATCAATAGCCTAGACAATATTTAAAAATCTAATCTACAGAACATAACATTAACAACAATTCATATTTTATTATACTCAAGAGTTGCACACAGATTCCAT
This sequence comes from Heliopora coerulea, assembly GCA_030142905.1. Lineage (NCBI taxonomy): Eukaryota > Metazoa > Cnidaria > Anthozoa > Scleralcyonacea > Helioporidae > Heliopora > Heliopora coerulea. Next base: position 386,840 of record JASJOG010000210.1, read on the forward strand.
TGAAACTCTGATAAAACAGTCACGTTTAGCATCGTTGAAATTAAAGGTCAAAAGAGTTAAAACATTTTATAATTGCATTTAGTCTTGTAATGAATAAAATAGCAATCCTCGATAATATTCAGTACCATAGGTGTAAAATTGTAAGTAATGTCTCAGCATTGTCAACAATAAAATCGATGTAAACATTTAGTGAAAAACGCAAATCTTAAACTTAAATTTTGTTCCTGGCACTCCCCCACCCCACTTCGACTATCTTCCTACGTCCATGTAAAAGTATTCGAAATTTGATGTTCATGCACTAACACAGCAGTTGTACTCGAGTAGTTTTAGACTTTTAAATAACTATGCAATACATACTTCAATGGTAAATACCGTAGGTTTCAATATCGCTGCCAACGATCAGTACCTTGGGTCTTAGATTCGCTCACAAAATAAGCAAGATTTAACCTTAACAACTCTTTTCCATTGGTCAGCAGGCAGAATAGTAAGGCATTATGGTCTATTGCAGTTGTGGGCCACTAAGTGATTTATCATGAAGTGATTTTTAAATCCCCTCGTGGAAAATAGTTGCACACTGGTGCAATACGTGTTTCCATCGGTCATAGGGAGAAGCAATGCATTATGGTCTATGGCAGTTCTGGACCGTGGAGATAATTACTTTCATTTTAATTTTGTTTCAGTTTTGTTTCAGTTTTGTTTGGTTTGTTTTAATTTTTTTTCGTTCAAATCCGTGGCGAGATTATTCTTATTATCTTTGCACCCAAAATGTTTTTTTCTTTTTTGGAATTTTTCTGATTTTCTTAACTCTGCTGTGTTTTATTTTCTTCGAACATTCGCATAGTCAAACCTTTAAAATTAGAATAAATAAACAAGTGATGGTAAAGTTAGTGTATAAAGGTGGTGTAAAATCCGGTACTGGGACGGTTAGATGTGGATTTTGGTTTGGGTAATGTGACCCAAGATAATCCGTCGTTGAATTTAAAGTCCACGAAAGAAAACAAACATAAGATTTTAATCTCCGGAAGAAGAGCCTTCGCTCGAAATGTCGAGAAGCTTGTTTTCTATATTTTAGATAGTGCATAACCTCAAAAACGCCGTTGTTTTATCGAAGCTATCTAAACTGGACCTCCGCGCCTCGGAATTCCTGAAAAAGTAGCTGAGTCCATGCTGAAGCTTGGTAAAGATATTAAGCAGGAATGTGGTAATGTACAAATAATTTTCTCAAATATCATAAAAAGAACTGATGATCTGAGTCTGAACACTAAAATAAGTCGTTGTAACGAATTACTTGAAGTAGAATGCTCAGAACAAAGATGGGGATTGATAAACAACGATAATATATGCCAAAAACATCTAAATAGTTATGGGGTACATCTTAATAAAAGTGGTTCCGCGCAATTAGCTAGGAACATTAAAAATTATTTGAATAATAATTGGCTAGAAAAAGTTAATAATAATGTCACTGGAGACCACACGGGCCCACTCAACTATCAAATAAGTGATGATGATAAAACAATATATCCAAAACTTAAGGGATTTGAGATCGGTCTGTTGAATATTACTAGTTTGGTAAAACACATTGAAGAACTTAACGTATTTATCTCAAACTTGCCATTCGATATACTTTGTATTAACGAAACCAGACTTGATAAATCTATGAATGATCTCCAGGTAAAATTAGCTGGTTATGAAATTGTCAGACGAGATAGAAATCGATCAGGTGGAGGAGTAGCTATTTATATAAGAAGCTGTATCCCGTATATAAAAAAACCGACTTAATCCTACAGGATGTGGTGGCCATTTGTTTAGAAATTAAAAAGCCAAAAGCAAAACCTTTATTGATCTCTACTTGGTATCGCCCTCCAAATGCAAATTGTGAATTTTTTTCCCATTTTGAAAACTTCTTAAAGAAAATTGATAATGGGAAAAGTGAAGTTGTGATAACGGGTGACTTCAACTGTGACTTGCTCAAAATAGTTGTTCACAACAACAACAACTTAAAACGACTTAGAGATCTCATTGACATTTATTAATTACAGCAGCATATAGAGACTCCTACAAGAATACGTTTGTCAACAGAAACATTATTAGATATTATGATCACTAGAAGTGATGATAATAAAACAAGTGGTTCTGGTGTAATTGAGATGGGAATAAGCGATCACAATATGGTATATAATTGTAGAAAAATTAGCGTTCCTCGACAAGAACCTAAAATTGTAGAAACAAGGCAATTTAAAAACTTTAATACCGTACAATTTCAAAATAATTTAGGACAAGCTCTTAAATATTTCACGTATAATTCTGACCCAAACCAAGCATAGAGAGAGTGGAAATCAATCTTTCTTAGATTGCGGATATCCATGCCCCGTGTCGTACTAGAAAAGTGAAAAGTGAATTTAGCCCATGGCTGAATGAAAATATTAAGAAATTTAGCCATCATAGAGATTACCTTAAAAGGAAAGCAATACAACTAAATTCACTCACCTATTATGAAGCATACAAAAGATGTAAAAATCAGGTTACTTCACTTATTAGGGAAACTAAAGCATCATATTTTAAAATAAATTTAGAAAATTGCACAACTAATAAAGATAGCTGGAAATACATTAACGAACTGCTCAATAGGAAATCACAAACCACAACTATTAACGAAATTGAGGTTGATGAAAGAATAATTACAGGAAATCAGAATATAGCCAATGAATTTAATAAATTCTGTTGCGAGATTAGACCAAAACTTTGCGAGGACATACCACCAAATAATATTGACCCTTTGCAATGGTATCACCTAGTGAATCTTCTTTTATACTAATATCTGAAAGTGAACTGATGAAGGTTTTTGAGAGGTTAAAATTATCTAAAGCATCTGGCCTGGATAAAATTACTAACAAATTACTAAAAGCAGCAGGACATATTATTTGTGAAACTTTATTATATATTTTCAATTTAGTTCTAGCTACTGGTATATTCCCCGACGACCTAAAAATAGCTAAAGTAATCCCTATTTATAAAAAGGGGGATAAAAAGAACTGTGGAAATTACAGACATATTTCAGTTCTACCAGTTATTGCTAAAATTATGGAAAAACTTATATGCGATAAATTAAGTAAATTTTTGAAAGATAACAATATTATCTCAAAACAACAATCAGGATTTCGTAAGTATCATTCCACAGAAACGTCTTTATTGCAAGCAACAGATAAATGGCTGATGAACATTGACAGGGGTTTAAGTAACGGTGTATTGTTCCTCGACCTAAAGAAAGCGTTTGATACTGTAGATCATCAAATACTTTTACCCAAACTCGAACTATATGGCGTAAAAAATCATGCTCTTAGTCTGTTTAAATCATATTTAGATAATAGAATGCAAATTTGTGTACTACAAGGTACAAAGTCAAAGCCAAAAAAAATTCTATGTGGTGTTCCACAAGGATCAAATCTAGGACCATTGTCGTTTTCCCTCTATATTAATGACTTTCCTAACTGTCTTCAAAATACTCAAGTTTCGATGTTTGCAGATGATACCAACTTGTCTAGTTCAGGAACTTCACCAACTGACATTGAAAACAAGATCAATGCAGATCTACATAATGTCAATACTTGGCTAACAGCAAACAAGTTGACTTTAAATATTAAAAAAACAGAGTTTATGCTAATAGCATCAAAAAAGAGACTAAAGCAATTTACTGAAACTCCAAATATTATAATTGGAAGGCATGAAATAAAGCTAGTAATAAATAAGAAAGTATTAGGAATTATTCTTGATGAAGAGTTAAAATGGAATGAACATAATGATGAACAGTGCAAAAAGATATCTAAATCTATCAGCTTATTAAGAAGATCAAGACGGTATGTAAACCAAAATGCACTGATGAATATTTATAACTCACTAATCCTTCCTCATTTCACTTACTGTTTTACGGTATGGAATGATGGTAGTCGTGCACACTTGAATAAGCTGTACAAATTGCAGAAAGGAGCTGCCCGTGTTATAACGGGATCTAGTTACGATGTTAGGTCGAAGGAGATTTTTGCTGATTTGAGATGGGCTCCGATTGAAAACATTTTAAAGAAACGGGAATTAAACATTACTTTTAAAGCATTACAAGGACAATTACCAGAATATATATCTGAAATGTTTAATATCAGAAATAATGTTATGTATCACCTAAGAAGCAACGATCGAAAACTTCATTTAACCAAACCTAATACAGATTTCATGAAAAAGTCCTTCTCACATAAGTCAGCGTCTGCATGGAACAAATTGCCTCGCGATGTAGTTTCTGAGTATCAAACTCTATCTACGACAAGATTTAAAAATCTAATTGATCACTATTTCCAAAATTTAGAAAACAGTAATTGATAACGGTTTTAAGATTGTTCAAGACATTTCAGGACGACACTTGTTTGATCTGCATGAATTTGGGCTTGTGTGGATTCTAAACCTTTGTATGATGTTAATTGTAAGTTATGTTTATATATATTATTAATGATTGGTATTTTGTAATATAATTAGTATATAGATAGGTTGTAAATAAGATAGTTATTATAGGGTGAAGCTGATTAGTATGTAGGCTTTGCAATTTTTTGGAATTTAATAGATTTTTAGAGTAAAGCACGGCCCATTGAAAAACAGCTTAGTGTGCTGAGTGGCTACCGTGCAGAAATAATCTTAAATAAATAAATAAATAAATAAAAATAAATAAGATTTTAAGTGTGTTTCTCGTAGATGCGACTGATAGAATTACAGTGTGAGGGGTACAATTGAGGATGGCGAGAACATTATTTTGGCATCGACTGTTCCGATTAGCAACGACCGTTTACCAAACAGAAAATTGTGTCGGTGAGCTCGAAGTGTTTTCTCGGATAATAAGATGGCTAATGGTATAACTGTATTATTTCCTCACAAACATGAAAAACGCCCGCAATCCACTGGAAAAGTTTGCCGTGCAATGCAGGACATATTATTTTGATCAATTTGTTTAAAATTTTTCCATGTGAGATGGGAAGATGGATTCTGAAGCATGAAGGGTTACACCGAGTCATTCGGAGACGCCGTTAACATTTCTTCCAGATATTGCAGTTCTTAAATATTTGTCAAAATTGGCTGTGCAATTTCCACCACCCAATGCTACAGAATCCCAACCTTACTGTCGGGTTTCCAAACGGTGAAGTTTAAATGAAGGTTGACTTGGCATACTCCCCTTCAAAGATTGAGAATCGGAAACTGCCTATTTCTTATGTATATTCTGTCTGTGTTGCCTTCAAAGCAAAGTTCTACAATCCTGCTGATGCAAGATTATTAGGCATCATATCTAGCATAATAATGAGCATTTTCATATCTGGCAAACACACTTGTCATAATCGAAGTCAATTAATGCGAAAGGTCTGAATACTGCCGAAATGTTGAGGGTGGTTTACTAACGTTTCGAGCGAAGGCCCTTCGTCAGAGCAGAGAGAAAACATAGGAGGATCGAAAAACACGAAATATATATGAAGGAAAATGGTCATGTGGCAACAAATGGCCAATCAGAATAGAAAAACGAAAACAAATGGAAATGAGATAGTGGCTCGTCACTCGCTTAAAATATCATCGATCAGCAAACTAGGAAGGTATGTCAAACATAATATAGGTGAGTGAAAGCTACACAAAAGAGCTAAGTAGCTATTATTTACGCCCACCCGTGCAAAGCAAAAACATTAGCGACAAAGGGATTAAGTGAAAGGAAAACGTTAAAACATTAGTCACAAAGAGATTAAGTAAAACAAAAACGTTTTTTGAGTCCGTGAAGGTAAATGGTTCCAATTTTAAAGATGAGACGCATTTCCTGTCTTTTGCAATTATTATTACCGCGAAAAATTTGGGAGATGGTACAAACTTTCATGTCGGAGTAAGAATGATAGGCAGTATTAAAATGTCGGGCGACAGGTTTGTCGACGTCTCCATTGCTTATGGAGAGAAGATGTTCGACAAATCTGTCGGATAAGTGTCTACCCGTTTCTCCAATGTTGAGCAGACAGTATCTACTGCACGAAATGCAGTAAATGAGGTTGGAAGAGACACATGTGAAACAATGTCGAACAACGAAATTAGATTTGGGTCCCGAAATGCATGTAGAGGCGTTAAGAAAAGAGCACGAAAGGGCCTTCGCTCGAAACGTTAGTAAATCACCCTCAACATTTCGGCAGTACTCAGACCTTTCCGATTATTTCACTTCGATTTCCACACTGCCTACGCAGCACTCCATTTTTATTTCATGCACTTGTCATAACTTTGTCTGACATAGTTCTCTCAAATCAAATAACTGACGGGGAAAGAAATCAAATTCATCGGGTAATATCGAAGGATTTTGTGGGAACTACATCTCCAGGTTGGTGGTCCTCAAGCGTACTTCCTACCCATCGTGTCTGTTTCTACCTAGTCAGATTCTATAGGAACGAGTATCTCTATACGTACCAAATTCTTTGAACGAAGACACTCAAATAATCAATCAAATTATAGGCGTATATTCTCACCGACGCCTATGCAGTTGAGCAATTTAATTGAAACACTTCATTTCTGAACACCTATTAGACCTCACAAGAACTAGACTCAATCTACAGTAATGGAGCACTGAAAAGTAATGGAATCGAGAGTAAGGAAAGCAAGAAACAAGACAAATTCAACAAACGAGCATTAGCGTCGCGACAAATGTAGCTACTATGGGGACATTAAAATCAACGACGTCAACTTGAAAGACGACGTCGTTCAAAATTTCGGCATTTAGAGAAACCACAGTGTGGTGCACTTAACAGCGGTTTGTTATGTGCACGAGAACATGTTTCAATGCTATAAATTTTACCTGCAAGTTTTTATGTAACGGCAACCACAAATATAAAGAGGAGAATACGAATAACCGAAGACATTCCTTTGTCTTTGGTATCAGCAGTAACAGGCGCGAGTATAAGTCACAACGGGTCTTACTTCCAAAAGTTTTCTTCCACGAAGATCACAAATGCTATGGTAAACAATACGAATGCTATGGTAAATCATTTCCGGAATGACATATACCGTAAATGATCGATTAAGCGCTGCGGAGCTTATTTGCATTTTTCCAATTAAAGATGCGGCGTTTATTATTATTAGTGTAATATATAGAGAATAAAGAAGGCACGTATTATTGTCGGGTACGTCCCTATAGAACTTTCAAGTCTATTTGATTATTTTCTGAAGGCAGACGAATCAAATAGCGTCTTAGCTGAAGTTACGGGGAAGAGAAAGCGCGAGGTTGGGCTGGTGGTTCCCGCAAAGTTTACAGGATACACCGTAAATCGACGACATGCACAGGTGCTGGACTCAGAGTTGAGCAAGAAGGAGGAGAAATTTATACACCTAGAATTATTATACGAACTCAGTTGTAAGAGATATCCTACATTAAAACTTTAGAACTCTCGAATTGGTCATGACCTCCTTTCTCAATCATGTTATGATATCTCGGTGCAGCGTTTATTTATAAATCCTCAAATTGGCGCCGCGGCGCTAATTCGAGAGCGGCGCTTATTTTGGTTAGCGGCGCTTATTTCGGTTAGCGGCGCTTAATCGATCACTTACGGTATGAATACTCTTCGTGAGAAGTCTCTCGAACGAGTCTGAAGGAAATTTCATGAACTCTTGGTGGAAATCACGGCTATTATTTGCTGACGTTGAACTTAGAGATAAATAATTGCTGTTGACTAAGAAATCACGAAGAAATTAGTGAGAAATCAGTGAAGACATTGTTCGATCTTTCCTTTGAGTGTCTCATTACCAATACGTGCATGGTTACGGGTTGCAACGTGAGGTTATGACTACCGAGTCTTTTATGAAATGGATATCACAAATATTAAGAACACCACTAATCACTTTATTTATAGATTAGCCTGTCAGAAGTACCAGGGGAAGGAAGTACGAGAAATCCACCGCATGGTAACTAGCAATACACTTACCGTAGCTAAATTTGTTATATTTATCATGTCAGGTATAATGTTTACATGATAACCTGCAGGTCTTTATCAATTTCGATGATAGAATCAGAAGTCCTTATCAATAATAAACCACAACGGCAGGAATACGAACAATAACACTGTTGGCTTGTAGGTCTTCAAACAATATTTTTTTTCCACAAAGTCCAAACAATGATCATGCAAAATCAAAACTCTTTGTGGAGAAAAAGTCAAATTTTAACAAAGTAGGTCTGAACTCTCCAGAAGCCTGCCCTCCACAACACCTTAACTGTGTTACATATCTAGGATGAAAGGATCTCCTATCCCAATAGTGTCTTGTAAATATGTTAACATGATGTGTAGTTATGTCTTGTAGATATGTTGATCTGTGGGGAAATTTTTTTTTTTTTACTATGACTAAATTATCAAGAAGCGTTATCTGACTCTAACTAATCCGTCATATATTTTATAGTGTCATTGTAGAAACTAATGCATTCAAAAACTCCAGAAACACGATATCTCTTCATAATGTATAACCATATAAGAAGAGTGTCTTCAAAAGATCTGCACAAATGTCAATGTTTCCAAATCAACATTTCTCAACATATCAGCATTCATCCTTGACATATATATATATTCGCTAGTGATCGACAGTGCAAATTTCGGTTCTATTTCTGTGCACAGTTTCCGTCGATAGATGTCTTTGAAATAGAAATGGCTATTTCCGAAATCATTTACGCTCAATCAACCAAATCCACAACAATATCTACTTCCTTATTATCAAGTTTATCTTGAAACTGTTAGATGATTTATTTTTTTTATTTTTTGGACACCCTGTCGGTATTTTCTGTTGATAGATGTCTTTAAAATAGTAATCGGTATTTTCCAAAATTGTGTTCTTTTAATTAACTAAATCCACTACAGTAATATCTATTTCCTTATGGTCAAATTTACTTTGAAACTGACCTATAATTCCTTTCATACTCTGTTAATGTTGCAACCCCACCTGGGGCAGATCAAGACTAAAATTTGACTCATACTTAATCATAAAATTAGAAATCCAGTGGTGGACATCACCTCCTGACTTTAACACCCTTATTTTTAATTCAAAGGTTTAGAGACAATAATTTGACTTTAGCTTTAGTTTTGTAGTTGTAGTCCGAGATAATAGTAGAATTCTTACCTTGCCCTTTTAACGCCGTAAGTGCAAAAATGGCTGCCGGTTTGGTCAAAGTCGGCTCCCCGACAATTCTCGCTTTACTTCACGTTCTACTCCTATTTGATCATTCTCCAGGAATAAATTTACATCAACTAACTGCAAGCGCTGGAGGAACAGCAGACAGATATAGTTTTAATGAGAATGGGAGCTAAACTCTAACTACAACAGCCTGAGGTATACATTCACGATTGAAGAAGATGCAACCTGCCAGAAAACAACCGTTAATTTAACTAGTTCTATTCAGACAGAACGCTTAACAATTATTACTGGCGATCTTGAAATAAGCCCTAGACCAACAAAAAATCCAAAGTATTCTTGTAAAGAGTGTGGGAAGAATGTCAGATCTAACCAGGAAACTATTTTATGTGCAAAATGTGGCACCTGGAGTCATGCAGAATGTTTTGGCATAATGCATGTGAGCAGAAACTTATCATGGTAATCTGAGACTGCCGAAGTCAAAGACTGTTTTGAATAAGATCTTTTGAATCTAAAGATCGACAGGATATGTGGTCTTTGTTCACATCTGAAATTCAACGCCTCATTCTTCGACAACAATAGCTTTCCCTAACAAGATGAAACAACAACAACTTCATGTCCTAGTGAGGAAGCAGAAGATAATGATGATGTAAAAGATGTTTGTTCAACAAATCGGTTCTAAACAAATATAGGAAGATACTATCAGTCGAATCTTAAAATTTGACATTGAAACATTAACATCATTTATAACAATCTCGATGAACTAAAGAATATTTTAAACAAGTATAGTATAAAGATGGGCGACTCGATAAATCGTTTTAACTCGTTTATTCGCACGGCATCAACTCACACACACATAGACACAATTATATATGCACCTGTGCTATATCCTATTACAAACACATGTGCTATATCCTATTACCCATCGGTTACGTAAACAGCTGTCCACCGCTATTGTTTAACTTGCACTTATATTACACAAGAATATGTTGGACATTTTCTTACTAGCCGAAACAAAAATGGATACGTCATTGTCAGATACTTTGCTAAGACATACCGTATGATGAGTAAGGACGGTAAAAGTGGCGCGGGTAGTCATCTTGTTTATATCCACAATGAAATTCCAGTGTATACGGGAAAATTAAAACACTTAAACAAGAAAATGTGGAATCGGTTTTCCTGGATGTTAAAAATTCCAACAATTGCTAATTGAATTTATTAGTGTGTGCCTGTTTAATCCATGTTGTCCTAGCAAGTCATCTGGCACATTATGCAATGAATCGAGACTTTTCACGTTCTGGTAACTACTTAGCCGAGCTACTCAATCATACACAGGTACGTCAGAATCAAGTAGCCTTAGAAAACAAGTTTTGCGAATGGAATGATTGTTTTAATCTTCCTTGCAAAGCATTGTTTTGAGTAGCTTTCAACTGTGGCTTCCCGACTTCATTCTTCTCTATGGGAATCTTCTTGTACCAAATATTATCAACTGGATTTTTCTGGTTATTGATGACAAAACAGAATAAAGATTCTGGTTAGTTCACCTCCGTAGTATGGTGGTTGTTGAATATTTTGTTGTACGGATAGCATTCATGGTCAGTTGTTTGAGAAGTGGGATAAAACACTCAAAGTCCAGACGACTTGTCTAGGCCGTGCAACCTTTCGATCCTTTCTCAGCTTTCCACACAAGGATTTCATTGCCTCTTTTACGATCGTTTTTCCTATGAAGTCCCACCCAACTGAAGACGTCAAGATTTATCTCAGGCTCGGAAAATGAAATGCAAGTCAAACACCCACCAAGGAACATGCCGCAACAAAAAAGTTTTCCACTTTAGTCTTACTCACCTCTCGGATGGTGAGTAAGACTAAAGATGGTGAGTAAGACTTCAGGATGGTGAGTAAGACTTCAATTTTCCCACCACGCTTCGCGACAACTTCGTTGTCGCGAAGCGTGGTGGGAAAATTGAACTAGAACAAATTGATTTTTGAAAAAAATGCACAATATAATCGGATAAAACATTAAATTTACAAACATTTGGACCAATCATAGGATTTTCAGAGAATAAGGTCATACAACCAAATACATTAACAGAAAGCGACAATGTATTAAATATTAATAACAACTTGGAATATGTAAACATAAGCTGTAATATGATTGATAAAAGTAAAAATTTTGTAAATGGTAAAAGAAGTAATGTACTTATTCAAGTTCCAATTGAATCTGAACAAACATTAAAAGGCAGTGTCTCAAAAATTTACCCACCAGAAGAAACAGGAGAAATAAAATTATCAAATGGAACTTATAATGAATTAAAATTCAAAGTAGAACGAAACCACGATAGTGGTAATTTACCTTCGACAAAGTCGTCATCTGTTGGAAAAGTTTTATTGGAAATTATTATTAAATAAATGAGTTTATTCACTGGAGATGAAAAAGTTAGTAATACAACAGGAGGTCTACCAACAACAGGAGGTACAATGACTGGAAATATTAACATGGGATCACACCATATAATAACATCAGTTGATCCAACACAACCCGCACATTTAGCAAGAAAAAAATATGTAGACGACAAAGTGAGCGCTGCAAGCGTAGGGGGAGGAGGAACTTCAGCAGGAAATTTTCTGTCAAAAACAGGAGGTACAATGACGGGAAATATTATCATGAGAAATAATAAAATTACAACAACTGCGAATCCTGTGAGTGATAAAGATTTAACAAGGAAAAAATATGTGGATGATCAAGATTCTAGAAAATTATCAGTAACAGGAGGAACAATGTCGGGAAATATTGACCTGGGAAATAATAAAATTATAACAACTTCAGATCCTACGGGTGAAAAACATTTAGCAAGAAAGAAATACGTCGACGATGTTGACTCGCGTCGAAAGACGTACGTAGATAATCAAGATGCTAAAAAATTAAATCTTTCAGGTGGCACAATGTCAGGAGACAGTCATGGGTTCAAATAATGTTAAATTTGCAACAAATTATACTCCCACTTATGGTGTTGATGCGACAAATAAAACATATGTAGATTATCAAATTAACGGCAATTTAAAAATTCTCAAAAAGGATGTTGGTTTTTCAATATTAAAAGATAATTTTTCTTTAAAATTTAACAATTTATATTTTGTTGAATATGATTCTACTTATGATTTGTTGTTTCAAAGAAATGGTGGAAAAGTGAGAGAATTGATTGATTATGGTTTTGATGGAAACAATTTTAAACAGACAACAAAAAAGTCTTCAACCTTCATTATGTACAGAAAGTGAAAAGGAAAATAATAAATATCATTTAAAATTTAGTGATAATAGATTGATTTCAAATTCAAACATTAATCCAATATCTGGTAAAAAAGATATTGTGAATGCTTTTATTGTTTATAAATTAAATTCTGTTCCTTCATCTGGAAGTGATTGGTTAAAAAGTGGACTATTTGGTCATGATAATGGTAATTATGATAAATTTGTTGCATTTTCAAATCCAAACACAAGAGAATTGATTGTTTCCGGCGACAGTGGTGATTTTATAGTCATTGGATCAAATTCTGCAAATCATAAACAAAAAACCGTTAAAGAAAAAGATCCAAGAAAAGTGGAATTGGGAAAAAGATTGGCAAAAATTTCAAACGAGGCAAAAGAAAGAAAAGCAAGAGAAAGACAGCAGGAAGCTGATAAATTAAAAAATGAAGAAATAAATAATCACAATTATTTTGGACCATCAGCTTTGCAGTATTTGATTGGAGGTGTTACACTTGTTGCTGCACTGAGAGGATTATACTTTGCATATAAAAAAGACAAAAGGGAAATTAAAGAAAAAGAAAAGATTGAGCTTGTGAAACACAATGACAACAAAATTTTTCAAAGTGTGCAATTGCGGGGTAAACCATCAAGGTGCTCTATTGAAAACTTGTAAGGATCTCAAAGTGGTTTTAAAAATTTTTTTATACAAATAAATGAGCGAAATGAATAGAAAAGAAGTTATGAATGAATTGTACGATTCTACATTAATTACATTGGGTGCTGTAGGTGTTGGAATGATAACAAGAAGAGTATTTAGCGAGGGTTTGTCAACTCCAGGTAGTTTAGTACCTACTTTGAAATTGGCAGGAGCTGTGAGATTATCAACACTTGGAATTAAATATGCGCAAGACAAAAAGTGGCTTCCTACGGATCCTTTCAAACAATAAATTTAAAAATAAATGGAAACAATAGTTGGTGGATTATTTAATGCTGTTGCTTTTGCTGGTGCTGGATTTTTATTTTCAAAATTAAATCATTCTGGATATGAAAAAGAGATAAAAAGACATAATGAAGCAATGGAGAAACTGAGCGAATCGAAGGAAAAATGGTATGAAGAGCAAGTGAAAAGAAAAGAAGAAATTGAAAGATTAAGACAACAATTATCTGATGCAAATGCAGATATAAATGACACAAACAGGGCATTAAAAACTCTTGCAAAAATTAATACTTTAGAGAAAGAATATGAAAAAGCTGTGGGAAATGAACCAAAACTGGAGGATTACTATAAAGAATCAGATGAAATGAAAGAATATAAAATTTTAAGTTTTTCAATTATAGGCATTGGAACTGGATATGTTTTTCAGCGTTTTCTGAATTTATGATGCAGAAATCAAATATTAAAAAACATGCTTCCGGTCCTTGGTGAAACACATAGGTTTTACTTAAATAAAAAAATAATATATAATAAAATATAATAAAATGGATGAAAGTTTTACACCACAATCTGAACAGGTGCCACAGGCGCCGCCTGTGTATTATACATATAGACAATTGAAAAAAATTGCAAAAGAAAGAAAAATAAAATATTTTGCAAAATACAAAAAGGATGAGTTGGAGAAAATTCTAGGTTTGGAAATTTCCAAACCCAATGAAACATTTGAAAAATATTGTAAAGGTAAAATTAAAAAACCAATACCAATAATTCTTATAAACAGAAAAACAGATGAAATATTAAATTTCAAAAGTATGTATGCTGGTGCAAAAGGAATTGGAGTAAATCCTCAAAGTATATCAGACAGAATTAGATCAAAAACAGATTTATGTGTAGGAGAAAACACTTTTATTGTTATTAAAGCTCAATAATTTACAAAATAAGATGCATTATTTTGTAAATTGCTAATAATACATAATTAAAATGTGGTGACCACCAGTAAACCACATGCTTAAGTTTATGATTCACGACTGTTTAACAGTGCTTCTCTGATTCTAAAGTGTCCATAAGCAAGTGTGTTAATTTTATTATCAAGTATTATTCTTTTATCATCATCTGCTGACAATGCAATTTTAGTTATTCTCTCTATATAAATATCATGTTTTTTATGCCTGATGATATTCATATCTTTTTCTACAATTTTCTCAGTGAATAGACAATTTTTATAATCTTCATGTGTTATATTATTTTTTTATAACATTTTTCTTAACACCTTTACACTTCTTTTCCTCCTCCCCTGAACATGTTAGATTTGAATATAATTTTCCTCTTAATCCTACAAATTCCTTAATTTGTTTTCCACCACACTCATCTTTAAACATTCCTAAGACTTTTTTATTCTTTCCTGTTGGTATCCCTGATGGGCCACCATTTGGACCCGCTGTGCGGTGTTCTTTCGGATAATTACTTGTGTCAAAAAACTTGTCTACATCTGGAGAAATGTCTTTGTAAAAATCTTCAGTTTCAATTTCATATTCTAAACTATCTGTATCTGTGAATAATAATTGTGCTTTTTCTCCATAGTTTTTCTTAATATAATTGTAATGAAAATCAAACATCAACATCTTATTCAAGTCCAAAACACTCATTCCAGTATATATGGGTTTATTAAATATTATCTTAGTTTTCTTCATATGCACCGCAATTAAATTTTCTGAAAATATTGTACATTTATCATAGTTTGTTTTTCCAAATAATTTTAATGCTTTTTTTTCACAATTAACTAATTGTATGTCTACTCTGTTTCTAATATTTTCCATAGTTTTTCCAAATACAGAATTGTTCATTAGTTTGTAAAAATCTTTTTCAAAATCGCTTTTTGCTTTTGCTCTCATGTTTGTATTTAACATTATATATGATTTCATCCATTCTTCTTCTCTAAATTTTATACCTCTATGTATTTTTTTCAATTTCAACCCCCGTTCCATATATTTTTTTAATGTTTCATGATGAACAATATATTTTTCTTTATCATATAAATTTGGAACAAGTTTTTCCACACCATCAATTTTCATTCTTTCTGGTGCCAATGGATAATCATTATGCCAATCATGGAACTCTTGTGGATATTCCAAATCAACTTCCAACACACATGGAACTTCTTCCCAATTGTTCAATTCATCTACATTCATCCATTTGAAATTACTTACAGGAAGTTTTTTGCTCATTGCCCAACCATATAAATTATTTGCATCTAAATATGGAATATATTTTGTTGGTTTATCAGAATCATATTCACAGCTTGCGCCAGCTCCACCGTCCATATATGGATTATTTGCTTTTGCATATCTCTTACTAATCATAGACATACCTCCTCTTATGCCTTTCTCAAACATTAAAACTATGTCTGGATCTTTTAAAAGATCCAACTTTACTTTTGTCATTTTCAACAATGCGTCCCAAGAAAGTCCTGGTGATGTGTAATACCATGCGGGGTCAAGTCCATAATTTTCCATGCAAATCCTTCTAAAATTTTCAAAAACATCTGCTAGTATTAATACATCCGTAACCATATACAAATCGTGATAATTTCTCATTGTCTCCATTTCAAATTCATTCCAAACATTTTTTGCATGTTCATATTCTTCATCCGTTATTCCTTTGTCATTTAATTTTGAATAAAATTTTTCCTTCTCTGGTAATTCTGTTTCATCTAATTTTTCCAAACAGTCCATATATTCATATGGGAAAACCCCCTTTTTTAACATCAAATCTCTTTTTCTCCCGGTAACAACTTTATTGACATTATGAAATTGGTCTTTTTCTAAATTATTTCCCAGACTTTCCAAAGATGCGCTCATGAATTTAAAACTATCTATAAATCTTATTTCTCTCATAATACTAATCCTTCTACCTTTTTTGTCTTTATAATTATCAACTTCAATTTCCTTGCTGAATGAAATATATTTTTCTTCAGTTTTTGGAATACAATCAATATTACCCTCAGTAACTCCAAGATTTTTAATAAATATATGACTGTCATATCCCTCTAAATTATGGAAAAATACTGGTATAAAATTTGGTTTTTTCATTTTTAAATTACACCTACTATGTGCAGCTCCTCTATATTTTCCAGTGAAATGATCATGATCTCTACATTTTTTAAATGCTTCAGAATGGCCTTCAAATTTTCCTCCACAGGCATAACATTCTTTTGCAATTTCAAAATCTTTTTCATCCTCTTCTGTAAATATCATCTCCGCTTCCACTTTAAATTTTTCATAAATTTCTTTAACAACCTTTTCCAACTAATCTACAAATATCTTACTAACATCTTCATCTTCTGAATGTTTGGTATATCTCACAGCTTTTTCATAATAATCACCGCTTTCACAGTCGACTATGTCGCTTTTCACAATAAAACAAAATCCAGATGGTTCATGTTTTTGATACGTGTCGGTCTTTGACCGTTGCACCGTTTTTCCACCCGCAACACCACCTTCAGACCGCAAGTGGTCAATGGGTTTTAAAAAACATTCAAAATCGGCATATATCACAAATGGAACTTTGTGCATCCTTTGATAATTTTCAAATTTAATACAATCTTTAATTTTTTCTCCATCTGGAAATATGGTTTTTACGCATTCCTTTGTTGAACAATATTCTAAATGATTTTCAAGAGATTTTTCAGTATTAAATCCATTCAAGCAAAAAGTACAAAAATTTCTTTTTCCTTTATGATTATTAACCTGCGTTGCCAGCAATCTACTTGTATTTTTAACCACACAATAATGTTTCTTTTTTCCATCAGATATCAATAAAAGTTGTATTTCTTTAGAATAGTGTTTACACTCAGCTCCGCTGTTTTCTCCATTCCGGTCGGCAAAGCCGTTTGGTGTTCTAAGAATTATTATTTCATCTCTCTTTTCTCCTGTTGCTTTATCTCTATAATTTGTCCTTTCAGCTCCAAATAATATTACTCCAATTTTATTATTTCTTTCAAATTTATCAATATCATGAAATGTGGCTGGAAAATTTACTCCCTCCCAGTTATATCCTTCAGCTTGTTTTCTCAAAAGTTTATCAATTCTCTCATTATCTCGTTCTTTCATATGTAATGCTCTTGTAACACTCCATTTAAAACACTCTTCATCATTATTTTTAATGTTTATGATTGCCTTCTTATTTTTCAAATGTTCTGATAATGGGATATATGATGATCCGCCAATAATTCTATATTTACTTATGAATAATTCCAGTTTTATAATTTTTTTTAAGTCTCCATCTACTACCTTTTTTCTGAAATGTTGCAAATGATTCAAGAATTTTATTCACCATTTTTTCATATGTTTCTTCCAAGTTTGTTCCTTCCAATATTATCTCCTGCTTTCTACTAAAATGTGCTACCTCTTGCAATTTTATTTCGGTGCGAGCAATATTTTTTTCCATTAAACAAATAAGAGACATTCTTACTTTTATTCCCTGCCGGTTTTCGTTTCTTTCTTGAATAATTTTTTCAATAATTGTCCCTTTCACATCGTTTAAGAAAGTGATGGGATCATAACCATCACGCTCTTCAGGATCATTAATTTCATATTTCCTTATGACATTCTTAAATGCCTTTTTTGAAAGAACTAGAGTAAATTTAAGTTTAGACGCCGCTTGCGGTCCAGAGGCGGTTTGTGATTTTTCCTGTATTTTGTTAAATATATTTAAAACATTTTCTTTTAAATGATTATACCAATTTATTTTTTCTATTCCTTTGTTTACATTACCGCTTGCGGACCGCAGGTTTCTATATTTATCAAATAAATTAATTACTTCTTCTTTAGACTTGTTAAATAAATTATTTGCTTTTTCTTTAGACATTTCAATCAAACTTTTAATTTTTGAAACATATTTTTTTGGTTGTAATATATTTTTAAAATCATAACCAGGATTTGGCGTATCAAGTAAATTTCCTCGCTTATAAACATTTTTTGGTTGCAATAAAGGAACATTAATATTTGGAACATCTGTGTCCAATATATATTTTGACATATCACTCTTTTATTATATATATTTTTTTTCTTAAGTAGAAAAAAAATTTTTTTTTCATTTTTTCATCTTTTCATCTTTTTATTATATAAAAAATTTTTACTTAAGTTCAAAACGACTCGCCAGAAAAAAAATTTAAATTTGTGGAATTTTCTGGAAAAATGTGGAAAATTCTGGAAAATTGTAAAATTGGAAAATTTTGGAATTGGAAAATTCTGGAAAATTCTGGAATTTTCTAGAAGGTGCTGACGTCAGCAAAAATAGAATGCGCCAGAACCCGCATATTACAACTACTTAGCAAAACCGATTGCATTTGGATTCAGCACAGAAGTTCTTAACTTAATGAAAAACTACTTAATCAATAGACGCCAAAGAGTGAAAGTTGACGGGCTATACACTATGTGGAGAATTATTCTACTAGTTAACTACAAGGTACTCTACTAAGGCTACTTTTATTTAGCATTTTTATGAATGACTTGAATTCCACATGGCTTGGTTTCCTTTGTCTTTTTGGGGCGAATATATTCAGTGATCCTGTCAATTAACTGTCTAAAAAGCTGGTAGCACTTTCTATGTAAGGGTTAGACAATGGTCAAGTGTGCTCTATGGGATATAGTTCGGCCCCTCGTGGCCTTCTATCTAATTCTCGGGGCTCCCAGAGCACGAGTGACCACTGTCTAACCGTATTAGAGAAAGGTTATACCCACAAAGGGATTTAAAGTTATTCACACAATTTTCAAAATGATGAAGCCGCAAATGTTTTTTTTAGAGGACGTTTTGCGAGGAGACTTTTGTGATTGTCGATTAAATATTCATAGTTTTAAAAAAGGTTGTGTTCAAGTAGCGTGGTAGAGATGGCAAATTCGTTTTAGAGGATGACGGAATTAACCAACGCAGAAGAGCTGGATGTTATTTTTGCCATTCAAGATTTGATTGCTCATGGAGAGGAAAGGAATATTGGAGAACACTTGGAAGACGATCGAGTGGGGGAAAGCAGATTTCAGCATATAGTTTCCGAAAGTGAAATAAAGAAAAGAGAAACTGACAGAATACCGAGGAAATCTCGTGAAAATACTTCATGGGTAGTAAATTGTTTTCGTGCATGGGCTGAACCCCGCAATAAAAAAATTGAAATGCTTCAAGAATAATACTCTTCCGTTCCTTCTGATCTACGAAACACTAGGCCTGAAGAAGTAGACAACCGGCTTACAAAATTTATTTTAGAATCAGTGAAAAGGGATGGCAACTTGTATCCGGTTAGTTCTTTGTACAGCATTCCTTGTGGTTTGCTCAGGCCTTTTGGCGAGGAACTGAAGCGCTTCGATCTAAATATCCTTGCAAAAGATGAACCCCAATTTGCATCGTTCAGGAAGGCGTTAGGCTCCAGAATGGAGATGACAGCCGCAGGTACTGGGGTAAAGACAAACTCAGCGGACCTATTTACGACAGATTACGAAAATCAGCTTTGGGAGTCAGGAACAATTGGTTTTCATTCATCCAAAGCACTAAGGTCCGGGGTGTTTTTTTGTAATTGCAAGATTTTTGGTTTTTGGGCCATGAATGAACATGTTAGTCTCGTCGAGGAGCAGTACAAGTTTGGAAAAGATTCTTGGGGAGAGTTCATGGTATTAATTGGACGAGTGAGCAAGAATGTGCAGGGTAGATTGCGACAACGAAAGGTTAATGTGAAACATGTCAGGCAATACGCACAACCACAGATTCCTCCATGGGTGGTTCGTCTTTTCAGGGAATATTTGAAATGTATACCAGGAAATGGACGATTCTACAGAAAACCATTGCCAAGCGTGGAAGAAAGGGACATGAGGTTTGGAATTCAACCTTTTGGGGTGACTACTTTGTCAAAGTATTTACGGTCTATGTGTCTAGATACCAAGATAAATCTATGGGGAAGGCGAATGAGGAATCACTCTTGTAAGGTGACGTGCGCTGCGACGCTGTACGAAAGTGAAGTGTTTGACGAACCGACCATTATGTCCAGAACAGCTCACCGAAGCGTTGCAGTTCGAAGCTACAAAATTCCAAGCGATGTACTGATATAGTCTGGGTAAGACGCTCTACAATCACCAATGACACTGACGACAGGTGAAAAAATGGTTGCAGGAAAAAAAACGGATGGAAGATGATATGGAGGTAAAGCCATGCTATTCTGCAACTTCAGTTTCCACAAAGGTTGGTATGTTATTTACTTTAAAGCATGGTGAGATGAGTGTTATTTTGCAATTTCAGTGATGCTGACTGTTGCTTGTTAAAAATGAGACGTTGAATTCTTTCAGTATTAATGAACAATGTGACATTTTTGTGTTTTTGTTGGTAAAAAAAACATGTTCAGTGTAGAGTACAGAATATCACAGTTGTGTTTGATTAAATAGTACTTTGGTATATTTATGGTTAGAGAATTGTTTGTTATTATATTAGTGGGGAATATTCTACTAATTCTCCCTTTTGATACTCCCCTCTGATATTCCTCCATATATTCCACAGTACGCTACTCCTTATCTTTCTTCTCTTTAAAAAAAAAAAAACACCAAGTACACTTCAACAATACACATTTTAGCAAGCCTTACTAACACGTGTAAAATATCTCATATTTTAAATACCAAAAAGCAGTTGCTTATATTGAATGCACATGACTTAGCTTGGCAAATGCTATCGTCTACCTTAAATTCCTCTGTTGCTGGCCATTTATGTAGCAGTCCTTGCTTCTGTGTAAAACGTCTGAAACAGACTCTTTATCTTTTTGTCTAACGCCTTGGTAAGTATGAAGAGAACTTATATACTTATGATCTGTTCAGTCGGATTCGATTCAACACTAATTTTATGCTCAAAAAATCTCGACCGTCTCACCATGTTTACCATGTTCTAGTATGTTAAACCAACCAAAATGTTCATACATCTGTTGCATTATTTCAACGCTTCAGATGCGCATTCCGAAAGGTCCTCAGAACAAAAACATCTCTTTGCAATTGTCTCTCACATCAACCTCGTCATCAAGCCATTCTAAAAGGATTGCGGAGGCTTCGTCATCTTTTAAGAAGCCATGTTCACGGCAGTAATCAGTAAGACTTTCAATTTTCATGTAGTCGAACGCTGCGTCTTCTCCCGTAAATAATCTCGGCCAAACCTTAAAATCGAACACGGTCATCCACGGTGAACAGGTTTCGTTTTTCGTCGTCTTTGAAGGAAATCGGAGGTCAATGATGTAATTGTGGTAGCTTGGTAGATATATGATTTTATGCGCATCAGAGTCCCTTCAGAAAGTTTTTCTAAGTAATAGCTTCAGAACATGCGCCTGAAATCGAAGGTGCTGAACGACCCCGTACGTCTTTCTAGATATTTGGCGTATGCCAAGCTAACTTCAACGTACAATTGCATGTCCGTACGCTAATTTTTCAATCCCTGCGCGCTAGCCGGTTTCTCGGTCAAACTCAACCAATTCGTCGAATCTTTCGATTGTATTCCTCTTTGCAATTGGCTGGTTTGTTGAAGCTCCTTTAATAGTAAGCCGAGATTCGTTTGACCAATTTTGCTGCATCTTTATTTTGTTTCATTTGCTCTGATTGGCTCAACAGTTTAAGGCGTTCCTTAACAGCATCAGCTATTGGCTTGGCAGTATAAACTTTAAAGATTTTTGCCGAATTTGTGATGTTATCTTGCCGAGTTTGCTGAGGTATGTCATTTTTCCAAGACTATCACGTTTCATCGGTCGTTACCACGGAATAAAGAATTAATCAGAAGTCTCACTTCGAGTCGGCACTTTGATGTTTTTGTCCCACCGGATGTTGCATCGTGCATCCCGGAGGCCGGCCAGCCGCCGCGTTCTCAGCAAGTGTAACTTGCCCAAATCTCGAGGAAAGAACGAGTTTCACTAACTAAAGCGATGTCTTGGAGTCTAATTAAGAGTTTCAAAATACATTTTCTGGACACTCTAGAGCACACAAAATGGGAAAAATTTGGAAATCGTTTAAGTACAAGGTTTCCTAATCTAACTTGCTATGAGAACATAACTGTTTCTAAAAACTGGCAATACAGTTAATAAACTTGCTAAATGTAGTAACGTGATACAGTAATAATGACTAACTTAATTAACTTAATAGATAACCAGACTAATGAATTTATATTTGAAGTTCAAGTGAAATAAATACAATTGTAGTCAGTAGACGGGCGTATGAGCATGTTATTGAGATAGTACACAACACTAAACAAAGTTATTAGTCCTTAAATATTTGTCGCACAATTAGTACCTCAATCACTTTTAGTCTGCCACCATCAAGTTGAGCTGTTACTCTTGAAAACCTTTCACAATAGATCTTGTATGGCTTTTACTTTTTTCTTGTACTCTCTTTGGTAACAGTCCTTCTTATAATCTATAGGTGCAGCAGCCAAAGTTTGACCCAGACTAGATGTGTTGGTCAGTGCTGGTACACCTGATGCAGCTACCAAATGAGGAATGTTCCCTAAGCTTTTGGCAGAATTCCTTACATAAAAATCAAGTGACTTAATGAACAGTTCATTCAAAGTCACTATTGAATAAAGCAGCACTCCTCTTTCATCAACTTTCCTTGCTATTCTTGCAACAACCTGATTAATGCTCTTTCAATTAGATTTTCTTTACTATTATACCTGCAATTATTTTCTAAAGAGAGAAACCCAGGCTATGATGAGTATACACAAAGCATTATTTTGTAAAATGTTTGTACTTGAATGTAAAGGAGAAAACATTACTATAAATATATCATCATTAAAATGGAAATGATGAATTTTGTTTCAAAATAACTTAGAAGCACAGAGGGTTGTACATACAATGGCCAAATTTGCTTGGTTTTGGTAAGACATTCCCAATGCTAATTCAAGTTACCACCAGTACCATCCAGCTGTGATTTTTTGAGAGTTTCCATTTGAAACCAACTTCAGTTTAGATGAGACCACTCACTAGTCACACACTTATATACTGTTTTAATGATACATCCATATTTGTAATTTTGGGAAATCATGACTAGTTAATGAGTATACTGAAAGCCAGTCTGGCTTACATATGGAATATCCTGGTCATTAAAAATTTAAAATTTCCATAGACATGGTGGACTAAACTACTATACGTTAAAAGTAAAATTGTAACAAATTTTTTTTCAATTTTTTCATGTGGTACTCTTGCCACTTCTCTATAGTTATATATTTATAGCACTTTAAAAGCTTAAAAAGTCATTTATGCTGCACTTCCATGCCTTGAAATGAACAGGAATTATCAGGGTTTGGGGCGGGCGGTGGAAGTAATTTTGGAAACTACATGTTCAAGCTTGAAATTTGCAGGCAGATTACTAATAATGATAATGGAAATTCAAATTTTTCTGTGATTCGAATATTTTTTTAATGAAAAGATGCAAACTTTGCCACATTTCTTAATGGTTCTTCACTAATTTAATTCTCAATTAGCAGTGCATGAAAAGTTATTGCATTTGATCTTTAATACAGTAAGACAAAAACACATAAGTCATGCTTCAAAATAATGATCACTTACATCTTTGTAAACATGTTTCACATCACTTGGGCATTTGTCATTGTGGTCAGTTATGACTTGTGAGAGTACCATTTGAAATATAGTACGTGATGCCTAATACAACCATGCTTTCTCAATGAAGTATAACTTGCTGTTATTATAGTACAAATGCGAACATATGAATAATGGAGCTAATGATTGACTGCAATCTCTAAGCTGGGATTTACAGAATGCAACATACTGCAATATACAAGTTTCTATACCAGCAGTGATGAAAATTGCATAAAATATCGTCATGAGGTCCCATTTTGAAATACAGAAGAAACCCCTTGCGTCCAAAAAGACTGACAACGATCACTCAGCCAAATGGAACCTTTGGCAACTAAAAATGAAAAGCAAACAGAAAAACAAAAAGACATCGAATTACCCGCAACATAGCAGAAGAAAGTTTACAGGTAGTCCTCGGCCAGAAGAAGAGGGAATAAGGTACCGACTTCTGTAACATTCTTGACGTTTATAAATATTGTTTAACTAAACAGTTTAGCCAAATACAGTACGAGTTCAGATTTTTAAAGCTAGAATAATACGCTAAATCATCACACAATGACTAAACTCTTAATCGCTTTCATTTAAAAGTTGAATGCAAAGCAGTGGTCAAGATAATTCAGAAACGTTCTAGAAATGTTGAGCATAGTGTTGTTCTTGTGTCGTAAACCTCGTCATTTGAGATATTTCCTTTCATCGCGCGGATCCTCAAGTGCTTAATAAAAAAAAAACTCTGATTCTAAAAAGATATTAAATCGAAACGCACAATGTATAATAAATGCCGTAAGTCGTAGCAGAGACCTGCTGTTGACTAAGATTGATTCTTTGTTATGAGAGTGAACGAATCAGCAAATGAAGTGAATAGTTTGTTGCTAAAAATGAGCTAAATACTCCTCAAAAATTATGTTTATACGGCTTCTAAAAAAATAAAAATGTTTCTTTACCTTCATTTTAAAAGGAATAAACGTAGAATGAAAATTGTCCGGAATCTTCTCCAGATTCAGTGGTTCAACTTCGATTTCTTTACTTTTCGCCATATGATTCCTTGTCGCGCTTGCTGGAGTACACTTGCTGAGAACATGGCGGAAGCCGTTCATGCGTATTGAAAAAATGGGGACAGCTTTTCCTCGGATTGAGACTCCTGGTTACTTCCTTATTCCGTGACCCGTCGGACAACAAATAGTCCAATGTTGGAATTATTTTTAGTAAGCTATGCACCCGTGAAGGGATGCAAACCAATCATAAGAACTGATTCAACTGGCGGGAGCACCCGTCAGCACCAGCAAAAATACATCAAATTTCAAAATGTTAGAAAAACCAATCGCGTTAGAGCAGGTGATTCAGATCAAGGATTATGTTGGCTACCGCTGAACACGCTAAGTACAGTACGGCCACAGAATAAAGAACCAGAAGTCCCACTCACTACGAAACTTCTCCCATTTTTTTTTAACTGTGCATGTCCGCATCCGCCACGTTCTTGAAGGGTATACTCAGCGCGTTTCAGCTCGAAACAATATGGCGAAAACCAAAGTTGGCTCACTAAAACTGTTGTATTTGGAAAAGTAAGTGGACGATTTTCATTACATTTTTGAATCAATTGAAGAGGAGGTAAGCAATTATTTCTTTACTAGTTTGGTAACGTATAAACGACTTTTTCGAGTAGAATTTAGATTGTGTTTACCGGCGTCTCTGTGGCTTTCAGCCCTTAGTACGCTTAATACTTTCATGTGATCGGTCTCTCCATTGATCTCTATATAACGATCAGCGGGTCTCCCTTTTACGAGCATAATCGTTGGGTGTTAAGCAGAGCAAAATGCTAAAATTACTACTGTAATTTTATGATTTCTGTCTAGGGCCCTGGAAAGCTACTGGAAAAACAGCTGTTTTCTGAGTACTCCTGCAATTCTCCTGGAATTTTGTAAAGAAGTTGAAACTAGACAAACCAGAACTGCCAATTCGTACATTCACAAAAGTTCCTTTTTTCATACACAAAATAGATTTGTTTGCTTTTGTCCTTGCTTTTCTGTCAAATCCAAATCAAATTGATTCTTGAATTCATAATTCCTTAATTCCTGTATTGAAACCAACATAATGTTGTACTGTAGTCATAAGGAAGAGTACACTCTTGCTCTTTATGCTAAAGAAGAAAACTAAGGGTCAGATCCTGGAAAAGTAGTGTTGCTACCCTGGTTAACTCCTGGAATTTTGTGATCTTTTATCAATACAAGCCCTGTTTAATATTGATACTAGGAAAATTCAGAATATCAAGTTTTTTTATGGACTGGCTTTTTATAACTTTTCCTTTATATAGTGACACGGTCACAGATGGTGAAGGTCCTGTTTCAGGGTCTGTTTCAAACTTAAAATGTACTAGTCAACATGGAGGCGAAGGCTGGATTTCATTTGGAGAATTATAGTGTTGCCCAGCTTATTCTTTGGTGTCTTATAGCTTATTTACATTCCTATCCCAACTACAAGGTCATTCGGATTAACCCAATATGATGCAAGCACACAGAGGATTACCTTCTGATGAGAATTCAAACTGTGGAAGGAAACATTTAAAACATGGAAGTGCCTTTCAGGGACACTTTATAACGGAAAAAATGATTTTTTATGAGCTATATGGTTGTTGTATTTACAATATAAATTATTTCTAAAATTTAAATTGTATTATAACACAATGGTAAAGACTGGGAAACCTGAATAAGTAGTTTTCTGAATTCCAATAATGAACAGCATTTCTAGAGGATCACTGCGACCCACTGTTAAATAAACATACATTAAAGTTACTGGCAGGGATTGCAAATTTAATAAAATGTTGTACACTATCCAAAAACCAAGTCTTCTTATTTTTTTTAATTTCTTATTTTTCTTACTGTAAGTTATTGTAAGACAGAAAGCTGTCATTCTTAAAATCAATTTTATTGTTATAGATTAAGATGTCAAAGGTAGCTGCATGGTCTTACCCACACAAGTAGTGTATAATATGGGGGTATGAGCACACTTCCATCCAGGTGCACTTTTTTGCTATTAAAAATATTTGTTGTTCATGCATTTTTTTGTTAAAATTACCATTTTTTGGCATACCCCCATATTATATACTACTCTAACATAAACTCACCATATTTTCTAAGTGGCAATCTACTTTTAATTTTAATCTTTTACTGGTGAATTAGAAGGATCTTTATTATTTTCTGTAGGAATCTCTACAAGTTTATTAATTTTATATATTAGGCTGTCTTTTATAATGACCATAAGCATAACTTTTAATTCCATCTTCCAGAATATAACGTTTATCATCAAAGCATGATAATGAGATCTTATTAATCTCATAACTGCTTAACTTATGTAAATTACTTCTTATTGTTTTCATTCTATGATGGAGTTGTTTTTTCTCAAATAATGTATCTTTATAATGTTTATATGTAAAGTCTTTTTTTATTATATTTTTCTTAATACCTTTAGCTGTTTTAACACCTTTTTCATTGTCTTTTATGTAACTGTACATTTTACTTTGTAGTCCTATAAATTGTACTATTGGAATACCTGCTGCTTCATCTTTCATTTTTCCGATTACTTTCTTGTTTTCTTTAAAGTAAAAAGTAGAGTCCACAGAATACTCACTATTATCAGTTCTTTCTTCTCATAGAGATCATTATACACATCTTCTGTGGTAATTTCATACATTAGACTGTCGGTATCTGTGAATAATAATTTTGCATTTCTATATCCATATGTTTCCATTATTACATTATAATGGAAATCATACATACGATTTTTTGACAATTCTAAAATACACATTCCTACATAAGCAGGTCTATTTAATGTTAATACTTTTTTATCTTATGGATAGCAATAAGGTTTTTATCAAAGACTTTACTACTTACATCTGTTGGTTTTGATACCCATTTAATTAATTTCTTTTGATCTGTAATTAGTTTGACATCTACTCTCTTACGTAAGTTTCCATGGTTTTACCATAAACCGCATTATTCATTAATTTAAAGAAGTCCTTTTCAAATGCATTCTTAGCATTTGTTCTCTTTTTAGTGTTAAAATCTATGTATTCTTTCAACCATTTTGATTGATTAAATTCCTATACTCTGTGGATCTTTTTTAACTTCATTCCTAAGGATAAATACAATTGCAAATTTCTGTAATGTGTAACGTACTATTTTCTTGTTATTTAATGTGGTTATTAATTTACTTACAAGCCCCACAGATATTTTATATTTATTCTCTATAATTTTACAATATTCTGTCAATTCGTCTTTCTTTACAGTCTTTTCTGGTGCTAATGGATAGTCATTATGTAGGTTATGTAATTTCTTTGGATATCCTAAGTCTACTTCTAATAAAAGTCCTTTTTTGAATTCAGAATTATATAAGTCTAAATTAATAGAAGATGGATCTTTCCATTTAAATCTTCCAGTTTGTAATGATTAGCTCATTGCCCATCCATATAAATTATTAGCATCAAGATACATTATATATTTACTATCCTCTAATGGATTATAATTTTTCATATATTTATTATTTGCGGAACCATATCTGTCCACAATGTAGGAAATACCACCTCTCATTCCTTTCTCAATAAATTGGAACATGTCAATGTCACTCATTAATTCCAATTCCACACCAGTCATTTTTAACATAGCATCCCAAGCAAGACCAGGACTTGTGAAATAATGACATAGATCCAATTTATAGCATTGCATACAGGTTTTTCTAAAGTTCTGAAATACATCTGTAAGTAGCAATACATCTGTTTTTAAATAAAAATTATGGTATTCTCCTAAGTTATTCATATGGAATAATACCCATACTTTTCTTGCATGTTCATATTCTTTATCAGAAATATGTTCGTCATTTAACACACTATAGAATTCTTCTTTACTTGGTAATTCTGTTTTTTCAAATCTTTTAAAAGAATCCATGTAGTCATAAGGATACACACCTTTTTGTTTCATAAGATGAAATTCCTCCTCTATTGAAAAAGCTTCTTTTGTACACCTAAATGCTCCAATTGGTAAACAATTTGCCAGGTAATCTAAACTTCTAGACATAAATTGGAAACTATCCAAGAATACAAGATGATTACCTAACATAAATGACATATATCTTTCCATATTATTTGGAATAACATTTATTTTCCTATTAAATTTACCAATCTCTGGCATTATAAAGTGACTATCATATCCAAGTAAATTGTGAAACATTACTGGTATTCTCTCTGTTAATTTATAATTTATATTACATTTCTGATGTGAAGAACCTCTGTATTTACCAGTGATATGGCAATGGTCTCTAACTTTAACATCACATGGTTCATATTCATTACCACAAATGTGACAACTATCAGCTCCGCTGAAGGCCTTTTCTTCAACTGCTGTTATTTCCAGTTGCTTGTTCAAATGCTTCTTCATAGTCTCTTTACACCATTTTTCTTCCTCTAACATCTTTTCAAGGAATTTATAAACTGTATTTTCTCCTCTATACATTTGTAATGGTTTGCTAAACTGATCATCATAACCACATGCCACTTTATAAGCATAACTGCAATCCTTATGCTTTTGATATTCATCAGTGTATGACTTTTTTTTTTGATTGTTTAGCGCTATGGATTTTTTCTACTATAGCTTCAAAATCCGCATATATTACAAACGGTACTTCTAATTGTTTATGATAGTTCTTAAATTGCACTTTTTCACCTTCATTTGGCATGTTTATTGCTTGTTTACCATTTATCATTATACAGTTATTTTTATGTCTGTCTAATATATTTTCAGAAGAAAAACATTGCAGACAATACATACAAAAGTGTTTCTTATCTTTGTGTTTTGTTTGGTTATACATAAATTTATTAAAGTCATAAATCAGAACATAATGGGAGTTGATAAGTAATATATTCATAACATTGTTATGTTTTTCTTTTGATATATAAATTGGAAAAGGTGTTTGCTCTTCCCAACCAAATACATTCATATTTATATTATTTTGTTTTTCCACTTTAGGAATGTCTTTTAACATTACAGGAAATTCCACATTATTATAATCTAACTGACTAATAAATTCTTTGTCAGTGTTTTTAATTCTTTGTGGATTCTTATTTTGTTGAATTTAAATGTCTAATATGACACCATCTGAAACATTCATTATCCTTATTCTGTAAATTAATAAGACCTTTTCTATGATGTTGTAATTCCTTAGGTAATTCTACATAAGAACTGCCTTTTAATGGTTGATTCCTAGCAAAATTAATAAAATGTTGTTCAACTTTTTTAATAGTCCATCCTGATCTTTCTGATATCCATACATCAATCTTATTGAGTATTTCTTCATTTGATTTATCCAAACTTTTTTCCAGATCTGTATTATTTATTACTATATTTGGTTTGCTATTAAAATATGCTTTCTTAAATATGGTTTGTATCTCTCCGCTTTTATCTAAGACTTTAGTTTTCCTAAATGTAACCACTAAAGTCTGCATGTATTTATAACCTTTCATCTCTTTTAATAGATCCATAACAACATTATTAACGCTAATAAATTGCATTTTTGGATCTTTTGAATTTATAATTTTAACATTATAACTTCCGACAAATCCTTTTAATGCTTTTTTATTCTTAGTAATAATAACATCTGATCTGTCTGTCTCTATATTGTACTATAAGCCCCTTTAAACCACTTTGAAAAGTATGGACAGCTGCAATCTTTATTCCATTCTAATTTCTTATACACAGCACCAAATAATCGGTCGTCAAACTTCTTCTTTGCTTTGGATTCAATCAAGTCTTTTAAAGTACCATTTAATGGTATTCCTCTTCTACTACAAAGCCTTATAATGTAATAATTATATCTCGATAAATTCCTTCCAGTGATTAATTTTTCCTTTCTCATAATGTCCAAAACTTTCATAAAATCATCAAAAATAATGTTAATATATTGACTATCAATACATTCCAGAAGTTTTTTATACATCCATTTACTTCTATTATGGACATGCTTCTTCTTATTTTTCAGCCATATATTTTCATCACCATTCTCCATTACTAACTAGATATGGACCACTTACAACGCCACATTTTTTACATGTATAATATCCATTAACAACAATTCTTTTCATATTACAATCATAATGATACTATACAGTATTCATCATATATTATATCTATATAATTATTTCTTTAAATATATTTAAAAAGTATATATCCACTGGCAGTACCAATCACACTTATTGTTAAATATTGATAATCCTTCATTTCATCACTCGGTTTATAATGATCTGATAATTGTGGTTCTTTATATTGTATTGATTGAATCTGTCTCAGTTCATCTAATACTTTATTTGTTGTATTTATATTTCTATTAGTATCTGCCAACTCCTGCCGGAATTCTTGGATTCTATCATGTTGTTTTACTTCATTTTCATAGAACTCTTGTTTAGTTTTTGCTAGGTTTTCTAATGCTTTATTATGACGTTTCATTTCCTCTTCATAACCATTTTTATCAATCATTTTAAGCAAATATCCTGCACCTCCAAATGAAACAGCTGCAAATTTTGTTTGTAAAGCACCAGCAACTAATGCCATTTATTTATATAATTAATCAGATTTGAATGGATCTGTTGGAATATATTTCTTATTCTGTAACTATTTTACTAATGAGTTTCGAAAGCTTTTAAATTTAGCGGTAAAAAATTGCCATTTTTCTGTTCAACGGCGAAGTCTATTAACAAGTTGATGGCGTTGCCATGGGTTCTCCCCTGCGACCTCTCTTTGCGAATATTTTCCTTTCTCACTATGAGACTGTTTGGCTTAATGATTGCCCGTCTAATTTTAAACCGTTGTTTTACCGTCGTTATGTTGACGATTGTTTCATTTTATTTCGTTCTCCCGATCACGTTATTCCGTTCCTCAATTATCTCAACTCTAGGCATTCCAAAATAAAATTTATGCATGAATTAGAAGTCAACAAATCCTTGCCGTTCTTAGACATCAATATCGTCCGTTCCAATGGTTGCTTTTTAACTAATGTTTACCGCAAACCCACTTTTACAGGTCTTCTTACTTCCTTTGATTCCTTCATTCCGTTTTATCACAGAATGGGTTTGATTTTCTCTTTACTTAACCGCTGTTTCAGTATTTGTTCTACCTACGTTATTTTTCATGTCGAACTAGAAAAACTAAAACGCATTTTTATTAACAATGGTTATCCGGTAAAACTTCTTGACAGATGTATCGCCTCCTTTCTAGACAAAGTCTTCTCCAAATCAACTAAATTGCTTACGACTCCCAAACATGTTGTTTACCTCTCTTTACTATTTACTGGGGTACATTTCTTTCATATCCTAACTCAGATAAAAAAACTTTTCTCATCCGCTTTTCCTCACATCAACATCAGGTGTGTTGCTCACCCGTCGCTTAGACTTTTACATTTCTTCTTTTTTAAAGACAAGATTCCTCTACGCTTAAGATCGTATGTAGTTTATCATTTTACGTGTCGAAGCTGCGGAGCTTCGTATGTCTGAGAAACCATCCGGCACCTCCATACACGCGTATCTGACCATATGGGAATCTCACCTCTCACAGGTAAAAAGCGCACTAACCCTCCCCTCACCAGTATTCTTTCATACCACCGTGACACGGATCACCCAGTCTCCTTTGATGATTTTAAAATCCTTTCTTCCTGTCCTTTTAAGTTCGAACTTCTCTTACGAGAAAGTCTACTCATTCGCAATCTTAAACCCTCTTTAAATGCCAATATTGGCTCAGCACCACTTTTCCTTTTATAATTTCTTCTTTACTCTTCCATGCTGTTAGTGTT
The DNA here is from genome assembly GCA_030142905.1 of Heliopora coerulea. Taxonomy (NCBI): domain Eukaryota; kingdom Metazoa; phylum Cnidaria; class Anthozoa; order Scleralcyonacea; family Helioporidae; genus Heliopora; species Heliopora coerulea. The sequence goes on from JASJOG010000210.1 coordinate 419,603, forward strand.
ACTCATACCTGTAACTTTTATTTTTAGTACGTCCTCTGATTGGTTAATGCATGAATATTATTACACTCTGTAACTATATACTTAGGCTTTAGGCAGTTATGTAAATTATTCACTGATAATGTTGTGATGGATACAACGAAACGTCAGAACTTTATTAAACATTATGATTTTACTTCTGTGTCCGACTCGATGGCTTTCATAAAGATATTTTGCTAGGCTTTGATATTCCTCTTGGGATTACGTTTTCCGCCTAGTCAATCCATAGTTGATGTTTTAAAGAAACAATGTACTTCCTGCCACACCAACCGCTAGTTTTGCAGTGTCTTTTAAATCTATTGCATCTGTTAGTTTCTCTTTCAATACTTTTTACTAATCATGGATAATCCTACAACACCAACAGTTACCAATGTTGCATCATATAATTCATTCATAATTTCTTTCTCTTGCATTTTACTTATATATAATATTTTATATTTTATCAGCTCAGCTGATTCTATGGAATTTTATTAAATGGTTGTTTAAAGTGTTGTTATTTCTAAAACGATTTCTACAATATAAACATTCTATTCTAGTATTTTCCATGTAAATTATAATTTCTTTGATACATTCATCATAATCACTGGATACTAAGCATTTATATTTATTCCATTCATATTTCTTTAAATTTTCCTTTTGTGGTTCTGACAATGTTCCATTAGTTTTTGGTGTTTGAAATTCAATACAAAAGCTATTATAATGTTTATGTAAACTATTTATAATAAGATCTGGTTGTCCTTTTTGGTATCCTTTTTTATATGAACTAATTCTCTTTGATACAGTGTCTTGCAATTCTCCTACTCCTGCGGTAAGAAGTGCATCAGGATAATGTTTCTTTATAAAATGAACAACTCTAGTGTGTAAATTGTATTAATTTTCTATTTTAAAAGTGTTCATTTTTGGATTATTAAATGTGCTAGCAGATAATCTGTAAAAACCGTATTTTCTAATGGAAGGTGATACTTCATTAGTAACCCATCTTTTGAATTTTTTTAGCTGCTTCTAATTCAGATTTTAATAATAATGAATACATTCCACTTTCATTTATAAAAATACACCAATAAGTTTTTCCAAGGGGTAACGAAATGTTACCCCTGCTATTGAAGGGTAAAGTCTTCTTATCTTCATGGTCAACATGATCTATTATTGCTTTTTTACTATTTTTATAACCTAATAAAGAAGCAATTTTTTTTGGCTTTAAACCAAGGATTACCAGACTTATCAATATAAGCATTTATAGTGAAATTTAATCCTGTGTTTGTGTATTCTTTCAACTCCATCTATAATCTATATACATAATTCTTTAAGCCTCTTTAAAATTAGAAAAAATACACCAATGGACCTGACCTCGCTTGAAACGAGGGTAGGTATTTTTACCATTAAACCAGGAATTTCCAAGGTTCATAAACCTCTATTCCAAGGTATCTAGAAATTTTTTTGGTTTATCTCGAGGAACTTCAATTATTTTTACTTCTTTCTTATCATTATCAGCTAAGCTCTTTTTTCTTGCATAATACAAACTTACAATTGCTACTGTAACTCCTATAACATTTAATATTAGACTATAATTAATGTTACTTATATTTTCATTTTTATCTTCTTGTTGTTCCTTATGAAGTTTTCTTTCTTTATTAAGTTGTGCTAAACGTTTACCTGCTTCAACTCTTTTAGGATCTTTCTCTTTTAAAATAGTGGTTATTTTAGGTGTTTCTTCAGACATCTTATAGTATATCTTATGTTTTGCTTACAACAGTCTTGCAGTTATCTATCAGGTGATCTGTCAACATTCTTACACTAGATCTATTAGATATCTGTAAACAATCTGTCAGATTTCTTTGACATTCCATTAATAGTTGACAAAGATCTCTTACTTGTCATCCAGTACTTTTGTATCTGTCAAAGACATTGTCTCCTCAAATGGAATACCATTGAAGTATGTTTGAAGTTGTATTAAGATTTTATTATAACTTGTGTATGCAAATCTACAGCTTTCTATATGCTTATTTATATCACTTTTAGTAATATATCCTTGAATAATTACACTAACACCTGTAATGGATAAACTTATGAAATCTGTGAATGGGGCAAGAACACTTCCTATAACTGTGAGTGTTATAGAGGACATATTTAATGTTAATTTTGTTTTCTTTAACTTCTTATATTTCCCTTTATAACAAGTTGGTAATTTATGGTAATATGAATACCAATCTTTTAGCTTATTTACCTCTTCTTCTGTGAGTTTATTATTGATATCTAAATGTTTTATAGAATTTTTCTTCATTCAATATATAATATATTGTAAATTAATTCGTAATTAATTAATGGTGTATTACCGGAAGTTTGAACTGATATTATAAATAATTTATATTGAGGAAAATCTTGACCAAGTAAATTCTCAACTGTATTAGAATAATTAATAATATATAACCTATTAGGACTTGTTTGTGGAGTAACATAATCATATTTTATGTTTGTATTACTTAAAGAAATCCTATTTCCAATTGAAGTAACTTTTAATGTTCCATCATTTTTATAAGCTCTTAAATAAATATCAAAACTACCGTTAAGATTAGCATCTGACATTGAAGAACCGAGAAACATCCTTTCAACATTTAATCTAGTTGTATTAATAGGATTATAATAATATAATGGTGTATATGGATTGTTTAATGGAAAATATAAATCATCAGCTTTAATTGAAAAATCAAATATCTTTCTGTCAAAAGATATGAATTTTATGTCCACATAAGTCTTATTAGTGACATCATAATTTGAAGTTGGGAAAGTTGTTTGTTTTATCTTATAATATCCCATATTTATATTTCCATCTGCAATGGCTTTTAATTTCTTTCAGTTATCATCTACATACTTTTTTTTTTTGTTAAATGATTGTTATTTGTAGGAGCTGCAGATTGTGAAATAATAGCGTTATCTGCCATAATTATGTCTTCCTGACCGACTGCCAGCTGAGCTGTTTGTGTTTCAGTTTATCCATAGAAAAGACTCATTTATGTGTATTATAACAAATATTTGCTTATTATATAACTGCTTGTAGTAGATGATACTAATATGATGACTAAATCACTTTGTTTTACTTTTTTGTCTATATGAAAGTCGACTTTTGGCTTTACCTTCTGATCTTTTAATTTGTCCATACGAAAGTCAACTTTTGGCTTTACCTTCTGGTCAACTTTTGGTTTCTCTATATGACTGACTTTGCTTAGATTTTAATTAATACCGAATTTCATATTATCCGTGGCAATTCTAAGTTTATTATTAAATCCAGGTTAAGGATCTCTTAAAATAATTAAATTACTTGGTATTAGCCATTATTAATTAACTCTGTATCTTTTTTAGTAACACCATTACTCACAGTAGGAATGAACTTTTTATGATCATTAAGAGGATCTTTAATTGACCCAGTACCTGGCTTATTTTGAAGTCTATATTGATCTTGATTTGTTACACCTCTTTCTGGATCTTCTGTAAGAAGACGTCCCTGCCATGTCCATTTAGGTATATGGTCTTTAAGGAAAGTAACATTATATCTACGTAAAAAGTTATCAGCTTGAGTTGTTAGTTCCCTCATTACTTTCCTTATTGTGAAATATAAATGGAACCTCAGAGATGTTATTTGTTTATCAGTTTGACTATTAAAAGTCAGATGTTGTATTGATATTCCACAGTAATAAATTGCCAACCATGCACCAATATATGACTGGTAATATGGTTCCTTTAGATTCCATTTTACATTGTAGTTATTTGGTATTTTTAGTGGAGGAAGATTACTATTAAAATAGTCACTATTATTTACATATATTCTGAAGTTATTCACTAGGTAATTAAGTATCATATCAGTAGGGAAATTGTTATAGTAGTAATCAACACCATCTATTGGATATAATCTTTTATGTTTTTTACCTTTAGGAAGATCCATTATTGTTCCACTACTGTTCCATTTTGATAGGAATTGTTTGTGTGAATATAGATATCTTGTCATGGATTTGTCATTAAGAAATGTTTCACTTGTAATGTCTGTAATAATGATGTCACTATTTTTGAAATATATTGCAGTGTTTTGGATATCACCATTTCTTTTCAATGTTACATCAAACTCAAACTTTGATAGGTCTGCATTTGGATACTTTTTGATGAAATTAGCCATCATTTTTAACCTCTCTTTTCTGGAATTTTCCACAGCTTTATCATAATTATCTCCGTAATAGTTCTTTATGGAATCTTCCATCTATATACAATATACCGTACTATATATGAAGAAACTAATTATACTTATAAATGACAGCACAAAGAAATTGGAATTAGATGAATCATTTATAATTGAGAATGAAAACCCATATCTGTTGGTTAAGAAGGCTACTGTTTTTCGGAAGTATAATAATATTACTGCTTCTAGTAATGAAATTACATATAATGGTAATAAAATAACCATTGAAGATGGATATTGGACATTTAATATGCTCAAAAAAGAGATTGCGAGTTGTGGTAATGTAACTTTAGAAGCAAATAGATATGATGGAATATGTTCTATCACCACGGATAATACAATTAATTTGAAAAATTTAGGACTAATATTAGGATTCAATAAAAACCAAGTAATAACTGCTAATACGAAAACAAAAAGTGGGAAACATGTGGATACTAATAATGGTTTGGAATACATAGAAGTATCTTGTAGTTTGGTTAAAATGTCAGAAAATATCAATTTAAATGGAAAGGAAAGTAATGCTATAGCGGCATTACTAATAACCAGCACACAGTCGTTAAATGGTGGAGTTCAGCATTATTTTGACATTGAATCTAGAGTACAAATAGACAAAGGTGTTATAAATAAAATTGATTTCAATATTCCTGTAAATGTTGGTAAAGTTCTGTTGGATTTATACATAATGTAATTTATATGGACATAGAACAAGGATTGAGAGATATGTATTACAATCCAAAAACTGGCTATCAATCATCAGAGAGATTATATAAAAAAGCATTAGAAGATGGGTTAAATGTAAGTAGAAAACTTGTAAATGAATGGTTAAAATCACAGGATACATATGGCAGGTATAAACCAACTGTTAGAAAACATAAATTTAAAAAGACATATGTTGATTACCTTTGTGATCAAATTCAAATGGATTTAAGAGATATTGGGCAAGTATAAAAATCAAAATAAAGGATATTATTGGATATTAACAGCTGTTTAGATTCTTAGCAGATATGCCTTCGCTGTAGCAGTTTATAGGAAAGACACAAAGAATATGACTAAGGCAGTTGAAGAGTTATTAAAACAATATAAGAACCATTTTGATGACCAGCTGCCTAAACAAGCACAGTTTGATGATGGAAAAGAGTTTCATAATGTCGGTGTAAAAACATTATTAGAAAAACACGAAATAAAATACTTTTCTACGAAGTCGGATAAAAAGGCAGCTATTCTAGAAAGATTTAACAGAACACTTAAAACTGCTATGTGGAAATATTTTTACTTATAAATGGATTGATGTTTTGGACCAATTTGGGTATAATTACTATAATACTAAGCATAGAACTATGTTAATGAAACCAAAGGATGTGAGCAAAAAGAATGAAGACCCAGTGTGGACAACTTTATATGGTCATGTCAATGCTGAGTCACCATTACCTAAATTTAAAATAGGAGATATGGTTCGGATCTCTAAATATAAGTCTGTTTTTACTAAAGGTTATGAGGCTAACTTCACAGAAGAACTGTTCAGAGTAATTAAAGTTATACGTGGTTATCCAAATGTGTATGAAATAAAGGACTTGGAAGGTGAGCCATTTGTTGGGAAGTTTTATAAAGAGGAGTTGTCAGGTGTTAATAAGAAAGATGATGTTTATAGAGTAGAGAAAATACTTAAGAGAAAAAAGGTAAAGGGTAAAAACGTGGTTTTAGCGAAATGGCTGGGTTATGACAGTAAACATAATAGTTGGATTCCAGAAAGTAGTGTTCAAGACATAGAATAGTATATATAAATGGCTGAAGGTGGATTTGATGACTATGAAATGGAAGACTTGAGTAAAAAGTATCCAGAATGTGATAATTTGAATGAACAACAATTGGATGATGAGTATGATAACCTTACAAGGAAGCGTTTAAACTTATTGAAAAGTGATACTGACCCTCAAGATGAACAATTTGTTGATGTTAAAGAAAGGAAGAAATATATTAATAATATCCGTGATAAGAAGTTTAAGGAAACAACCTTCATATTTCCTGAATTACAAATTGAAAATGCTGCTCAAGACTTTGTAAGAAAAAACTAGGATAAAAACTTTAAACTTGACCCCTTGCATTATGTTAAAGCACTTGAATTAATACAAAATATTGATAAAACAGGTAATAATATAACTTTCAAATTATTAACTAGTGGAACAAAACAAATAGTATAAGAAAGAGATTCTAACGGCGTATTACAATACAATGATGCAAAAACAGCAAAGGAAACTGTTTCACAATTTATAAAATTATTAAATGAAGTTGCAGTAGAACATAATGAAAGACAAGAAACTGTTGAAGACATGTCAATGGTTGATACAAATACAGATTTAACACCAATTAAGGGATTATGAGAAGAGAACAAAGAATTTAGAGGTGTATTCTTCTTCTTCTTGATCGTCCATCGTATCCGATGAAGACTGAAGTGTCAAAGGTTAATTCTTTCTCGATCCATACAATTGTCCGCACGTGTATGCGACGCTTTTCCGGCGTTTGAGATGAAGCAGCGTCCGCATCTATTGCACTGAACTTTCGTAGCAACGGTCCCATAGCGTGATTGTCGTCGCCGTTGGTAATCTTTCAACCGGCTTTCTTCGATTCTAGTTACTGACTCCGTGACAATTCCTTTCCAAACGTCCCGATCTTTGGCATCTCTTTCCCACGTGTTTACGTCACAATCGATTTTGTTTAGGTGCGTTTTTATGACATCTTTGTAACGTAGTTTTTGACCTCCAACGCTTCGTGTGCCATCCCGCAGTTCACCATATAAAAGAATTTTTGCCAACCTATTTTCTTCCATTTTTTTCTACATGTCCAGTCCATCTCAATTGGGCTTTTTTGATCAGTGCCTCTACACTGGGCATTTCAACTCTTTTCAGAACTTCCACGTTGGGGATCTTATCTGACCATTGGAGCTTGAGCAATTGCCTAAGGTGCCTTATCTGAAAATTGGTCAGTTTATTGATATGTCTTCGATAAAGGGTCATCGTATCAATGGGGTACAGTAAAGAGGAAAGTACCACTTCTCTGAAAACTGTAAGTTTAGTTACTAAGGAGATGTCATGTCTATCAAACAGTCTCTTCTTCAACTTTCCGTAAGCTGCAGACGCCATCTGTATGCGATGCGAAATTTCTGTATCGACCTTAATGTCATCCGAAACATAGCTGCCAAGATATTTAAATTTATGCACCATATTCAGGGCTTCACCATCTATGGTCACGATAGGTTGTGCGTTATCTCTATTCAGGTTATTTGGGCTTAGTTGATAAAGCAATTCTGTCTTATGGGTGCTGATTTGCAGTCCAAAAGCTTTGCTGATTTCTGAAAATCGAGAAGTTATCTCTTGAATAGCCTCTAATGAATGTGCCACCATCGCCGCGTCGTCAGCATAGAGTAAATCTCGAATTAGTTCAGTTCGAACCTTGGTAGTTGCTTTTAGTCGAGATAGATTAAACAACTTGCCGTCACTTCGGGTTCTGATGTACACACCTTCCTGCATTGCTTGAGCCAGTAGATTTAAAATCGCTGTCAGAAATAACGTGAAATATGTCGGAGCCCCTGGGTCCCCTTGTCTTACCTCATTCTTGACTTCGAAATCGTCACTGATGGACCCTGAAACCGATACCTTAACCTTCATGTTGATGAGCAAATCTTTCGCGATGTTGACGAACTTCCTTGGGCATCCTAAGATTTCAAGCACCTTCCAAAGCATGTCCCTGGAAACCGTATCGAAGGCCTTTTTAAAGTCAAAGAATATGACATACAGATCTTGGCCCAGCTCTATCGCCTTTTCTTGGATTTGTCGTAAACTAAAGATCATATCATTCGTCGACCTTTCACTTCTAAATCCACTTTGGCTTTCAGGCAGGATTTTCTCAGACAATTGTTTGAGCCTGTTGAGGATGATTTTACAATAGATTTTTACGGCTACGCAAAGCAAGGAGATGCCTCGATAATTGTCGCAAACAGTCTTATCTCCTTTCTTGAAAATTTTCACCAACAATGCGTCCTTGAAATTCTGTGGTGCTTTTTCTTCTTCCCAACACAATCTGAACAATGAAAATAGTTCTTCTTTGAATTCCTCTCCTATGTTTTTGTATATTTCAGCAGGAATGCCGTCGAATCCATGAGGTTTTTCATTGCTCATCGATTTTAGAGCTACATCAAGCTCCGCCATCGTGATTTCATTTTCAAGCTCATGCATAATTGGAACATGGTTTAAATTTTCTAGTACTGTGTCATCGATCTCCGTATCTAAATTCAACAATTCTTGAAAGTGTTCTTTCCATCTTGCTACAATGTCCTCCTTTTCTGAAATTAGCTCACTTTCTTTGTTCCTTATTGCCGTAATTACATTTGCTCTATGGCCGTAAATCTTCTTCAGATCATCCTAGAAGCCTTTCGTATCATTCCTGTTAGCCATGCTTTGCAAACTTTTCGCTTTTTTTGTCCACCATCTGTTCTTCAACTGTCTCGTCTTTCTTTGCGTCGCCGCTTTCGCCTTTCTGAAATCTTCAGTCGTTTGTCGAGTCACACTGTTTAGGAGTCTTTGGTGGCATTTTCTCCCCTCTTCCAAAAGTGGTTCAATCTCATCATAATACTCGTCAAACCAATCTCCATTTCTCCTTTTTAGATGGCCAAGAACGTCCGTACAGGTTTTCTGCAAAACATCTTTCATTTTACTCCATTTTTCTTCTACAAGATGGGTTTGTCGCAATTCGGGTATTTTCGTAAGTAATTTGGCATTGAATTCATCTTTTACGTCTTCACTTTTCAATTTTTTTACATCAAACCTTTTCGGTGCCTGTGGTGCTCTTCTGCTTCTCATGGTCAAGCGGAAACGGAGTCTCGAAACCACAAAATAGTGATCAGTTGCACATTCTGGACCTCTCATAGCCTTTGTATTCAGGATATCCGATTTATGTTCGTTCCTCGTTAGGACATAATCGAGAAGATGGGATTTCTTAGATGATGGGGATGGTTCCAAGTAAAATAGTTGCAATCCGACTGATTAAAGTAAGTGTTTGTAACCACCAGTCCAAACTGCGTGCAAAAATTTAGTGACAGTTCGCCATTCCAATTGCAGCTGCCTTTTCCGAACTTTCCAAGCGCTGGTCCATAGAGCTCATTATCTCTTCCCACTCTAGCGTTAAAATCACCGAAAATCACCAACTTGTCGGCTATTGAAACTCTTCAGACGACACCTGACAAACTTCTGTAATACTCCTCCTTTTCCGGTTCAGGATAAGTCATTGTCGGTGCGTAATTTGAAATTATCGTGGCAAATTTGTTCTTGCTCAGTGGTAGTCACATCACTATTATCCTGTCGGATACTGGTTTTGGTTCTGTGTTCATTTTTTTCAGAACATCATTTCTCGCAGCTAAGGAGACTCCCGCATGTCTCCTTTCACCGGCCTCGACTCCAGACCAGAATAATGAGAATTCTTTCTCCTTAATTACGCCACTGCCTTGCGGTCTAGTTTCTTGTAACGCTGCGATGTCCACTCCAATTTTTTCTAATTCTTTAGCTACCACTGCAGATCTTCTTTCCATGCGTTGCACTTCATCTCTATCCAGTAAAGTCCTGACATTCCAGGTTGACAATTTGACAAATTTCCTTAAATTCCTGCCGCTTAAATGAAGTCCCGTCCACTGCGGCCTGCCGACCAGGGTAAAAATTGGTGGGCTTTGTTTACCCCTTCTTTTATCGGGGCGTTCCCTGATTGGGACAAGCTGTGCATCCCTAAATAAGGCAGCTCGGTGGCTACGATAGTACCTTGAGCGGGCTCCACCAGTTATCAAGCTCACGGCCATCTTATCGAAGCCGCCTACGTACGAACTTCCTACTAGTAGCCTCCAGTACCTTACGCCTGCTACCGTCGCATTCACTTCACCACTGCAGTCGGTAGCGGGTAGTAATGGCAAGATTACTGCTTCAGGGGGTGTTGTCCCTGCCTACGCGAGACCTGGGTCCAACTGGCACCGGTTGGTAGCAACCGGAAAGGGTCCCTGCTCTGAGATACGAGTGGTTACGACCAACAGGACATCTGGCAGCAGGGAATCCTTGTCGGAGGAGCGGAAGAATCGATGACGGTCAACGGCCCGAAGACAACATCGGTTCGCGGAGGAACGTTCTAAGTAACGTCAACGGGAAGCGATAACCAAGCCAAGATATAATTAGTTGGCTACTGCGGGGCAGATTGTGCGCCTGCCAATCGTCACGAATCCCTCGTTCCATTGGATATCAGGTTCTCAAGCCTAGAGAGGATTACCACCGGGGGCACGACGGTAGTAAGACTTAATTTAGTGTGTACGATTGAGGTGTTGATGGAGAAAAAGACTGAAGGATGGCAGTTGAAAAGAATTAAGAGGTGTATTAAACCCATCAAAAACTATTGATAAGTCAACGAGACCAGTATTTCTTGAAACACAAGTAGATAATTTTCAAAACATCATAAACAAGACAGTAGAAGAACGAGAAAATACAAATAATGAAGCGGAATTCATAGATTTAGCAGAAAGACTTATTGGTTTACGAGAAGCTAGAGATAAAACCCTTAAACAATTGCAAAAAAACAAGTAAGAGAACAACAGGAGGAAGATATAAAAGACTACAACGTTTCAAAAAATGGGCAAAAGAAAACATGGTTGGATTATCAGCTGGATTATTACCTCTGTAATTGTAGCTGCTAGAGCAGGACGTGCAGCTGGAAGTAGTGCTGTTACAAATCTTGCTAAATCATTAAAGAACTTAAGTAAGAAAATAGATGAACAGGATAAGAAGTTAACTGGACTCGATGCGATAAAGAAGTTAGCAGCTTTCTTAGCTCCTATAATTTCTTTTCTAGCCAAAGTTGTCGAATTAGGAGCAAAAGGAATTGCATGACTTGCTAGCAATTTATGGGTTTTAGTAGTGGCTATAACATTAGTCATTGCTACTGAATATAAAAAGAAAACATAGAGTAATGTATAAATGGCTGAAGGTGGATTTGATAACTATGAAATGGAATACTTGAGTAAAAAGTATCCAGAATATGATAATTTGAATGAACAACAATTGAATTATGAGTATGATAACCTTACAAGGAAGCGTTTAAACTTATTGAAAAGTGATACTGACCCTCAAGATGAACAAATTGTTGATATTAAAAAAAGGAAGAAATACATTAATAATACCCGTAATAAGAAATTCGATGACTATGAAATGTACGACTTAAGTAGAAGATATCTTGAATATGAAGATATGAATGAACAAGAGTTAAATGATGAGCATGATAGACTTGAAAATAAGCGTTTAAAATTATTAAGAGATGATATTTATTCTGAAAATAATGATTTTGATGATATTACGGAAATGATGAAACATATTAATCGCATCAGGAAAAATAAGTTCGGTGAAACAAGCTTCACTAGTAATAAAGATGGTAAGACTGTCATAGGAAGTAAAAGTGGAATTATAGCTCCTGGATTGGACATAATTGGAAAAAACCCTGAAAATGAAAAAATATTTGCTGTTCAAGATTTTGCAAGAAGAGTTAAAAAAATGAAAGTTTTAATCTCGATCCGTTGCTTAACAGTAAAGCACTTGAATTAATAAAAAATATTGATAAAACAAATAGAAACCACATAACTTTCAGACAATTAAATAGCAGAAATGAACGTGGAAGACCACAAATAGTACTTAAAAGAGACCCCTATGGTGTATTAAAATATAATAAATCAGACTCAGCAAAAGAAGCTGTTAAACAATTTAACAAATTGATAAAAGAAATTGAAAAAGAACAGAAGGATAGAGATGAAACTGCAGTGGTGTAGTCCTGGAACTTTAACAAGGAGGGCTCACCAACACAGTGTCCTGAACATCAGGGGAGGACCGAAAAAATGATAAACTTGAAAAATGCTATTTTTTTTATTTTTGCTAACAGTAATTCTATCATTAAAATTTAACAGTGTTTCTGTGTTTGTAAAAGGTAAAATATTAGGAATACAATCGCCACGATCAGTACTTGGGCGGCACATGTTATGGCCGACTAGAAATTACTGAAATCATTCTTGTCGGAAATGACTGAATATCTTTACATAAATTTCACAGAACATTCAAATATGATTAAAGTTACACAATCTGCAAAAAATATAAAGGGGAGCTCAGCACCCCCAAATTGCCATGGAATTTTAATGAGGGGGGCTCAGCCCCCTGAGCCCCCCTCCACTACAAAAATATGCCAATGGTTGACACAACTTTAGATGATTGCATACCAATCGAGGGATTAACAGAAGAAGAGAACCGAGAAATGGAAGGTGTATTAAACCCATCAGAAAGCATTGATAAGTCAACAAGACCAGCATTTCTTAGAGTTCAATTAGACCACATAGAAGACACTTTGACAAGACAATAGAAGAAAGAGACAACACAGATAATCATGAGAAATTCATGGAATTAGAGGAAATAGTTATTGGTTTACAAATAGCCAAAAATAGAACCCTTGAAAAATTGTATTTAGAAGGCGTAAGAGAACAACAGGAGGAAGATATAACAAGATTACAGAGGTTTAAAAGATGGGCAAAAGAAAACATGATTGGATTATCAGCAGTAGCAATATCAATTGCAGGTATTATAACCACTATTATTGTAAGTGCTAGAAAAGTACTTGTAAAAGTAGGTCAGGCTACTGGAGATTTTGCTAAAGCATTGTATAATTTAGGTAAAAAACTGGGAGGATTAATAGCTCCATTGTTAAATTTAATTTCTCAAGTAATAGCATTAGGAGCAAAAGGTATTAACTGGTTAGCTAGCAATCTGTGGGCATTAGTAATAGCCTTCACATTATATATTTATAGTCAATACAAAAATAAAATATAATATATAATATACATTATGAACACAACAGAAAAAGAATTAATTCCAGGATTTAGAAGAAGTCATATGGCATCTGTAAAAGGTAATAGGACAAGACATATTGTTACTTTTAATCCAAATAAAGCATCAGCAGGAGAGGAACTTTATATAGACATTCCTAAACTGAAAATGGACTGTTGTTTGGTTCCTGGTAGTTTACATTAATTATTTAACTTTAAAGTTAGTAATACAAAATCATGGTTTCTTAATAATTTATCAAAAATGCTACAGAAAAGACTGGCAGTACGATTAGCAGGTGAGAACATTTATGAAGTTTATAAAGACTTATGGAAGAGTAATTCTCAAAGAACGGATATGGTTGAATATGGAACTGCTAGTGAGAACCTTAGAAAGCTAATTTCAAAAGATGATAGTGGTGCTAAAAGTGGAAATACACAGAAAGTAAGTGATGCTTTGATGTTGAGTATATATGAGCATAAACAGAAAATATGTTTGGATAGAATTATAAGAGATCATGGACTGTATGCTCCATTCTATATGAATAATAATTTCCGTTATATAATAGTATTACCTTCATCAAATGAACTATTAGTTGCACAAACTGGATCATCAATAGGAGCATATACATTAGAAGACTTACAATTGGAATATGAAACAATAGAAAATATGGATATTGCTAATGAGAAATCAGAAAAATATGTAATAGGTAGGTCACTATCTTATGAGAATATTACACTTACGCAGACTGTCGTATGGGCAGCAGCTAGTACATTAATGAATGAAAATATAAATATCCCAAGAAAGTCAGTGAGAAGTATTGTATTATTGTTCACTAAACAGTCAAGAAGTGACAGTGAAGAGTATCTGTATCCAAATATTACAGAAGTTAAATTAACAATTGAAGGAGTACCTAATAGTGTGTATTCCCAAGGAATTCCAAGTAGAAGATTCTATGATGAGGCAAAAAGATTATTCCAATTTATGAAAGAAGTAAAAGAACAATTTATGGCTGTAGAGAACTTCTATGAAGATAAATTTGCACTTGTTATTGACCTTAAAAGTCATGAAGAAGTGAATAAAACAACACATGGAAAGAAAATTGTAAATACACAAAAAGGTATTCTGTTGGAGATTAAACAGAAAGCACATACTGGAAATACTAATTGAAATATTTTTGTTGTATCAGATGGACGTGGAAATTTCGTTAATAGGGACCTTCAAAGCATTTAATATTAGATATTATATAAATGTCCACACCTTTTCATATGATTATCACATAAATGACAGGCAGTGGGAAAACGCATTAACTTCTTAATTTTATAGAAAAAAACTACATGAACCACTTTGATTACATTATAATAATATGCCCTACCCTTTAGTTGGAATAAAACTTATGAGAATTGGAAATACATAAATGACCCGGATATAATTGTAATTGAATGTGGGCAAGATTATATTGATAATATGCTTAGATTTGCTTCAAAAATATACAGAGGAACCAATAGTTTGATTATTTTAGATGACTGTGCATGTAGTTCAGATGTTAAGAAAAGAGTCAGTGAATTGGTTAAATGAGGATTCGGAACTAGGCATTATGGCCTTTCAACTATTGTTATTACTCAACAATTGACAAGCATAAGTAAATTATACAGAGAAAATATAAGCAAATTGAGTACTTTTTATAATTCCAATAGAAATGACATGAAAATCATAATAGATGATCATGTGAATGGTGTTAGTAAGGAAGAGGTAAATAGAATAATAGATACCCTTAAAAATAACAAGTATTCTATATTAGAGATCAATTCAAATTATCCATATGAATATAAAATATGTGGTATGTCTGTTTAACCCGACATTAAAATCTACGGTAATGTATAAATCCGTGCCAAAACGAAAAAAGAACCTTGAAGAAGTAGTAGAAGAACTGGAAGATGAAATAAGAACCATAGAAATAGAAGCTGACAGAGAAGCTGATCCACAAGATCAGATTGAAAAGAAAAGGAAAGAATTAATTAAATTGCCAGAAGATGAGCAGTTTGATAAAAGTGTTAAAACCATTAAAAAAGCAAGTAATAATACCATAGAAAAATATAAGGAATATGAAAGAAAAAGAATGAAAAAAGCAAATGAATTTATAACTGACCAATTAATAAGTACGTTTGCTTATTCATTAGGTGGTTTGGATGCAATAGAAAAACCAGAAGTATTATCTGAAGAATTACGGAAGGATGACTTATTGAAAAGTGATGTAATAAAAATTGTTGAAATGATAAGTCCTTACATTCCATCTCTAGGATTTCTATCTGGAGGAATAACCACTGGTAAACATATTTATAACCATAAAAAAACAAAATTAATAAACTTGTAGAGATTCCTACAGAAAATAATAAAGATCCTTCTAATTCACCAGTAGAAGATTAAAATTAAAAGTAGATTGCCATTTAGAAAAAAGTGGTGAGTATGAGCAGAGTAGTATATAATATGGTGGTATGCCAAAATAATGGTAATTTTAACAAAAAAATGCATGACCAACAAATACCATTTACTAGCAAAAAAAGTGCACCTGGATGGAAGTGTGCTCATACCCCCATATTATATATTACTCACACATGGAAATCAACCAGAGCATGTTTAACCCACTGAAGGGCAAGGGCACACTTAACTGTTTTATTCTGGCTGACGGCAGACAATTTTATTCTCCTAAGTGATGAGCCCTGATGCACCCTTGCACCTGAATGGGTTAATAGACAATCTTAGGTAATGTTCACACTTGGTGCCCAAGTGTATTTTGGATCAGTACTTCAATGAACACACCTATTATGCTAGAATAAAATATATAAATTACAACTGCCAGTATAGTCTGTTATTTACATGCTATACATGTAGACTCTCTCCTCATTTAACCAAATTACTTAACTTAAATTATCCACTGTATGCTGTTGATGATTAAAGTTTAGACCTTTCCAAGCATTACAAACAAATACATAAACGTAAATTCTAAGTTGAAACTGTAAGACAAAGTCTACGTACCGTATGTACATTATCAAACTTCACTGGGGTTGGTTACTTTTCCCGAAACTCTTTTAAGATATTAAAAGATGATTCGATCTTTACTGAAAGGGATAAATAGTTTTGTAGATAGATGTTCTTTAACTGATTTACTGTAGCTTCAAAGATTTCTTAGCTCCTACTAACGTAATGCAGTGTATGCACATATCCAGCGAGCTTTAATCGTTTCAAGTCAAACGTTTAACACATATAACAACGGCTGTTAGGTAACTTTTAAAAGCTGTACTGGTCAATAGATATTGTAGTGTGATTGTACAAATGTAGAGTAAATGTAGTTCAAATTATTTGAATAAATTTCAGATTACTAGACGGACTATTAATGTGGTGAATTACCGAGAGATAAGTATTGTTCAACTGCCTAATTTTGATCAGTTCTAGCGTAGTATTCCGAATTTTTTTTAACAAAAACAGTCAGTTTGCCTTCGCTTAAACCGGCGTCGGTCGTGGATTTGCTATCCGACGTCCAAAATTTGCCAGATCCCTTCAAACTGAACTACTCTGTATTATTTTCTTCTGAAAATGACTAAGTTATACTCTCCAAGAACATGGCGTCCTTTTAACTTCCTGCGTGCGCGAGGCGGCATGCGCAAGGACATGTACATCAGAGGTACCAACTCTGAGTGGCATTTCTGGTTAATTCTTTATTCTGTATTACGGTAGTACGCTCTTCGGCAAAACTTGCGCGTTAACGTTATGACGATGTCAATAAATTTATATCAATAAACCATCAAATCTCGGATTGATGGTTGCTTCAACCAAGAATGTGCAGGTGATTCAGCTTCTGAAAATATTTGATGGGAGCTTCTCAAGGACGAAAAACGCGGAGTGGTTACTCATACTAAAGGACAATTACGAGGGATTAATGCTCGATGCACAAGATCTAAGCTCAAGGCTACTAGGAGTAGAGAACTTTGTGTTGTTTCTCTCCGCCAGTTTTAAAAACTTCATCTACCCAAAAGCGAAGATTTGCACAGTCGTGCTCATCAAATTATCATCCATGCAGTGAAGTCACTAATAACTAGCAAATCATTACGTTATGTAAATCAGGCTTTAAAACTTGAAAGCCATGAATAAGTAGATATAATTATTTCGGAAATAAATACATCTTGTCGAATTTGAACTGTTTAGCCTTCCTCGGTGCTAGTTTGCTCGTCTATCAAGATGAATTGATAGACGAGCAAAAGATAGCTCGTCTTTCTTGGAAAGATCACAAATCGAACAATGAGCTTTACGGAAACCTCAGCAGCATAACATCAACACTTCTTGTAAGGAGGCTGAAGTTTATAGGGCACATGTGGAGGAGGAATGTGGAATTAGTGAGTCAAGTGCTTCTTTGGGAACCGAAGCAATGAGCAAGGAGGAGGGGAAGACCAGCACTTACTTATGTCGACCAGCTGAGGAAAGATACCGGATTATCCACTGAAGAATGGAAAAACATCATGGATGACCGCGAAGAATGGAGGAAGCTAGTCAACAATGTCCGAGATAGCTCGAAATAGATAGATAGATCAAAATGAATTTGAACTGATTATCTCCCCTGATTACTATTTTGTTCCTGTACTGTAACTGTGGAGAATTGAAATTGATTCGCCTCCCAAACTACTATTTTACTGATGTATAATAATGAATTTGAACTGATTATCCTACCTGAAAACTATTTTACTGGTACATTAGGAAGAAATTGAACCGACTATCATTCGTGACTACTATGTTGCTACTGCACTACAAACAAATTAACTGATTGGATTTCTTAACTAGCGTTGTACTGTATTTCAGCAAGATGACTTTTAACTGGTTTCCTTTCGTCACTGTTATTTGCTGGTTTGTTATTATATATATATAATGTAATTAACGTTCCTGACTGCAATTTTGCAGCTGTTGACCTTGAAGATTTTCCCTTCTAACTGCTGTTTTGGTGCTGTACAATACAATGATGAATTCGAATTGATTAACATTTCTAATTGCTGCTGATTTTTGCTTCTGCATCAAGGTGAATTTTAACTTACCATATTAACTTTCCTAAGTATTGGATATAGTGTTGTGCCAAGAATAATTTCAACTGAGTTGTTTGTCCTTAATCACTGCTGCAGTATTTTCCTGCTATCATCCAATAAGTTTGAACTGATTAATCGTACTAGGGCAAATATAGTGTAGTACTAAACTACACTGGAATTGATTACTAAACGCTTTCCAACTGCAATATTGTTGCTCATTCTAGATGAATTTTGATTGAGTTTTCTTTCCAAATGTCTGGAGATTTCAAAAGACTACTTAGTCATAACTACCGTTTTGCTGCTGAACCTTGATAAATTTGGACTAAACTGATTATCCTTGAAGTTCCTAACTATAACTTTGTTGCTATATCGAAATGAATTTGAACTGAGTTGCTTTTGAAGAATTGCTTCTGTATTTTGGGGTTTAACCACGATGATTTTGGACTGGCTATCATTTTCAATTCTACAGAGTATGGTGTGCCCGATATGCAGAGATGAACTTGAATTGGTCAATATTTTCCAATTACATACTTGCAGCTTTGCAATGATTAATAATATTTGTGAAGATTGATATGAGGCGCCGATGCAGACAAAACTCCTCTTTCGCAAATATTCTTTCAATATCGATCTATGCGCTCTAAATTAAAATGAAACAATGCTATGCTCGTAAAAATACATCCAAAGTTAAATAAATGAATTCTAAGTAGTTTTAAATACGTTTGAAATGATTTATTGAAAAAAGTATGCTAATGCTCAAAATATGCCTTCTAATTATGATCCTTTGCGACCCGCCTGTAATGGTTAAAAACAAACATGGCGACGTGTTTCAAAAGCACATTTCCAGTCTTTCCAGATATTTCTCAAGTTTAATAATTCATTAAGCAAAAACAAAAGAAATACGTAATTAATCAGTATTTTGAAATCGGAGGAGAACTACAGGTGAATTTTGCTAACTTTCGGCTGGACTTTCGCCTAAAATACTGGTTTGTTTGAGAAGTAACTTCAAACACTCGTCAAGCGTTCCTTCTGCGATCTCAAAATACCTCGAAACTCGTTAAAAAAGCTCGGCTTCGCCTCGTTTTTAAACTCGTTTGTCCGCATCGCCCCCTCAGAAGATGACATCCAGTGACGTAACTACGGGGTGGCATTGGGGGGCACGTGCCCCTCCATCTGAGCAAGGTGCCCCTCCAGGTGCCCCCCCCCCCATTTGGAATTTGGAATTTGGAAAAAAAATTACAGAACCAAATTCAGTTGCTATTTGTGCTTATAAAACATATTTACTTCTAAGTCTAAAAGGAACGCGAGTACAACTTACCGAAATGTTCTACTTTGTTAAGCTATTATATAATCGGTTTTTTGACCGCTGAGCCCGGGCGAGGACGTTGGGCTCATATCAAAGGTGCAGGCGAAACCGAGCAATATGGCGGAATTCAGGAGTCAGTGGATGTGTGGATGGCAGACATTTAAACGTTGTATGTGGTAAGGAAAGGACAGTTGAGACCATTTTGATTAATTGAGGAGGCAAGCCAACGTCATCATTTGTCGTATATTTGGGGACAATAGAAAGTTCCACGATAAGAAAAATATCAACACTGTACGTCTTTACGGTTAATTTGAGTATTGCTCGTTGTGTTGTTCTGTAGACTATACAAATATATTATAAATCAAATTTGAAATGATGTATAGATTAACTCACTAAACCGTTAACAGTTAACCTCTTATTGTTTCACACGTTTAACTCATTTATGTGAAAAGATTAAGTGCCATATTGATAACAGCCATGAAGCGGTTGTTAGCGGAAACGTAAGTGAATTAGGTCGTGTAGTCTCTTGAATTTCTAGTCAAACAAACATCTCACTTTTTTTCTCGTTTTTATTTCCTATTTTTCCCCTTTCCCAGCAATTTAGCTTATGGCAAAAAGTGAATATCCGTTTTACATTCTTTGAATAGTTGACTGGCGGCCCGAAGGTCAGAATACCCTTTGTTACTGTAAATTTGTGCCATATTTTGTTTAGGGCTTGGCTCAGATAAGCTGTCGTTTTTCAAACGATCGGTGTTCTAGCATAATGCAGACAAATGTTACAAAGTTTTTTAAAAGGCATGCAAGTGCTGATATTTCAGAAGATTTTAATGAATCTAGTGGGAAGCGTCAGTGTACTGAATCGGATGTATATGCAAAAGAAGACAATGGAGGCATTCGTTTGGACGATTCTGCAAGTGATACTGGGTCGTCTGACACAGACACGAGTGAGATAGCAAGCTCGCCATGTCCCATGTCAGTGTCAGTGATGCCTACAGCTGTACCGATCTTACAAGAGTATGCACGAAAGCCACCAGGACCAGATGATATCAGCAGTGGAAGGGCAGAGGGGCCCACTCAGCCGTCACGGATAATTTTTCCCTCAAAGCGTTTTGGGACAAAGCAACGTGCTTTCAGACCAACATGGTATAGCTCCCACAAATGGCTTGAATATTCTGTCAGTCAAGATGCTGCCTACTGTTTCTGTTGCAGGATGTTTCCTTCTCCACATAAGCCAACTTCGGAAAACACCTTTACATCTACTGGTTTTCGTCAGTGGAAGAAAGCAACGGCGAAAGATGCAGGATTCAGTCAACATGAGCGCAGCGACTATCATACAACATCGTTTTGTGCGTGGAAAGAATTTCAACAACGCCTAATGTCTTGGAAAACCATTGACGCAACCATATCTACCCTTCACGAAAAAACAATTAACGAGAACCGACATTATGTCAAACAAGTAGCAAAAGTTCTTTGTCTAACTGCAAGACAGAAGATTGCTCAGAGAGGTTACAAAGAAGATGTGAACAGCCCAAACAAGGGAAACTTTTTGGACATCTTGGAGCTACTAAGTGAACAAGATGACATAGTAAAACGTCGTTTGGAAGGAAAGAGCAGAGTTAAGTACACTAGCCCAAAGATTCAGAACGAAATCCTGGCTTTGCTAGCCCAAATAATTCGCAAGGAAATCACCAACGAACTATACGCGAGGGTTAATTTTTCACTAATAGTTGACGAATCCAAGGATATCAGTAAGAAAGAACAATTATCTGTAGTGGTGCGATATTTGTTCAGTAACTCCATACATGAAGAATTTCTAGATTTCATTCAGTTGCACAAGCTCGATGCTGCTTCGTTGAAAGATAAACTGGCTGAGATCCTTAAATCATGTGAAATAGACCCAAACAACTGTGTGGGATAGACCTACGATGAGGCCTCTGTAATGAGTGGTGTCAATAGTGGAGTTCAAGAATTGGTACGCAAAAAACTAGCCCAACAAGCACTGTACATCCACTGTTACAACCATCGGCTTAATCTTGTAATTGTTGACAGTGTCAAATCCGTTCAGTTAGCTGACTCGTTCTTCAGTTTGCTGCAAGAGATTTACAAATTCATGTCCTCACACACAGCACATGAAATCTATCTTGCAATCCAAAAGAAGCTATGGCCTGCTAAGCAACTTCGATATTTGAAATCACTTAGCGATACAAGATGGTCATGTCAGTATGCTTCCTGTAAAGTGCTACTCGACACCTTTCCTGCCGTTATAAATACGCTGGAAGAAATTGCAGATTCACACACAGGCAAGCGTGCTCACGATGCAGCAAGCATCCTTATGAACATCAGTTTTACTACAATATTATGCTTGGTCATGTTTACGCACATACTTCACAAGCCGAAGCTGGTCTCAGACATGCTCCAGTCTCCGTCCCTAGACCTTTCAGCTGCTGCAAATCTGATTGACACAGTTCAACAAGATTTGCAAACTGAACGCTCAGAGGAGGCATGGCACAGCATTTGGGAAAGAGGAGTTGAGATGTCGCAAACACTCGAAGTTGAAGTTTCATCTCCACCAAAGTCGAGAGTTCGAAGGATACCAAAACGCTTGCAAAGTAGTGTGGTAATGCAGCCTGTTGGTCATACTGAAACATGTGAGGATAAAGAAAGCTACAGAAACGTTCTTTATTATCCCGTGATGGACAGACTTTCAGCAGAGATCGGGTTACGATTTGATTCCACCAACAAGTCACTTCTGCACTCAATTTCAGCTCTTGATCCGGGCTCAGCAAATTTTTTACAGCTTAACCAACTGGACACGTTGGCAACTCAGTATAACATTGACAAAGATTTTCTAGAAGTTGAACTCCGACAGGCCAAACGCTTAGTTACCAACAAGAAAGCTGAAAATATCAAGATTGACAACCTTGTGGATTTCTCAACATTCTTAGTGCCATACAAAGATGCATTTCCGGATTTGTACAAACTGCTAACTATTGCTTTTGTACTACCCCCAATGTCAGCTTCCTGTGAGAGAAGTTTCTCATCAATGAGACTTATCAAAAACTTCCTGAGAAATTCCATGTCAAGCGATAAGTTGTCCTCTGTTTCTGTGATTGGCATCCATCATCAAAGAGCCAAGCAAATTGACATGGATGACTTTATCAACCTATTTGCCAGTAAACATAACAACAGACTGTTTCAGTTGTTTTAACTACGGTTTTTGTAAAATAATCTTTGTTGCTATTTTAATGGAGCTGTTTTTCGCACTGAATGTCAAAGACTATGGGTATTAAAGCATGAGGGCCAACTTACGTATTTGGAGCTGCTTTGGTACTGTAATTCATCAACCATGTAAATGCACAATATCGAAATTCACTAAATTTAGTCAAAGTGCGTTATAGCGAAATATCTAGTGCCACCCCCAAAAATGGTTATGCCCCCTTGAGTGCCCCCTATTTTTTAACCACAGTTACGCCACTGATGACATCATGGAGCATGCTTGACAATTTAAATTTTTTTCAACTTTTTCTTGCAATAAAAATAATTTGTTGAATAATAACTATGAATAACCCCTTGTGATTGATGGCATGACTCAGATACTCAGTACTGTAGGTTTAGTAAATATGTCAAAGGAGCTGCAGGTTTTATATCTGTAGTCCAGGGCCCGGATGTTCAAAAGGCGATTAGCTTATCCAGGATTAGCAAAACGTTTGTGGACGACTTTCCGATCATGCTGCTTAGAAGAATGGGAATTTTCTTTAACAAATTTCGGGTGCATACAAAAGGGTTTTAAACTATGAAATCAGAACTATATTTTTCAACCAAAATAAACAAAACTAAAGTTACAGGTTAACTGATAAACCTAGATTAGAGCTAACTGTGCTTTAAACAACCAGTCCCAGATGCATACTTTGGAAGCAGTTCTGTTTTAGCTGGTTAAAGTTTATTGCTTGAATGTTTTTATGGTTTATAAGGGTTATCTTTTTTAAATATAGGTTTATGGATGTGTGTCCTTTAGTACAATAGAGTTTTGCACTCCGCAGAATTATAATAGCATTTCTATATTACAAAAGCAATTTGTATCTAGTTATAAAAAATGTGGAAGAGATAGTATTATTTTTATGTCGCACTTTTCTCTAACACTGAATAAATCACAATATTCTTAAGCTATGAGAAGTACAAAAATTGAATTTTATAATTTCTAAAAGCACCATTTTGGATCAAAAATGGCCTTCAAAAATGCAGGAAATGCTGATTCCACTGTCTTGAAATTTCTAAAATTTCCTGGGAAGCATGCTCCCGCACCCCTTAGCACCAGTCAAATTTGGGGCTGGAGCCGCCCCTGCACACGGCAATATGAGATTTAAAGCTTGGCATGACGATAAATTCATTAATTAAAGACCAGAGTTTGCGGTAACGACACGTTGTCTATTGTTAAATTTTGCTGAGCTTTCTTCCTAGGCACTCAGGACTTCATCAGAGCAAGAAACTGAAGTTTAGATATTAACTTAGTGTTTGAATACATTACAATCTCTTCACGACGGACTCACGGTAAACACGTGCTTAATGGCGTCACGATGTCCTCTGAACAATGTAGTTACTAGTATGGATACTAATATGGATACTGAAAAAGAGATTTGTACAAGAGAATTGTCAATAGAATAAATTTAGGAAAGAAGGGCTTTCCAAGTATCATTTAAGGGCTGTCCCTCTTGTGGAATGGTGGGATATTTAAATATTACTATTGATTCCCATATCCTTCTACTAAAGTAATCTTTAGGGTTGCTCAGAAGAGTGGTTTTGTCTCGTTCTATTCTATAGCCTGTCTCCTGGGTGTGTTTTGCCACGGATGCTTTCTCTGTTTAACCTTTAACGCAGCATGTGTAATGTTCTTTTTTTGAGTGCCGTAAATGTGGGTCCAGTCTCTCGGATGTATGCCGGCCCGCATTCGATACGTTAGACTCCGGGGTCCTGGTTCTTCTCTATTTTGTCTTTATGGGTGAAAAGTCCCTGGAAGAGCTTATTGGGGGTGCTATGGTAGACTTTAATATTTTCTTTTGAGAGGATTCATTCAGTCTTATGGGATACTGGGCCGGTGTACAGGAGGACTACAGTAAACACGTATTCTTGCTTTGACCTAATGGGTTTGTAATCTTCCTCAGTAATCTTGCAATCGGGAAACCATTTTGCCTGAGAACCTTTCGATGATGTTTTAAATCGCGATCAAGATACTTCGAATCGCCTATTGAACTTGATTGATGAACGAGGGTCTAATGAGGCTCTTTTTTCCTAAATTTATTCTAATAACAATTCTCTTGCACATATCTCTTTTCTGGTATCCATATTAGTATCCATATTAAGCACGCAATTAGTGTGAATCCGTTGTAAAAAGAATGTAACGTAAAAAAACACTAGGTTAATACCAAAACTTCAGTTTCTTGCTCTGACAAAGTTCTGAGTGTCCATGACGAAAGCTCAGCAAAATTTAACAATAAATAACGTGGCGTTACCGCTAACTCTTGTGTCTAAATAATGTATTTACAGGGCACTCAAAAAGATAAGTCCAAATTTAACTTTCTCGTGAATGACTTTCTCCATTCCATAATGATTTCGACATTTTCTTCCTGCAACAAACAGTAAATGTGATACTCAGACAGCAAAATGGAGGGTGATGACAGTTCCTCTTTAATGCCGTCCTCTCAAGGCGTTATAGATTTCCATGATAGACTCGCTTCGTGCGCTGAAGTAGTATAAGAGTTAGTGGTTCCAGCACAGTTTTTGCATCCCACGGTTTTCAATGGTTTTCAACCACCAAAGTTTCTATCCGATTTTTAGCACACTTTTTGGGCTTCTGTGAATGGTAGGTGAAAATTCGCTTCGCTTAATCCCATTTTTCCTTATCATGAAGAAATTATATGTTTCCACAGAGTAGTATACACAATATGGGGAAATCTCAATAACCGTGAAAACCCTACAGATGGTAAAAACATGTAAATACCATAATGTGGAATCCATATGGCATTTTTAATCAATTAGTTATTAGTATCGCTTTCTTCACTAGTTTCTTCCTGTGTCTTGGATTTATGTCCATATATATGCTTAGCTGTGGTTATCCCACCTGATAATATTCCCAAAAATGGTATAAATGAACTGATTTTTTCAAACAATGAGTATACATCTCTCTTTAGTAATTCATCTTTTTTCAACTCATTAGTTAATTCCTGAGGGGACTCAATAGCATCGAGGCCTCCTAATGTATTAGAGAATTTACTTATTAACAGATCAGTTAGGAACTCATAAGCTTTCTGCATTCTTTTGCGTTCATATTCAGTGTATAGTTTATTGATGACCTTATGATTTGCCTTTTCAATGTACGCGACAGATTTATCCAAGTCACCATCTTCTGCTAATTTCAAAAGTTCATCTCTCTTTTTTTCAAGTTTAGAATTATCATTTTGCGGCTCAGCATTTTCAGGTTTGACTTTTTTAGGTTTTTTCTTCGCTGGTTATGCTTTCGATGTCCTCATTAAATAATGTTTCTGCGGTTGATATTTGTTCAATGACATCGTCAATAGTTTCAGGTTTCGTATTTTTGCGTCTTGGCATTGTCTGTACAATAACACATATTTTATTTTTGCGGAATGTTAATTTTATAGTCGTATTGGTGGCGTAAGTTGATTTCTAGTGTAGCGTATTTACTGTTTTTTAGTTTCTCTATTATTGTTTTTCTTTCGCTTTTGGAACTATGCCCTAAGTATCAGCGGAAAATGACGTTCATATCATCTTCGTCTGGGTTGTAGAAAGTTATTACTTTCGATACGTTATCTCTATAAGGCTTAGTAATACTGTTTAATTGTTGAGTAATAACTACAGTAGATAGCCCATAATGTCTAGCTGAAAAAGCCAATTTAACTAACTCACTTGTTCTATTTTGAACGTCCTGACCACTTGCACAATTATCTAAAATAATTAAGCCATTGGTCCCTTTATAAATTTCCTGAACAATGTGTAATATTTTATCTACTTTGTCTTGATCACACTCTATCGTGGCAAAATCAGGGTCGTTGATGTATTTCCACTGCTGATATGTTTTATTCCATGAAAATGTTGGACATATTAAAATATAGTCGAAGTGTTTCGTGTATTGTTTCTCAAGTATGTTCAACAAATAAAAAGTCTTACCACTATTGGTCATTCTACAAATAATCATATTGAAAGGTGTTTCCATCTATATAACACAGTATAATTAATATTGGATGCTTTGTAAATCATTGTTTACTAAATTAACGAGCCCATCGGATACTACAAAGATATTGCAGTAGATGTTTCCTGTATGGGCAGTCTTTTTGATCTCCAGTAGAATACCGTTTTGTGTGTTTACAATCTTCTTCCCATGTCCTGTCTTTTCTACCTCTTCGTCTGACCTTAGATCAACCGCAAGTGCGAACTTGTCTTTGTAGTACTTCTGGGGTATCATAAATAGGTCCCTTTTGTCTTTAGATCCGAGTAGTCTTTTGGCTTCGTCGTAGAACCGTGGTTTCGTAATCCCTAGCGAGTATACTTGATTTGGCCCACCTTCGATTGTTACCTTTACTTCCGTAATATTTGGGTAAAGGAATTCCTCACTGTCTTCTCCAGATGTTTTTGGTAAACAATAAAACAATTGCTTTCATAGACTTGCGAGGAATATTGATATTTTCATTAATCAAAGTAGATGAAGAAGCCCAAACAGTGGTTTTCATAAGAGTTACGTGTTCATAAGATAGAGAACGACCCGTACGATAAAGGGATGTAATGTCATTAGCAATATCTTGGTTTTCAATAGTTTCATATTCTAACTCAAGGTTTTCAAGAGTATAGCTTCCAAGTGTTTGACCTGTCTGTGCGACCAAGATTTTATTAGAGTCGGGTAAAGTGATTATGTATCTAAAATTGTTTTTCATTTGACAAGGTACATACAAGCCATGGTCTCTAATAATCCTATCTAAAGAAATTCTCTGCTTTGTGCCATAAATATCGTACATTAACTTTTCAAAAACCTTTGTAGTGTCCCCACTCATTGCTCCAGAGTCGTCTTTGCTGATAAGCTTTCTTAGATGTCGGATCCGATGCCATATTCAATCATATTATCTCTTTCTGAATTCGTTTTGAAAAGGTCTTTAAGTACGCTATATAGACTTTCGCCATTATTATCGTACACAGTTTCACCAGATAATCTAATTTGAACCCGTTTTTGAAGGATCTTCGATAGATTGTTTAAGAAGTAGGTTTTAGTGTTACTGATTTTGAAATCGAAAAGTAGGTGAAGTAATCCCGGAACCAAACAATTGTCTTGCTTTAGTTTAGGGATGTCGATATGAAGGTCCTCTCCTGGTGATGCTTTATTTGGGTTCATAGTGACTACATGGCTGGTTCTGTTGCCTTTTGTTGAGCTCATATGGCTCCTTCTAAATCCTGGTGTCAATTGACTCTCTGTTCTATTCATTTGTATATAATAACATGCATTTTATTTCTTCCTTCTCTGTTTGAATTGATCGTAAATAAACCAGGCCACAGCTATAGCCAACACCCATAGATTACTGGCCAGCCATGCCAATCCTTTAGCGCCCCATGTTATGGCTTGGGCGATATTTAATAATGGTGCTAGTAAAGGACCAAGCTTCTTGCCGAGATTATATACGGCTTTAGCAAACTTTCCAGTGGCTCGAGCTCCTTGAGCTATGGCTCTTCTGGCACCCACAATGATTGTTGTTATAATTCCAGCTACGGATATTGCCAAAACGCATATCCCGACTAAGTTTTTCTTGGCCCACTCCTTGAACCGTTCCAGTCCTTTTAGATCATTGACTGATTCATTATTATTTGCTGTTTCTTCGATAATTATTCTGGCTTCTTGGTTTTCTGGCTTTTCACCTTTTTCTGTTACTCTTATGTAATCAGATTTTAAAAATGCGGCTTTACTTAGGTTATCATAAAGTTGTTCTTTTCTAGCATCCGCCTCTTTGAGGGGTTTTGTTCTATATTCGTTCCCTATTTTATCGAGAGAATCTATCTTTGTGTCTGCGGTACCGACTGGATTTAAGATCTCTGAGAACTCTCTTAACTCTTGATCGCTAATGGTCAAACCTTCGATTATGGTAGCGTTCTCTTCTAGTTTTGTATGTATCTTTACTATAGAGTCTGAAACTATTTGATCTATGATGTCATCCGGTACGTCTGGTAAGTTGATGCTTTCACCACCATCATCGTTGAATTTAATTGCCTCTAATTCTTTCTTTAGACTTTGTAATTTATCTTCAGGATTTTGTTTTTTATAGTATTCATGTTTTACCATGACCAAATCGCCAATTTGTTCTTTCGTGAATTCACTGTATTGGGGTCCCTCTTTATAATTATTTATTATAACACTGACTGTTTTTTTCGGTATATTGGTTTCATTTGAGACAGTTTCCACTAATTTTGCGTTTTCTTTCAAGATAGTTTTTACCAAATGGTTGAATTCAATACCTTGTGGTGTATTTTCGTTAAGTCTAATTGCGAGTGAGTCTTTTTGTGTGCTCACTTTCATTACATCAACGCCTTTATAAATCATTGTTGTTGTAAAGGTGGGTAATGAACCACCTCTTGCAAAACTTACATTTTTTAGTATTTGATGACCCGCTTCATTATTGAAGAGTAGTCTATCCCCACCTCTTTCTAATGCAAAGAATGATCTAGTTAGCTTTATAAAATCTTCTTGAATCCACCTTTTTTTTCTTATCTTGTCGAAAGGTCCCATCTCGTTTGAATATGTTACCTATGAAGTTATTAATGCTATCCTTTGAACCCTTGTTCTTTATAATGGTTTTATCATTTTGCAAATAATTAATGTCATCGTCTATCCAACTGGTATTTTCGAAGGGGGTTTTCTTGATTATTTTTGTTTTACCATCTCGATTGACTCTGGATATTGATTCTTGTTCCTTTTCACGAAGTAGTTGACCTAAAAATGATACCTATCCAAATATTTTCTTTTTAATTCTTCGTTGTTGTCTAAATATTCGTTATCACTGAATGCATCCTGTAACTGCCTGTAATCCATATTGAGATATTCATTGTATTTTTCAGTTTAATCTTCAAATTCAAAATCATCAAATCCTCCTTCGGCCATAATTTGTATATATTACTCTATATTTTGTACATCACTCTCAGGGATCCAAGTGTTATGTTTACTATCGTAACCTAACCATTTAACAAAAGCCATCTTTTCACCTTTTACTTTTTTCATCTTTAGTATTTTCTCCACTTTACAGACATCATCCTTTTTGTCCACCTCAGATAATTCTTCTTCATAAAATTTTCCGACAATTGGTTCACCTTCTAGATCCTCTATTTCATAAACAGTTAGGTCACCACGAATAACATTACCTATTTTGAACAATTCTTCTGTGAATTTAGCCTCGTAACCCTTAGTGAAAATGCTTTTATACTTGGATATCCTAACTGTATCGCCAATTTTAAATTTGGCTAATGGTAAGTCACTATACAAATGACCATACAGTATTGTCCAAACTTCGTCTTCATTATTTTTGTTTACGTCTTTTGGTTTCATTAAGATAGTACTATGCTTAGTGTTATTGTAATTATATACTAACTCGTCTAAGATATCTATCCATTTATATGTTCCTTTACTATAAAAGTATTTCCACATGGCAGTTTTTAATGTCCTATTAAATCTTTCCACAACGGCAGCCTTTTTATCACTATTAGTGGAGAAGTATTTGATATCCGCTTTCTCTAATAAAGACTTTACACCAACATTGTAGAACTCTTTACCGTCATCAAATTGTGCTAATTTGGGATATTTACCAAAACGCTCTTTAAACTGTCTCAAAATTTCAGTAACAGCTTAAGTCATGTTATTAGTGGCTTTTCTTATAAGCAGGGATAGCAAATGCATACCTGCTTAGGATTTCAATAGCTGTTAATATCCAGTAATAACCTTTATTTTTATTTGTATATGAACCCATATCAACGAGATCCATCTGTATCTGCTCACGAAGATAGTTAACTTTAGTTTGTCTAAATTTATGTTTTCTAACAATTGGCTTGTATCCAGTGTATGTGTCTTGTGATTTCAAGCAAGATTTAACTTGGTTTCTAGTAACAGGGTTACCTTCTTCTAACGCCTTTTGGTACAGTCTTTTTGCTGACTGATAACCAGTTTTAGGGTTATAAGAATATCGCGTAATCCTTGTTCTAATTCAATGTCCATATAACTTACATTATATAAAGTTCCAATAGTATTGATCCAAATTGAGTTTTGTTATTGTTACCAATGACATTGAAGTTCAATATATTACAAAAACCTTTATTTATTGGTATTTTACTTTCGATGTAAAAATAATGCTGTACACTACCCTTTAATGTATTGGTTGATGTTATTGGTAGAGTGAGTATGACATCACTTCTCTTACTATTGGTGTCTATATTTCTTTGGCTGTCTACCAAACTGCATTTCACTTCTATATATTTCAAATCATTGTTTATATTGACAGTTTTGCCACTTTTTATCTTTGTGTTTGCCTTTATTACCTGGTCTTTATCAAACCCTAAAATAGGGCCAAAGTTTTTCATATTAATTACATTGACACTAGTAATAGAACATGTTCTACCATTTTCATTTTCTTCTAAAGTGACAGTACCATATGTTTCAATTTCCTTCTTAAACATAGTAAATGTCAGATAACCTTCTGGTATCACCTTTTTGTTGCTATTGTATGTTAATTCATTGTTTCCACTAGTAATGTTATTATAATTCCAAAATACTACTGCCTTCTTGACTTATAAAAATGCTGATTCATTGGTTATTTTGATGAACTGGTCAAGAACAAGTTCTTTAGCATCTCCTTCTATAAAAACAGTAATCTTCTTCATATAATATAATATATATTATATATGGATAAATCTTTGAAAGACTATTATGGTAAGAACTATGAAAAAGCTATGGAAAATGCTAAAAAGAAGAGGGCAGAAATACGTAGTGAATTCATTAAAAAGTATCCAAATGCAGATTTGAGTAAATTTGAATTCGATGTAGACCTTAATAAGGACGGAACAGTGGAATAAACTTCTATGTACTTTAAGAATTCAGATATTCTATCTACAAACATTAAAAGCAGCACATTCCTTAATTACAAATCAATGACTAAATACCTTTATTCTAAACAGACGAGATATAATGATTACCCAAAAATATGGAAAATAGATGGTACAGTCCAGGAGTTACCAAAAGGTATAAGACATGTTGGTTTCTATGGAAAAGAGTACTATTGGGATAATTTTCCAGTTGATTATGTATTGACTTACCCCATAAACAAATTTAGAGTGTATGTGAACAGCACAGACTATTTCATGAGTGATCTCCCACCATTGGACATAACAACCAAAAAAGGTGCCAAGTGGTCCTTTAAAGAGTCTTATTATCAGTCATTGGTAGGCGCACGGATAACAACATATGCATCAGGGATATCTATACAACATTTAACATTCAAACCAGATGTTCCAAAACAAATAACATCACTAATGAGATTCCATTTATACTTCACAGTTAGAAGAATAATGAGAGAATTTCAAACGTTGCCAAATAACAGTATACAATACATAATGAATAAACATAATGCCAATTTTCTGCAAAAACATACACCCAAGTGGACATGGCGAGAAGTTTCTGGTTATAAGAATGAACATTTGGGTCAAGACGTTCTTGGTACAAATCCATATCCAAAAACGTATGGTCCAGGAGTTGGTTTCATTCGTGATTTACATAATGTCTATAAAAAATTCATTCCAAAGATTTCTAATGGGTTAACAGCTAATGGAACTGAACTACTTAACCAATCGATAGGGGCATATGTATACAGTGTTCTTGGTGCTCAAGCTAGGACAAAACAGAGTATTTATGGGTCTAGAGCATCAGCATTAGAGACACAAAAAGTATTTAGACAAATTGTAGAAGACTCTATTATCAACTACAACACTTCAAAATGGATAAACAACATGAATCAAGCAGTGACATCAACAAATGTGGTATTTAATATGGCCAATAGTCCAACTCTGTGGTTGATTCCAAGTAATTTAATTATATTGGAAAAACCAATAGTGCGATACAATAATGAGTTAAAAGTGTCTGATGAATTCATGAATTTTGGATTAAATAAAAATGTCAATTATGTTGGTGTCAAAAAAGAGCAGCCAAAAAAGGTACATCAGGAAGAAACACCAATACATAATTTAGAAACATTAGATAATAAAACACAGCAAGTAAAAATTAAAACACCAGGAAAGATCTCAACAAAAAAAGAGACGGATAACATCAATACAGAACTAATGGCAGTATTGTCTATAACAGGCATAACGGCATTTTTAATAACAAAATATATTGTATAATATAGAGATATGCGTATTTTATGGCTATGAAGACAAAACAAATAAAGAAATAGAAGAATTGGAGACAAGTGTTGATAAAAAAAATTCTCTTTAACAAGTGGTAGAATGAAAGGTGATATTGACATGTCATTTTGGAGAACAAAAAACATTCCAGCGCCAATATATGATTACGACGTAATTTCCAAAGCCGTACTGGAACAAATATACTTAAAAGAGTATAAAAAAATATTCGATTATAGAAAAAGTTTAAGTGAAACGTTGTGGGAATACTACACAAAATATGTTACAAGCATTTATCGTTTTGACAGAGGCTCAAATAATAGTGAATTAGTATATGACACAACAAGTAGACAGGTGTCTAAAACTATCGATCAGGGACTTGAAGAAAATGATGTAGTACAAAACACAACTAATTTATAACCAATATTGTGTGCAAAAAATGAGAAATTCAATAATAGGTATTACTTAAAATTCAATGGAACGCAAAGATTAATAAGTGATATTAATTTATATCCGGTTAGTGGAGAAAAAGACATTGTGAATATTTTTATTGTATATAGGATAAAAGCAAATGATGCGAACAATTATTTGGCAAGAAATGCTCTGTTTAGTCATGACAATGGTAGCTTTATAAGTTTGTTTCTTTTAGTCCAAACGGTGATTTAGTTGGCTCTGGAACAGTAAATGATCACATTATTATAGGTAGTAATACTTTTAGAAATATACAACCAATAGCTCCCTATAAAAACAAAGCAAATGCTGGAGAAATAAATAAATGGATCTGTCTATCAATACATTGGGACAATTATACAACACCAGCTGGTAATAATAGTTCAGTTTATTATAATGGACAAAAGCTCACTGTATTTCAAAGCAGAAAATCAACTGGTTCAACACAAATGACCTTTGGTGATATTAATCCAAATGGTATTGTTCCTTTAAAGGGCGATATATCTTTTTTCACAATTTATAAAGGGAAAAAGATAGAAGAAAATGATATTCCACAGCATCATAATGTACTATGCTCTTGGCATGAAATTGATACGGTTGACTTTGCTTTTTAAATATAAACTATAATATATATGAGGAGAAAGTCCATTTGTCAAAACATTAGCAAAGACTTATCTAAAGATGAAGCGAACAAACTGACTGATTAGTATCTATACTACCATAAGCTTTTCACATGCTACAGATGGAAGTATAAGAAACTAAAGAAAATCAAGTTATTGCTGAATATGACGAGTATAGGGTTGACAGTAACTAGAACCATAGCAGGAGGTGCAACATTAAATCCTATCATTTTGGGTTCTATTTCTGGTACAGGTGTTTTAATACTAGGATACGTCTCTAATAGTAATATCATTACTAAGACATCAATGTGTAGATTCGCATATACGTCACATGAAAAAATTCTAATAGAAATAGAAACGTATTTACGTGGTGTGAAATATGACGAAAATGTGTTTTAAATGTTCTAAAATCGATCGACGACATAGTCATTGATTTATGCCCTCCAACAAACGGAATGTCTAAAAAATATGACAAAATATATGGTAATATATAAATATGTCTGGAGAAGAGATAGAGTTAAACGATCTAGATAATAGAAGGCAACAAGAGGAAGAGGAAGAGAATGAAGAAACAGATTTCGGTAGTGGATTAAATGATATGGATTTATTGGATAATCTAGACTGGTTATCAAATAAAGATAGAAATGTCATTGATCCATTAAATAAGTCTTGTGGAAATAGAACATATGAAGCTAGAAATATACGGTTTTTTATAGACGATGTTTTATTAATGGAAGAGGAAGGAATCACCAACCCTGGCTTTATTAAATATCTAATGGAAACTAAAGATTTTACAATTAAAAAAAAATATTAAGCACATCCGGGCTTGTGACAAATTATGAGGTATATTATGGAGAACCTTACAATAATGAAAATGGTATAAAAGTTCGTCCGGCGAGAGAAATTAAAACTACCAATGGTGTGATAGAAAACAATGACGAATTTAACCAAATTATTGACGATATGCGATACCATTATGATAACTGGAGGAAAATAGAACTAGATAGAATTTTAAAACGTTCAGGAATAGCCACCGCAATTGGATTATCAATAATTGCACTAGTAACTAGTTTATCTCTTGGACTAAAATGCAGCGGATCAGACATTGTACGCAATGCTAAACAGAAAGCAAGAAAGTTAACACCTGCTGAAAAAAGAGATGTAATACCATGGACAGATATTCAGCTAGCCTCTGGTAAAGGTGTGATTTTTTTTGGTGATCATTTATATTTAATAATTGGTGGATCACTGATATATTTATACAGTATAAGAAAAAACAAATAATGATATATAATGAATGAAAGATTAAGAAATATATTCATACGTGTCAGAGATTTCGTACGTTGTTGTAAAAAGACGACTATTGAAATAGATAGTATGTTAGATGATCTCAATAAAATAGATTGCACGGACAATCCAAGCTTCAAACAAAAAGACAGGAAAAGGAATGAGCAACTGTAAGATTTTTCACAGATTATCTCACAGATTATCTTACAAATAACTATAAGGTTGTCTGTAAATAAAATATACATTACTATATAGATGAGTGAAGAGGAACCTAAGATAACCGCAGAAAATGAAGAGAAACCTAAGATAACCACTGTAAAAAAAGTAGAAGACCCTAAGAGGGTAGAGGCTGGTAAGAAATTGGCTGCCATTTCTAAAGCTGCAAAAGAGAGAAAAATCCGTGAGAAAATAGAGACTGAAAATAAACAGGACAGTGGTGACCTAGGGATTAATTATGGTCTAGTGTTTGGCTAGAGCCCATAAAGGAGGAGCCAGAAATTGAACATATTGAAATAAAAGAAGTGATCATAAGCCATCAGAATATCGTCTCGATAACTTGGAATAAAAAAATGAAGGGCATCAAATCAGTTCCCTTTCAGAATTACCATTTTAATTTAATATAATGGTCTTCAAAACCACATTTCTAAAACGGAAATGTGGTTAAAATGTGTAAAAAAGCTACCCGGTCAAATCTACGGGTCAGGTCAGATAATTTTGTAAGGGCATTAAATCAGTGCCCTTTTGAAGGGAACATTAAATCAGTGATCATAAGCCATCAGAATATCAGTTCATAATACCCCTGCAAATCAATGCCCTTTAAAAATCACATAAAGAGAAGAAAAAATCTACCCCGGTGATTCGCCGGGTCAGGTAGTAGTCTCGATTAATTGGAATAAAAAATGCGAGGCATTAAATCAGTGCCCTTAGAAATCACCTAAAGAGATGAAAAAAGCTGACCGGCCAAAACGTGAGGTTAGGTATTTGTATCGATTAATTGGAATAAAAATATATAAAGACATTATATAGCAGTGTTTACTATGTCATTAACAGTCAAAAAATTCAATAACAATAATTTCGGTATTTCAGTCAGTGTCTTTATTGATGGGAAGCAAAATGTATGGTTGAAAGGCAAAGATATAGCATTAGCTTTGGGTTATGAGTGCCCCACAAATGCAATTCGCGACCATGTAGAGGAAAAATAAAAGACGGAATACCAAAATTTGAAGGGGACATTAAATCAGTGCCCCCTTAGAAATACCCATCCTAGTACTATTTTCATTAAGGAACCTGGTCTTTATTCCTTGATTTCTGGATCCAAGCTAGAATCTGCAGTGTCATTCCAGGATTGGGTATTCTCTAAAGTACTACCATCGATTAGGAAATATGGTTACTACAGAATGTTTAACAACCCTAATACATTAACATTTAAAATAGAAAATGAATATGATCTACACACCAAAGTTGTACAATTCATTAGACGGTTTTATCCAGACGCATTATTAGTGGCAGGTCTTGGTGAGCGACAGGATACATCAAAAAAACATATTTCATCATTAAAAAAAGGTTATATGAAAGGACAACCCGATCTAATAGTTTATAATCTTCATAAGAAATACAATGGTATGTATATTGAATTCAAAACCCCTCTGTGTAATGCTGTTTTATCAGAACATCAACATAAACTAATAAATAAATATGAAGAAAATGGGTATAAATGTATTTTCTCTAACGATTATGATCTAATCACCAAGGAAATAAACGATTATGTGCATGACATTCGCTTTAAATGCAAATACTGTAAACGCAAATTCATATCTCGAAAAGCACTAAAACGACACGTAAAATATTTTCACAGAATCAAATAAAATATAACATATAATATATACACAATGACATCAACAGTAAACAAGAAAGAATTAATGAACGAATTATACGATGCTGCACTAGTAACAGCTGGTGTAGTAGGTGTATCAATGGTCTCTAAGAAAGTTCTGGGTGAGAAACTAACTGACGCTTCAACTCTAAAGGACACAGCCAAATTAGGTGCTGGTGTTGCAGTTAGTACCATTTTAGTAAAATAGGCACAAGATAAAAAGTATCTCCCAGTAGACTCGTTCTCCAAAAATTAGATATAATCAATATTATACGGCTAGTATAATAGGTGGGTCTATCCAGACAATTTTTGCAGCTCTAAGCTTTAGCGCTGCTGGATATCTATTTAAGATGTTTGATAAAGATGGTTATGAAGCTGAAATAAAGAGACATAATAAAGCATTAGAAGACTTAACAAAGGCAAAAGAGGCCTTTTATCAGACAGAAGTCAAACAAAACGACAGAATACAGCAAATAAGGCAACAATTAACAGATGCCAATGTGGATATTGCTGAAACAAACAAGGCTCTCGAAATGTTAAAAAAGGTTCAATCAATACTATACAATGGTATAACATTTAACAGAGAGCCTCAATTAAACGACTTTTACGAACCAAGTATTCAAATGAAAGACTATCAGTATATTACAATGGGGTTACTTGGTATGGGCTCTGGATAGTTATTGACCAAAATAGTCCAAACAAATATTACATACATATATAGAACATGGAAATATTCAATGCATTCTGTTATGGGTTCACCATTGATGAAATTGCCGATAATATAGACGATCTGGACTCTCTACAAAAAGGAAGATAATAAACCAAAAAAACAAACACAAACAGTGTAGAAATTGTAAAATAGAACTCAAATGCATAGACGGTATGTTTGTATGTGTCGAATGTGGGGAAGTAGAAGACTGTGTAATGGTACCAGAATGGGTAGATAAGATTTGGATAAATGGAAAAAGGTCCGTATATATCAGAAATAGACATATTAAAGCCAGAGTGGAACAATTCGTATACCCTAAATATTGCAGCTCTATTGTCGAAGATTTTATAAAAGTTGTCGATTTGATGGTCAAAAATGGAATGATTAAGAAAAATGTATCCAGATATGACTACTACATCATCAGGTTAGCCAGTAGAAGAGGTGCGACATTAATAATGAAACCCACTGATCTAAGACACAGTAAAACAAAAAAAATCATTTGATGACCAACTATTCGGTGCAATCTGCCCATCATTAGGCTGGGACAAAGAATGTTAAAGATTATCATATATGTATATATCATAATGACTAATAATATGGTTCAACCCAAACGTGGTCCTGGTAGACCTAAGAAATATTTAACCGTTGAAGAGAAGAAAAACGCAAACAAGGAATGTGTAAAGAGCTGTATGTTGAAAAACGCATTCTATTGTGAAGCTTGCGATCGCATGTATCATATGGCAAGCAAAAGTAAACACATAGAAACCAGAAAACATTTCAAAAATCTAAATTTGTGATAAAAATGACTCAATTATTATTCTATACATATCAATTATATACAGAATACTCACGTTCAGAAAAGCAAAACGAATATGTCCCATTTATTTCGTGATAAAAATGGCTTAAATAATACCCCATATATACCTATTACAGACATAATGCATACGTTCAGTAAAGCAAAAACGAACAGGACCCATTTTTTTCGTGTTAAAAATGGCTTAAATAATATCCCATATATACCTATTATAGACAGAATGCAAACGTTCAGTAAAGCAGATCTTCTAAGAAAACAAATTGCTATTCTTCAAGCTAAACTAAAGGCTGAAGAGTCCAAATTACAGCCTACATATATAGGAAAGAAAAAACCTATCGCAAAACTAACAGGTCTCAAAAGAAAGGTCATAAAGGAACCTAAACTTACTAATGTGGCCAATGAACCTGAAAGATATGTAAACCCTCTAACGGGTAACCTCGTGCTAAGAGCAACCTATAAAAAAAGCACTACGTGAGAAGAAAAGAAGAGAGTAAGAGTGGAAAGAAAAGTTATGGAAAGTAGAAGAGATGTCACTCTACGTGTAGCAAAAAGTAGATGATCGTAAATCAGTTCCAAAGTTGTGGTTTCCTTTACGAAAAGCCCTGAAAAATTATACGAAATCATTTGGAATAACAATCATTAATAAAAATAGCCCACTAATACAACTTAATGGCACCATGGATAGTGTTGCATCTCTTCTTAAGAAACAATTGAATGAAACGAAAGGAATCAAACATATCGAAAAATTAAAGGTAACATTTACAAAAACCATTATCGATAAGAATAAGTCTAAAATAATTCTCAAAACAGCTTATTTTAACAGTAAATCAAAAATAATAATCACCAAAAATGAAATAAATGAAAATATACAGACATCAAAACAAGAGATATTAAATGGCATTGAGGTTTGGTTACCAGAGGGTTCGGGATGGGCCATCGAATCCATTGATAAGCAATATATCAAGATCGTAAAATACAAGCCATTAAAAGGATCATCATATATTAAACTACCACCAGAGCTTAGAAACCCTGCCAAAGGATTAATTAAACTTCAGAATAATGATAATGAATGCTTTAGATGGTGTCATATTCGGCATTTGAAACCACAAGAAAAAAATCCTCAAAGGATTAAAAAATGTGATGAAGAATACATGAAAAATTTGGATTATACGAATGTTAGCTTTCCAGTGACACAAAAAGATTACCGAAAAATAGAAATAATGAACAATATTAATATCAATGTGTTCGGGTATGAAAATCAAGAACCATGTCCAGTTTACATATAAAAAGATAAATTTGATGATATATTAAATCTTCTGTTAATCACAAAGGGAAACGAACAACACTATGTCCTCATCAAAGACTTCAATAAGTTTATGTACAACCAAACAAAATACGAACATAGAAAGCATTTTTGTATGTACTATTTGCAGTGTTTCAGTTCTGAAAAAGTCCTCAATAATCATAAAGAAAACTGTATTACAATCAATGGTGTACAGGCTATAAAAATGCCTAATGCTGATGATGAGGTATATTTCAAAAACTACCACAAGGGACTAGCAGCTCCATTTGTAATCTATGCTGATTTTGAGGCTATTACAGAAAAAGTAAATGGATGTCTACCAAATAATGATAAATCATATACTGAATCATATCAAAAGCATAAAGACTGTGGATATGGCTATGAGGTTGTCTGTCATTATGATGATAAATACAGTAAACCAGTTCAGATATATAGAGGAGAAAATGCTGTTTAAAAGTTCATGGAAAAAATGTTAGAGGAAGTTGAATGGTGTAAAAAAATTAAATATAGATATTTTAATAAAGATATGATACTAACAAAAGATGATGAGCAAGTTTTCAAGAACGCTGATGAATGTCATATTTGTAATAAAAAATATTCTGAAAAAGATATTCGTGTAAGGGATCATTGTCATATAATTGGAAAATACAGAGGATCAGCTCATCAAGACTGTAATATTAATTATAGGTTAACTGATAGAATACCTGTTATTTTCCACAATTTGAAAAGATATGATAGTCACTTTATAATGCAGACGATTGGTGAAATAGCCAATAAGCATACATATAAGAATAAAAAAGGTGAAGAGAAACAGATGGATATCGATGTCATCCCAAATAATATGGAAAAATATATGGCTATCATGCTTGGAAAACATTTGGTTTTTATCGATAGTTTTTAGTTCATGAGTTCAAGTCTAGACAAATTAGTAAGCAATCTACCAGATGATGCTTTTAAATATACTTCTGAAGAAATCAAAAACGCTGAAAAACTAAATCTTATGAAACAAAAAGGGGTCTATCCGTATGATTACATGGATTTATTTAATAGGTTCAGTGAAAACAAATTACCAACTAAAGATGATTTTTACAGCATATTAAACGATCAACATATATCTGACAAGC
Source organism: Heliopora coerulea (assembly GCA_030142905.1). NCBI lineage: Eukaryota > Metazoa > Cnidaria > Anthozoa > Scleralcyonacea > Helioporidae > Heliopora > Heliopora coerulea. The sequence goes on from JASJOG010000210.1 coordinate 460,720, forward strand.
AATATGCGCATGCAAATAAAGTATGGAATACGTTTAAGTTAAAGAATATTGGAGAATACCATGACTTATATCTAAAGTCAGATATTATTTTATTAGCTGATCTATTCGAAAACTTTAGAAAGACTTGCATGCAATATTACAAACTAGACCCATGTCAGTATTTTACAAGTCCTGGATTATCTTGGGATGCAATGTTAAAAATGACTGATATTGAACTAGAATTAATGACAGACATAGATATGTTTCAGTTCATTGAAAAGGGTATGCGTGGTGGAGTATCTTATATAGCCAATCGTTATGGTAAGGCAAATAATAAATACATGAAAAAATACGATGAGAAGGCGCCCTCAAAGTATATCATGTATTTAGATGCTAACAACCTTTATGGATGGGCTATGTCTCAGTATTCACCTATTGGTGGTTTTAGATGGGTCACAGAAAAAGAAATTAACAACATAGACTTGGCTAAATACAAAGAGGATAATAAAAAAGGTTTGATATTAGAAGTTGATCTGGAATACCCACAAGAATTACATGATCTTCATAATGACTATCCATTAGCACCGGAAAAGATTAAAGTGACAAAAGATATGTTATCATCATATTGTGAATCGATAAGAGAATAATATAATGTCAGCATCGGTCAAGTACATAAATTGATTCCAACCCTCAATAATAAAGAAAGGTATGTGTTACATTATAGAAATTTACAGCTATACACCGATCTAGGTTTGAAGATAAAGAACGTACATAGAGTACTACAATTCAATCAGTCGCCTTAGTTAAAACAATATACAGATTTCAACACAAAGAAAAGAACCAATGCTAAAAACTCATTTGAAAAAGACTTCTTCAAACTAGTGAATAATTCAGTATTTGGTAAAACCATGGAAAACCTTAGAAAAAGAGTAGATGTCAAACTTGTAACAGACAATAAAAAACTTATGAAATTAACATCGAAACCAGCTTTTGTGACTAGCAAAATATTTAATGAAAAACTGGTGGCTGTTCATAAGATCAAAGAAACTCTAACCCAAGATAAGCCGGCATATGTGGGTAAGTGGATCTTAGATCTTAGTAAGTCATAAATATATGATTTTCATTATAACTATATTAAACAAAAGTATGATAGTAAAGCAAAATTATCATTCACAGACACAGACTCACTGACTTATGAAATTAAAACTGAGGATGTTTATCAAGATTTTTGGATTGATAAGGATAAATTTGATAACAGTGATTATCCAGAAAACTCTCCATATTTTAATAAAACAAAGAAATTGGAAAGTTCAAAGATGAAGCATCAGGAATCCCAATCAATGAGTTTATAGGATTGAGGAATAAGATGTATTCATATATAAAAGACACTGATCAATGTGGTAAAACAGCGAAAGGTACAAAAAAGAATGTCATAAAGAAATATATCAAACATGATAATTATAAAGATGTTCTATTCGACAATAAACAATTGTACCATAAAATGAAAACAATTAGAAGTCAAGATTATCAATTAGGAAGTTATGAGGTAAATAAAATATCACTCAGCTGTTTTGATGACAAACGTTATCTACGTGACAATGGAATAGACAGTTATGCTTATGGTAATTACAACATATAATGTAGTTTATGGTGACTAATTGATTAAAAATGCCATATGGATTCCACTTTATGGTATTTACATGTTTTTACCATCTGTAGGGTTTCCACGGTTATTGAGATTTCCCCATATTGTGTATACTACTCTGTGGAAACATAATTTCTTCATGATAAGGAAAAATGGGGGTAAGCGAAGCGAATTTTCACCTACCATTCACAATGGCCCAAAAAGTGTGCTAAAAAATCGAATAGGAATTTTGGTGGTTGAAAACCATTGAAAACCGTGGGATGCAAAAACTGTGCTGGAACCGCTAACTCCTATACTATCCGCTGTTTGATCTGAATCAGAAAAACCGAAGAAATCTTGAGTCTACACCAACAATCTCTGTGGTAAATTGTGAAAAACGACGCCGACCCACTTTTGATATGAAAAAAAGAATAATTAGCGCTTCCACTCGAACAAGGCTTTAAAGTTGCAGATATTAGCAAAGTGGCCAGGTGAACCATAATCTCCCTGACGATCTTACTTTAAAAACGATCTCATTCAGCTCTTCGAGTGCGTGGGAATATGGCGAAAATATTCCCGGCAAGTACATTGTACGGTCGAGTTCGGACTTGGAAACAAATAATTCGAGCCCGCTATCGATAGAACTTGTGGATCACGGTTAGATAAAAAAAGTTGTGTTGCACAGGAAAAGTTGAATCGAATATCAAAAGTTGTGTACAAAATGGAAAATGGAATTTAGGAGGGATGGGACACCATAGTTCTACGCGTTTGTTCATTAGAAAACTCGGACAAACATTGCTCTAGAGGGTGCTTTTGGGGAACCTGACAAGACTTATACACGACACAGTTAATTGAAATCCGATTCTCCAATACCATAGTGAATAATTTCATCAATTTGCCGCTATTTGGTTTATATGACATATATAGTTACTTAATATTAATGCTATTCCACCGACTAAAACAAAAAGGGACTGACTGCTGCATGAGAAGTTATTCGATGTTTACCAGTTTTTCGTACTTATATTCACAAATTCGTTTCTCAACCTCGTCGTTTGCGAAGACTCAATATTATCCTCCTTAAATAATAGGTAATCATCGAGTGACTTGTAAGCCACCTGTCCATGTTTGTCGTAATCGGCAAAATACTTAGTTCACTTTGATCGCGGTGATTAAATAATTAAAAGAAATGGTGCACTTCGAATTAGTTTCCAAAGTGAATATAACTATTCGTTTTCCAGTTACTGTTTTTTAGTACTTATGGGTTTCAAGTTGTACTTTGGTCAATATCTTTTTGGTGAAAGTACAATAATTTTAGCTGTTAAACATTGCTACTTGGGTACCAGGGATTAGACATTTAGCAATATCAAATAATTTCTTTCAGCAAATGTGATAGCCATATCCCAAATCTTTTTGGTACAGGATTAATAACGATTTTTTAAGCATATTAGTGCACTTGAACCTTATATGACCTTCGATTCCTTCTTCTATTCTTTTATACGCCAAACTGAGGTGGTACGCAAATGGAAATTGACTATGGATAGCGAGCAATGGAAATGAACTATGGTTAAATTTGTGGCTGAATGTTTTTGGCGGGTAAAATACGAATAGATTAGATAGGCATTTTTGGCTTTGTAACGAGCATTCGCGTGTTTCTTTTTTGATAAAATCAGGGTCAAAATTTAGGAAGCAAAAATCTAGAAAAATAAAATATTGTTCAGTAACCGAACGACACCATATAACTAATAAATTCTGTTTCTCTGTCAGTAGATTCAACCAGTACGCTTGCATCAAATTGTAACCATTTGGCCTATTTAAGTTATATGGAAGAACATTTAAATAACTCGATGACATTTGCTCTGCAGAGCAGAATGAAAATAGCACCGCTGAAGAGAGGAACAACTGTGTCGCACAACGAAAAACAATTACTTAACATTTATTGCTTGGAAACCGGAAGAAGAAAAAAAAATATTTGAGCACCATATCATTTGACGAGAAACCAGTTACAGGTATATTTAAAAAGTTTTCTTCGGTAATATCGAAACTACCGCTGAAAAGCGCAAAATTCTGAAGCTAAAAGACTCAAAACGAAGATCTAATGCCGCAGCCGCTCGTTAAACGATGTGTTTTTGCACTTTTTAGTTTATCTAATTTGGCAGTCAAAGTTAGGGCCATTTAACCTTCACATCCATTGATCATTTGTTTCGGATTATTTGTGAGGCTGAGTTTGTATTTCTCACAGAGGGAGGCTTTATACTTTCAAAGCGTCGTGGTGGTCTTAGTTTTCAATCGTGATTCATATATTCGCATGACTGTTTCTGTTACAATAAACACATGCTTTGAAAGCATATTACGCAAGGCACGGGCCCCGAAGAGCATAAAGACGATTTGAGTATTTTGAAAGGAGATTCCCTGTTTTTAGAGACGACAAATTTTCATCAAACTGTGGTGCATGTTCACGAACGTCTGGTCACGGAAGGCATTAACCAGCCCACTAATGCTTGCTCATTTGATAAACTCATTACAGTATTGTCTTTTAGCTCTGCATGCGACCTACTCGCATTGTCTCAAAACCACATATAAAAATCTTATGTGTAACCCTGATGGGTGAATATATTGTAAAGACGAAAGAATTAGCATGTCAATTTTGTTAAAGACGTTTGCATGACGCGAGTGAATACCTGGTGGTTCTTTTAAATTGCTCTCGATCCCACAACAATATTGATGCAGAAATGGAAGTAGCTGGTAGCACCAAAACACCACATTTAAAGAAAGCGAACTCAGTGAAGGATTACAGTATCGTTCTACTTGGACAGGGTGGCGTCGGGAAATCAGGTCAGCCTCTTTTTTCTTGTAGCACAAGATGTAATAACCCTGTAGCGGTGACTGTGGTTAGGTGGGTTTTAGTGCTAATGAATAGACTGTTTGTCAGCAGTAAGACTGATGACCATAAACCAACAAGCAAGGAGACAGTCTACGAATATAAACGAGAGTCTTCAAACACGCTTAGGGAAAAGAAGTCTGGAGTTCGGCGGAGCAGTCTGGAGTTCAACATCAAAATGTAACATTAGACGAATTTTTCGTCTTCAGAAAAGAGCAGCTCGTGTTATTTTAGGTCTAAAAATGAGAGACCAACGTACTGTAATCCTATTCAAGAGACTTGACTGGCTACCTTTTTATGATGAGATCAATGTAAATAAATTATGTTTACTTTATAAATGCTTAAATGGACAATGCCCAGAGTACTTAGGAAATAGATTAGTGCGTATTAGCGATATGTCAACCAGAACTTCACGCTATGGTGATATAACTATACGCTACCCTAGGTATAACCGTGATACAGAAGGTGGAAAAACTTTTCTTGTTACAGCTGCAAAACATTGGAACTCTCTACCTATTAGTATAAGATCTAGCACCAGTATTAATGCAATTAAGCGGAATTATTGTAATTTTATAAAGGACGTTTATGCTGGCTTAGATAGCTTTCCTATTTCATAATTTTTTACTCCTTTTTAACATTATATTTATTGTTTTATCCTTTTTAATATTTGTAACCTAGTTTATATATTTTAGGGGAGGGCCACAAGTTTAACAGTTTCAACTGTAATGTGTCACCCTCGGTAAATAAAGTTATTCAGTCATTCATTCATTCATTCAAGTCTCGATACTTCAGACAAAACATGTTGCTCAGCGTTGCAACTCACACATCAGATGATTTTGGTAATTACCTGGTTACTGTATAGTGTGTACAAGCTATATCTCTTTATCGTCTCCTTGAAATATTTCATGTGAGAAAATACTGTTTAGTCTTTTCTGTCACGGCCAATTATGTTCTGTTAATTTGATTGTTGACTGGTAAAATCTTGTAACAGTAAGACTTGTAAGGTAACATCAACAGTACTATACTTTCAATAAGGTATCATCCGTATTTCGCTAATATACACAATAATCATACCTGTATTTGAATTCAGTCCATTTATAGCACAGAACTTTTAAACTATGTATATAAGACCTTTTTTTTGTCTTTTTCTACATCATGTTTTTCCGCTCGTCTATTGTCATCAGCTATATTTAGGAAACAATTTGCATCCCCAACTACTTTTCTTGCTCACCACGATTGATTTGTTGAGGGAGTAATGAAACTAATCCTTTTTATCGCTGTTGTTTTCCTTTCTCTGTTAGCTTTATTGGTGCGATTTTCAACGGGGAGATTCATCTACGAATATCACCCTACCTTGGGTAAGTTTTTACAAAGTAAGTTGCTGAATACACAATGAAATCATTTGGCAAAAAAGTCCGAACGACTACTTGTGCTTCAGTTCCGATTAAAGGTTACATTTAATTTCGAAGTGTCAAACCTTGAAAACGTTCCTCGGAACACTCCAAAAATGGTCATTTTGGAACGTAAATTATTTAAAAGAATAAAAACGACGTGCGACTGGGAGGTATGGCTTATTTTTCCCATAAAAATTTGAAACGAAGATTCTTTACGTGACAGATTCCCATAGAAAAAGGGTGAGATCTCTCGTTCTCTATACAGTTACTAACGGACTGTAAGTGCGTCGTAGAAGAGCCAAAATTAGGAAAAGGTTTATTAGGATGAAATGTTTCGTTGCATTAAACGCAACATCAGAGAATGAAGGAAAATGTGGCAGAGTAATTACAAAGTTACTATGACAGGTTAGCTAACATAAAAAAAATTGGCGTTTGAAAGGACCAGAGATGTGAAAAGACGTTAGAGGTGATGAGGAAAGGTAAAGACGTAAAAGAGAGAAAGTGGGATAGAGCTGATATTAGAATTAAAAATGGGTTTGAGTTTTTTAAAAAGTAAGCTTTCTCTCATGAGGAGGTCACAGTTGGAGGGAGAAGAAGAAGAAGAAAGGAGAGTAAAATCTTCACAAATAATCAGTATTTTCTTCTGGAAACACGATTAAGGCAACGATTTTGTAGCATTGTGTCCAATATGTTTGATGCCTGAATTAAACGTTCTCTTGATGTTGACTTATTTTGCGTGATATTGTTTGTGGTGCCCAATATCGATACAACCATATGGATACTTTTATCACCAGTAACGTTTCCCCCAGTAAACTTTATGTTAATCCACACCGGCACAGCCGAAATACATGGCATGTCTTCGTAGAAAGGATACTCCATTCGTAGAACGGAGTATTTCTTGGTAAATTAGGGTATTCATTTCTTTGAAGAAATATACTTTCTTGATAGAACAAGGTATATCCAACGGCGAGGCCAGAGTGAAACGAGTGGGGGGGTCGGTATAAGAAGCGTGAGGGACCTAGTGGGCGTTGTTTGTGCCCTTTGCATGGAGTACTTCATGTCACCTTGTTACCAGGTATCACAGAATTATTCTTTACCAGTTGGCTGGATGAAACTCATGTATGCCATAAATAGGCCGACTTTCTTCCGCTTCTAGTAAGGATTGAAATGCTGTTGATGTAAGCTCTTAAGATATTTGTTTCTTAATCCCCCCAAGCAGTTTTCCATCGGATTTAGAAGAATTACAAAATTGGTCATGATGAAAAGTGGGGGTCCTGGCCTCCCCATTCCCCCCCTCGTGGCCTCGCCACTGGATATATTCTCGCACAGTGGGTTATTTCTCCGTACAAGGGAGCTATTCAGCATACAGAACCAAGATTTAAGTTACTTCATTCAATGAAGATATCTCCGGAGAGTAAGGTTAATTCATTATTGCGAGTTCAAAGGCAACCCATTTTAGGGTCCAGTTACAACCATCTGGTTTTAACGAATATTTAAGCGGATTTGTAAGATTTTTTGAGATATACTGAGCCAGTCAGCACTGTATCGTTTCTTGTTGATACCGCCGACGTAAAGTACAAATAGTCGATCAAAGTAACTGAGGTCTGCAAAATATAAGGAAAGGAAAAGTTAACGACTCAAAAATCTTCTCAATTTCTCCTTGAAACTAACGACTTAACTCCAATTCAATTACTCGGCGATATATTCATCAAATGGTATTTTGCCTTTCCCTGCTCATTAGGTCCAGATCCTCAGGACCTCACGCACCCTAGGATCAAATTCTTAACGTACATGGCTAAATTAAGTTTGCGTCTATTTTTCTCAGCTTGTGATCAGATAGATAATTTATTAAGTTAATACCATTGCATGAATTGTGGAAAAATTTTACAAGTTGCATTTTAGTCATAAATTTGAGTTCTAGTTTTAGGATTCAAAGAGTTATAGAATAAGTATTAAAATTATGACAAGGCTATATAAGATTATAATACGATCTTGTAGAGTAATTTATGCCATAGATTCGTCACATTCAGTCGGAAAATATGAAAAAGTAAAATAAGATAGAACTATTACAAGTGCAGCCATCGACAAGGCGCGACAAGGAGCAACTCCAAAATTATATATAGTGCAAACTAAGAAAATTTAAAAGGTAGTACTTTGCCAAAATAACGAGTAGAAGTCTTTTTAGCAGAGTACTATATACCTTTTAGCCTTTCCCACATCGTTCAAAACTTCCTACGCAGAATTCTGTTTTCAATATTTAGTGAGTCTGTCTACTTTAAACCCTTTCCAGTCCGGCACGTCTCACCTTCACGAGTAAAATCGTCTTCCGTTAGCCAGAGTAAAATTAAAAAGTCGAATACAGACCGAAAAGAGTATATTGAGGTATTCAGCAATTCCTATTCTTAAAGGAAAAATCACGCTTTTCCTACATTTGAAAGAATTTCCATTGCTCACAATAAAACTTTTCAAAACTCTGCTGATTGATTCCCCATACATAAAGAAACATTTTTCCTAACGAACATTTGGGGTGAACGAACTCTTTTTAGCTGAAACTGAAACTAATTCGAAATGTCAGGTTGCTGTCGCTACCCTTGGTTTATTTTCCTCTGTGAAATTTTTAACCCAAAATTATTTCTCTACCTATCGCAATATGTTCCATTATCCTACAAACTACTTATTTCCGCTTCCTTTAAGGCCAAACGTGTATTTCAACTGAAAAATTATCAATTAGTGCCGCTAAAACGGCCAAACCAAACTTTTCAAGGAAAAACTTGGCAATGAAATGTTGGTTGTGCTACAGGAGTTTAACAAAAACTCACGAAGCAATAATTTGCTAATAAACCAACTTCGAATAACAACGTTGCTCGATAAAAACGCTAAAATGGATTTGCATAGTAAATTCAACACCAAACTCAATTATGATATATTAGTAATGTTCCTGTAAAAAACGATAATCAAGCTTTTTTCATTCATTGAGGGTGTTTTGCTGTTTTATTGGGTTTTTTTCAGAGTTTAATTGCGAAACGACATCCGAGGTTGACGATGAAATTGCCGAGCTGAAAATTTTTGATACTGCAAATACGGTAAGTTGAACGACCAAACGATCCTCTGTCAACATGAATGCTGAAAAAGTAATGATTTTTCGAAAGTCCAATTAACTTCATACGACTAAATTTTCAATATAATATCAAAATAATATCTAATAAGTAATAATAATCGAAATATCAAAAAATAAAGTAATTAAAATAATATCAGATGTTCCACTTAAATCTCTGTTACTTTCGAGAAAGGTATCCTATCTACCCATTTCTTTCAACTTAAAGAAAGCTTTCGACGTTTTTCTCATTTAAATACTTTTTATTTAGTGGAAAAAAATAATAGTAATCCATCATTTGGCTGTATTTTTCATAGCGTTTATAAATTTAAAAATGTACAGAGTGCATGTCTTTGGAGCAAAAATTCAATCACTTTTGACGTGTTGAAAGCCACCATATTTCGGAGAAATATTTCAGATGGCCTGTCATATTGAAACGAATGACGGCAACAATGAAAACTAATTTCAGATTACAGTAACTGTTGCATGCTAGGCCATCTTTACAGTAGTCTTTGCACCCAATGTCAAACATTCTTCTCAAGGAACCAGATTACCGAAATAAGGTAAAACAACCTGACAGATTTCTTTCTTAAGACCGTCTGGGGCTCAGAAATCATTTTCTGAGTATCGAGCTTGAAGATCGTTCATCTACCTTAATATATATCCAAGCTCTCATGTTTCTCAAACATTAAACTGCATAAATGCTAAATCATTTCATGAGAAAAATGTTTCGATTAAGTTTATTCTGGTCACTAGCTTCTGTACGAAAAATGTTAAATAAACGAACTTAAGCTTTTGAATAAAGCATTACTGCGCTACAAAATTTTGGTGAAACAGTATAATTTTAGCATAACTGTTAAGTTGATAATTCTGAAGGAGGAAAATCTCGAGTGTCTAGATATTTTAAGACCCAACCGGGACCTGTTGCGAAAAATGAAACTTTGGGCCATTCGGCAGGGGATTAAACCCGCGACCTCGCGAACCTAGTGCGATGCTCTGCCAACTGAACTACGGAGGTCGTTGCCGAGAGCATGCCCAAAAGTTGGATGGCCAAAAGTTGCATTTTTCGTTGGCTAGCTCAGATTTGGATTTTTCACAACATGCAGGTCCCGGTTGGGTTTTAAAATATCTAGAAAGTCGAGATTTTCCTCCTTCACAATGATCAACTCGACAGTTAGCGGTCGAATGTAAACGTCATGATGTACTGTCGAATATACCTTTCACTTAATCGGCATTACCGATTTATAAATCTGCTTATAAATAGTGAACTCGTGGTCATGCTCTCAGTAACGGCCTCCGTAGTTCAGTTGGCAGAGCATCGTACTAGATTCGCGAGGTCGTGAGATGGCCCAAAGTTGCATTAATTTTAGCATAGTTGACCGTCTTTCAATTTAAATGTCTCTTGGTACTGGTCCAATTCAAAGAGGAAGAATACTTTTGTATTCAAGGCAAGACAAACATCATCTGCAAAAGCCTTCGCCTTGATTTGTACAAAATATAGTAGTGAATGTTGTGGTGTTTAGCTGCTGAATTTTGCTTCATAGCTTCCTCCAGTTCATAATCTCAACGAGTAAAAAGTTTAAAGATGGTGCTCTGCCTAAAAAACGAGAGAAAAAGATACTGACGTTTTGAGCGACACTCCTTATTTATAGTAAAACGTGTTAACGGTTATCGCTCGAGACGCCAGTATATTGTTTAATCGTTTTAAAGCGGAGCACTACCTTTAAATCTCTTCGGTCCGTACCTGACTATTATGCTGTGGCTAATCCCTGACGATTTTACTCGTCAAGGAGATATGTCTCAGACTGGAAAAGTCCGTCCAGACCTGCCCGTGCAGCACTCTACTTCATGATCTGTATAGTTCAATCGCTACAATATTTTTGCTCTCACATCGACGGCTCACTTTGTCCTGTCAGCTATCGTTAATGACGTCGTTTTGAGGGTAAGAACTGAAAATATCACTGAAATTACAACAAAATAGTTTTTAAATACGTAGATACCATGGTGATTGGTAATTTAAGATAAAGTAGGAGAAGATGAAGAGTAATATACACATTAAAGAGCTATACACAGTTACCAAAGACTGTTGGATAGTTTAGTTCTTAAAAGAACTGTATGAAACTTAAAGAGGTAAAATTCTACATAAAGAATAAGCCTAAAGAATTAGAAAAAAGCACGATGCATTTCGACAGACCACTTATCAAGTGCTATACGTCTGCTAACTAAAGAAACATATCACCTGCTTACATAGTCTAAAGACAACTGCCACAAAGGGGGTAGAATTTAGCTTTGGTGACACTATGTTCAAACAGATCGATGGAGTGGCAATGGGGTCACCATTAGGCCCTGTTCTAGCAAATATCTTTGTCGGATATTACAAGTCTAGACTTTTTCAATCTATATCGCACGAACTACCGGAATGGTACAAACGGTATGCAGATGACACTTTCGCAATATTTAACGGCTACAGTGCAACCAATGCCTTTCTAGACACTTTCAACAAAATTCACCCATCATTAAAATTTACTTGTGAGTATGAGAAAGATAATAAACTTCCTTTCCTCGACGTACTAGTGCACAAAGAGGACACTGCTTTCTTGACAAGTGTTTACAGGAAACCGACTTTTACGGGCCTGTACACAAAATTTGATTCCTTCAGTGCTAGAAAACAAAAACTCTCCTTGATTAATTGTTCAATTGACCCTACTCATAAGATTGCATCTAAGAAATTTCTTCAAAGTGATCTTGACAAGTTGAAATCTGTATTTTTATCTAATGGCTACCCGGAAAGTATACTTGATAAGGCTTTTAATCAAAGTGAAAAAGACAAACCAATTGGACCCGCTAAATGTCCAGTCTATTTAAAACTTCCATGGATAGGACAAATTTCCGAAACTTTTGGACATTCGATCAGGTTAATTACTGAGCAAACATTTTTTGTCGCTAGATTCGCTGGAATTTTTTCCACGAAAACTATCCTCCCACCCCCTCACAAAGAGTCTCTACTTGCTTCTTCATCTAGCTGTGTCATTTACGACTTTAAATGCGAATGTGGATCTCGCTATGTGGGTAGAACTAATCAGAGACTGGGTAATAGGATCAAACAACATGTTCCTAGGTTCATTAGAAATAAAACTCAGCCATCACGTCAACAACCAGAACGACTATGCCGTTCCAGTCAATTCATCAGTTGCGATTCAGCTGTTGGCAAACATCTTTTGTCCAACAAGTCTTGCGCCGAAACCTACTCAGACGATAATTTTAGAATTCTTTACAAATGCCGTTCCGCTTTTCAATTGAAGGTGATGGAAGCCATTTACACAAAACTTAATGATCCTGATCTGTGCCGGCAAAAGGAATTTGTTTTCCAGCTATCCCTATTCTGACCCTCCCACATACAGTTGGGTCGATGTCATCGGTTTTCCTTAGACTATATCAGCAGGTGATGTGTTTCTTTAGTTAGCAGACGTATAGCACTTGATAAGTGGTCTGTCGAAATGCATCGTGCTTTTTTCTAATTCTTTAGGCTTATTCTTTATGTAGAATTTTACCTCTAAGTTTCATACAGTTCTTTTAAGAACTAAACTATCTAACAGTCTTTGGTAACTGTGTATACCTCTTTAATGTGTATATTACTCTTTATCTTCTCCTACTTTACCTTAAATTACCAATCACCATGGTATCTACGTATTTAAAAACTGTGTTTAAATTTGTTACCACGACAAAATCGCTGTTTTAGTACAACAAAATAGTTTATTGAATGTATATTACGAGCTCAACTACTCAAACGATTAGAGATTCACCAAAGGGATAAGCTATAAATTGATTACACCTAGTCACAAGTTGCACATGTCCATTCATTTCTCACGCTCAAACCAACCATTGACGTCGACGATGTAAGGACGTAAAAGCAGCCAAACGCTCACTAGAACACACTTCTCATTTAAAAAAGAAACTCAGACGAAGGGAAATAGATTTTGAAAGCGTAGTTCGTAAGGTTCAAAAAACAAAAACCAAGTTATAACATAAACTTCTCTATAAAGCAGGTATTACGTCAAATATCAATCATCTAGAGAATATGGAAGAGACATTGCACTAGTATTTGGTATTTTTCAGAATGAGCCTCATGTTTATCACAACGAGTACCAAGGATTTGTTGTTGTTTATTCCATAACCGATCGGATGAGCTTCGAAACGGCTAAGCAGCTAGTGAAATTGATCAGAGAAGTTAAGAAGATGAAGACACCAGGAGGACTAACGTGTGTTGTCTTGGTTGGAAATAAAATGGACCTTAAGCACGAGCGAATAGTGAGCCGGAAGGAAGGGAGTGACTTCGCCGCCGAATACGAGTGTTTTTTCACGGAAAGCTCCGCCTTAAATAACATCAATGTCGATCAAGTGTTCCATGAAGTGGTAAGACAAATGAGGAAGAGTAGAAATTGGAAAAAGAAGGATAAAAAAGGAAAGAATTTCTTTTCAAGATGAATTCTTTTCGCCGAAAGCAAAGAATCGAGAGTACCGATGTGGGGATAGCTTTAGACTTACTGAGATTCAGTGACGATTATTTCTCTCGGTTAACGGTTAGTAAGAAAATTAAGCTATACGTTTGGACAAACTGGCAAACGGCCGAAATTGGCTTAGTGAACGGATTGCACGCTCACTTACCGGATTGACTCTTGTCAGACCGTATCCGATTTTTAATACTTTCGCGACTAACAGCGAGTTCTCTGCTATTTTAAATTGGCTAACACCAAAAAATTTTAATAATCTCAAGGAAGACGTCCAATTGCGAAAGTATTAATTTTACTCTGGCTAAAGCCAGACGATTTTACACGTCAACGGGAGACATCTCGGACTGTAAAGGGCTTTTAAGACGAATTTTTTCGTGGGAAGCGACCTTTTTTTGTCTCATGGGTTCTCAGACGGAAATAACAGAGACCTGCCGCAAACACAACTGGAAAGCCAGGGACTAAAATAATAGCATTTTATCTGAAGAGTCATTCTAACGTTACCCTTTGTCCTGAATACAATGTCATCCAAAACATTGTCACGTGTTAAGAACGTCATTAACTCATGGAACGGCTAAAGCTGTTGGTCAGGTTCAATGACATACCAATATACAGAATCCCATTAAAATCTTTCAAGCGTTTTAAATATTGAGAGAGGCACATTAATTATCCAACACGACGTCGGTGATTCGTGGTCTCGATTAAATTCTAAAATTTTGGTTGTTGATATAATTTGTTGCAGTTTCCTCTGGTCCCGAGTGATAAATCTGTTTAATTTATACAAAAAAAGAGTCGAGTCACGCAATAAAATTCGCTTGGAGTTTTCAAAGTCACTTTAAAATTTCGGAAATCACATGTTGCTGTGTTTTGGGCTTCGGGTTTTTTCGGGCTGTGACCATGGAAAAACTCGTCCTTTATCTCAACTACTGTGGTATGGGCTAAGGGAATAGACAAAGTAATCTTTTTGTTAAAATTGATGATTTCACAGATTTTAGATTCTACTAATAGCAATCAGAGGCTAGGGGCGTAGTTTATAGGGTGCGTGGGGGTGTGACAACCTCAAAGTTTGGAGAAAACAGAAAATTCGGGGAAACCTAGATAGCTGGAGCATAAAATTTCGGGCAAAATTTGGTTTGGGAAGGTAGGTAAAAATCTCTTTTGATTACTGGTTATATTTAAGTTACGTGTTAGGGTTGAGGAGGCGATGCTATACCATACATAACCTGATTGCGCGTCAAATCAAATTCATGAAACTTTTGAATAGATAGTATATTCGGGCAAATTAAGCTGGAGACCTCCTCCAGTCAACATGGGCTAACTACGCCCCTGTCTGAGGCAACTCATAATAATTCTCCAAAAAACTAACTTTATCTCATAGCCATTATTAAATCGTGTGTCGCGTCAAATGCTTATACAAGTTCATTATTCATTTTGTCATGCTTCCAGGTCAACAGATTCCATTGGTGAGATTGCCGGAGTCTGTTGGGTTCCTATTCCCTCCCCCAACCCCCACAACTCTGGATTGATTACGTTTTTGCAAGAAATATCGCATTAAATATCTAAAGACAAAGTTTTACTTCGTGTTTTTTTCCGCGCGGACGGAAAATTTCCGCTCCTGGCATGCGCAGTTTTGATGGCAGCATTGCACTCTCATAAAATTTTTGTACGCTTGGGAGTTCAACCTTCCCAAACTTTCAAGCGCACAACACATTTGCAATTGCTGAAAATTTGTATTGCAGCTAATCAGAAACATGAATTACCCATGGATTTCTTCCATTGATTTCCTTCCGAATCAAAAACGGTGGACGGTTCAGTGGAACATGTCAGAATGCCTGATTTTGAACAGGAGCCGTTCAATCATGAACTTTTCGTTGAAGAGATTAAAAGCTACTGTTGTGTATGGGACACATCATCGAGAACGTTCAAGGAAACCGATAAGAGGACGGTCGCCTGGTTACAAATATCTCTGAAATTTGTTAGAGACGGTAAGGCTAATATCAGAACATGTTGCTAATATGCGAAATGTTTTGACTAAGCATTGCATTGTACATTATTTGAATTTAGCATATGTTCAACCTCTAGAACCTGAGATCCGAGACTAAAATCTTAGTTTAAAATTAAGGAAGCAAACCGTTTTCATCAGGTTTTTCATACCATTTACATGCATATGCTATCGCTAGTGATGAAATTTCTTGAAAAGCAAATTTTTATGATTTGGGTCCCCCCCCCCCCCATCATTTACAGTTGATTTCTTAAAGAAGCAATGGAACTATCTGAAAGATGGATTAAAAAAGTGCTTGGACAGACGAGAAGCGTCGGACAGATGAGGTGCACCAAGAAATAAACTTCCCACTTTCAGGCTGCTTAAAGAATTGCATTTTCATAGAGATTCTGTGTCAAACAGAAGAACAGAGAGCAATGTATCCCTATCATCTCAACCTGTTGGTGAACCTGACTTTTGCCAAATTAATGCATTTCCAATATCTTCCTCTGGACCTATTTCACTATCACCACCACCACCACCACCACATCAAGAATTGGAAGTTGCTCCTGGTAATAGTAAAAATGCTACAGATGACTTACCAGGTTTACATAAGAAAGCTAAAGCTGACCTTGGTTACAAAGTAGATGCTATGATTTTAAAATCATTATCAGATATGGATGAGGCTTCTCGGTCTCAGATTACTGAAGACAGTGATTCTGACTCCCTTTTTTGTAAAAGTTTAATAACGAATTTGGCTACCTCCAACTGAAAACAGAATTGCAAAGATGAAAATTCAAGAAGCATTGTTTAACTTGGAATTTGGTGGTGACTGAAAACTTAAAGCACACAGTAATGTAGTTTCCTGTTGTTATTCTTCCCTTTTATTTTATCGACTGCTGAAGTTCTATGCATGTCATGTATTTTTGTGTTGTGTTGTGTTGTGTTGAGATTTTTATTATCAGTTTGAGTACAATGAACATTTTTACCATAAAACCTTCTTGTATTGTTACCACCCAGGATACTTATGACATTGTCACTGACATACTCTCAACCCCAAGAGCTACTGAGAGTTAAAACTCATTTATTTGTTATGAAAGGTGTTGATTTTCTAAGTTCCTGAGGCAGGCATACTAGAGTATACTGCACCAAGAAGCCTTCCAAAAAAGAATCTCGTAACTTGGATTCACTCTGGAATTGAAGTGGTCAGAATTGAAGCAAAGTACTTGTTCCAAGTTTCATACAATCAACCTTTTCTTTGCTCATTTTTTTCTCCGTTGACAAAAATATATAGAATTACAATAAATTTCAGAATAGAGAAGTTTCAATAGAAGAAGATAATAGCAAACTCATTACTTGGTTTTAGTCAATATCAGAAAAGGATGTTCTGTTACTATACAAAAAACTGTTAGATGTAGATGCAATGCAGATTTTAAAATGCCTCATTGAAAAGGATTCATTCTTGTTACAGGCTAACCAAAAAATCAGAAAAACATCTTTGAAAATTTATTATATTTACAGGCAAAAGTTCCGGTTGAATAATTATTTTTCATCAAAAAAATTAACTGTACTATCAATGTGATTCCATTGCCATGATACTGCACCTGGTCCATTAACATAGTCTCTGAAGTTATCTCTGACTTGCTTTGCATTTTGAGAATAATTCCTTGTTCCAACTTGTGTAAGTGAAATTACCCCTTGATCACCCTCAACAACCCTGCGCCATTGCCCTGCTCTTCTTCCAACAATGGTTTCCAGATCAGCATACCCAGCTGAGCAGTAAGTAAGAGAGTTATTGTCTGATGAACTAATCATGAAGAAGTTGTGCAGAGCTATTACAGCCTTAGTAACATTAACCACTGTTTCTACCTTTGCCACTACTGGTCTTCTAAATACACAAAATCGAGAAGCTGGTATTCCCAAAAGTATTTTCAATGATTCTTCTGGCTCTAGATATTCTATAGTTACAAACTCTTTTTCCCATTCCACATGATTCAGGAGAGTGTGGCTTGACCAAGAACGTTTTTAGGGGAAAAGCTTCATCTCCCACGAAAACATACGGTAAAATTGTGTTGGTTTTGTCAGTTTTTGCTGCCTGGGGTAAGTGCAACAGTCCATTATTCATTGCACATCCTATATGACAATTGGCAAAAATACCACCGTTACTTTGTCTTCCGGCATCCCCCAACATCTACCATGGTATACCCAGTGGCGGATTTAGGATTTTTATCACCTTAGTCAAACTTTTGAATTTTCTTTGCAGTGGGAGTGGGGGGGTAGTATAAAACACGCACTATGTTTCTCATATGGTAATTACATGCATTTTACAATAAATCATAATTTGAATTTGACTTACTGAGTTGAATTGAAATCGGTTCGGACCAATCAAAAGCGAGTACACGTAGATTTAAACGTAAATCAGAACCTTCTGCACATGCGACAGACTGAAAGAGGAGCAGAGGAACCGAAGCAAACTTTTGATTTGGGTTTTTGTTAACAGTTTTGTGACATCACAACACTTTCCTGACAGACGGACTATAGAGCGCCAAAGTCTTCAATACATGTGTCAGGCACAGTATACAATCTTGGCCTGAATAACAAGGTCTTTACACATTGCCGGACAAGCTGTTGTTCCCGTTACGATTAAGGATTCAAATCATTACAGTTACGATTGCAATTCCACGGCATTTTACGCCGGTATCGCGAGAACAAAAGGCCTATCTCATTCGATTTTGTTACGGCTCCATTTTATACGGTATGGGGCGAACATAATCTAAATTACCCTTTAGTATTAACCAGTATAATAATATCTTCAATCAATGATAGGTCTAATTTTCCTGTTTAAATTTTAATAAAGTCTGATCATATAGACCACTTTACCTGAGAGCAATGGGTGTCTTCTTGCTCACAGCATGGTACTCGGCGCCAAAATTACTATTATTATCCAGACGTTTACTACCATCAGTAGAACGACTGCGAACGTTTAATGTCGACAACAGTGTTTCAGATGAAAAGCAAGGTCTTACCATCATTGCTGTTAAGCGCAATAAGAAAGCGTTTCAAAAAGCTCGTAGACAACATGTTGAAAGACCGTAAGACCGTCACTGAAAACAATCTCCACGCGTTAGTTAAAGTATTTCGAAATCAACAGAACACTGTTTACGATAATATGACCAATCAGAAGACGACCGATGAAAGGTGATAGTTACGGCAAGGTGACATACCTCAGCAAATTCGGTATGATGACATCAAAAATTCGGCAAAAAAACTTCAAAGTTTAAACCGCTAAGCCAATAGCTGACGCTGTTAAGAAGCATCTTAAAATGTTGAGCCAATCAGAGCAAGTGAAACAAAATGAAGATTTGGCAAAAGAGGCAGCGAAATTGGTCAAATCAATCACGGCTCACGATAAATGGAGTTTCAACAAACCAGCCAATTGCAAAGACGAATCAATCGAAAGATTCGGCAAACTGGTTGAGCTTGACCGAGAAACCAGCTAGAACGTGATTCCGACGCTTGCCAATGTTACCAGAGACGACAAATGCACTAGATCTAAATACGGCGCCGGGAATTAAGATTCGGCGATGTAAACAAAGCGATCTGACATCACAGCGGCCACTGCATGAAAACGGAAATATTCCGATATATTCAGATGTCTATACGGGTCTGAATAAAACATGTATTCCATTAATATTCTGCCTATGAATACGGATCTGAATACGATTCATATTCAGATCATATTTGTGGTCGGAATATCCCTAAAATTATACTCCGTATTCTGACCACATTCTAAGTCGGGAAACTGTGGCAATCATATTGCCTATCGCAAAATGCTTGGACGGGATCACGGTTCAGGGAAATTAATTGTGATCGGGAAAAAAAAGGAATTCTTAATCCCTGAGCTTGCCTTCTCATTCAAGTCTGTCAGTCATGCGAAATTCACGTATGATTGTTTTTACCAAGATAAAATATGTTTACTTGTATTTTTATAAAATTAACGAAGGGGAAATTGTAAAGAGCGGTAGCTATAGCCAAAATGCTACATGACAATTTGGAAGCTCTTAATTCTTTTCAAGTTGCGCTTTTGCAAATTCCCGAAACCTTAAAGATATGTTTCAGAACTCCGATTATTGGATGCACCCATTCTGTAATAAAGTATTGTAAAGCAACTCGGAAGGAAGTGTTAATACAGCTATATTGAAGGAAGTTACACAGCTAAGATCATTGTAGGAGTTAAAGAGGGAAATTTTTTCACAAAGTTTTTCAACAGTAGCCTTATGGATATCAAGTACAAACCAATTCATTCATCCATTTTCACGATCTAGTTTAGATTTTTTTTATCCTATTTGTTGCTATGAAGTACGTCTATTTTCTCAAAGCAGCCTGCAAGTCATCTACGGGGTCTGTCCGTTTGATGTGATCACGTGCTTATCCATTAACGTAATCCCTGGAACCAAGGTTGGATGCCGAAATATCCCCAGCCTTTGCACTTATTTAGAAAGGATAAAACGCAGATGCTCATTTGTGGATTGGCTTATTTGAATATAAAACGCGGATTTGGGGATAAAACATCAAATCAGTTAACCTACTGGCTAGCTCTACATAAACACAACAACGCTGCAGTTAGGGTAATCAAGTTAAAGCCAGGTTTATACAGTGCCATAGGAGTGGAACCGAATTACTTATTCTTAATAAGATTTTTTTCTATTTCTTGTCCAAAGGTTCCGTATAAAAATCATTATTGAGAAGGAATGTCACATGAACAACTGATGCTTTTTGCACGTGAGGGATATGTGGGGTTTTGTCAACAACAAACACGCTTGTTTACCACTATGATAAACAAACCTGCAATTCTGAACATATGTCAACAATAAATCTAATTCAAAATATTGTTAATCGTTGATTTAAAAAAAAGCAATCGCACGAGAGTAACACACAATGCGAAACTTTTGGACAAGAAACAGTTGAAAAAAATTGCATTAAAAACGATCAGTTCCGTATCCCTCCTAGCGTGCTGTATAAACCCGGATTTAAAGTAATATTTGACTGTTTCGGAGAGAAACGACAATGGCTGTTTGATTTCGTTAACCACAGCGTCCCTGTCTAAATGTAGAGCTGGCCAGCAAGTTCACTGTCATTTTATGCCTAAATTCGCGTTTTATCCCACAAACTGCAAATCTGCATCTGCGTTTTATCCTAATCCGAAAGAAAGATAACTTTAACTCCCAAAAAATGTCCAAGTTGAATGCTATAGAATTGAATACAAAGTGTACATCATGCAACTATATTTCGGATTTGGATTTATTAAACATATAAAATCGCATAATTCTACTAAATACGTTCAAGTAAGATATTCATATTTGTAAGCTGTTAGATGACCAAATGTTTTCAATAGAAAAGGCTTTACGACCGAATGCATCCTGTACTATACGTTTTATTGTATAAACTTTCAAACGAAATATTATACTTTTTTTTTACATAAGAAAATCCATTGTTCTGCCATTTGCCTATCGTAAAATACTTATTGATTGTTCTACGTTAAAGATATTTGGACGATCATCCGGACAGACACTTCTACATGAACGGTATAGGGTGGATAACAGTCGATCTTTTAACGTATGACTGACTAATTTCATCACATAGCCAAAAGAGTAAACATCAGAAGAAGATGCTTGCGTACCTCCGCCGTTTCTCAACTCGACTGCCAGGTGTGGGTATTTTTCGTCGTAATATTTTTTTTTCTTTTTCATCAAATATGGGATAAGTTTTTCCTTCATTGGCCGCTTTTGCTTTTCCAAAGTCAACCAAAACTCCGCTAAAAGAATTGCTTTCCTCTTCAATAACGATATTGTTGGATTTTATATCATTGTGTATTATGTTCTGATGATGAACATATTTTATCGCCATAGCAATACAGTGTAGAATATTAATCCAGTGAGGTCTTATGGATGATCCAAGCAATCCACGGGTAAGTGCATCTTGCATTGTTGTCGAAGGACCCTTACCAACGCTGTAAAAAGTTGTAACAACCATGAATGGGATTGTTTCAAAACAAACACCGACAAGCAGGGGAAGGTTTGGATGACGCAACATGCTTAGAATTCTTGCTTCTTTGGCGATCTCGTCCTTGTTTTGATGCTTGAACTGCTTTATTGCAACATTTGATGAGCCATATTTGCCCCGACTACAAACACCAAATGTACCTTCCCCAACTTTTTCAACGACAGAAAGATCTGTCCTATTCAAGTGAGGCAGATGATCACGCAATGAATTTGAATTTTGATTGCTCTCTGCCTTTTTCCAACGATAATGAAAGTACACAGCATGCTTGTAGAAGCGATTTCTTTAGTCGTTAAGCTGGCGAATTGTTTTTTCTTGATCTGCTGCATTAGGGACTTCATTCACAACAATCCTTTCATTACTATTAGTGCACGATGTTTCACTGGCAAAGGTGTTTTCGGGTTCCTCTTGTTGGTTTGTAGGCACTTTTGCTTTTATCTTTGCTGCCGCCTTTTTAGCTTTTATACGGGCGGTAGTATTTCTTCGTCTGCTCTTCAACGAACGAGGGAAATGGGTCTTTTTTCCGTTGTCTTCCATTCCTTAGTTGGCCAGTAATATTTTAGTAATTTAACTTAACTTTTAAACACCTACTGGACAGTACAATTTAAATGCAATTTCATCTACACAGCATGTTTTTCATATTAGATTACTTATTCCGGATGCAGCGCAATTGACAACAATCAGCACCCTACACCTCTCAACCTCGTATATTTATGAGGGGTAGAAGGTGGTCATGATTTGAGCAACAGACTATGTTTAACTTTACATCTGTCTCTTTCCCTCTCGTTTATAATTGTAACATATTGCTCTTTTACGTTTATATTGAACAAGTTGAGTTGAAACGAGAAAACACTGATTGAAGAGCTTCTAAATTTGTCATTCATTAAGTACAACATTGAGGTATCTCAGATTTTGTCAGGTCAAATCCAAATTATGACAAATTTACACGCTTGCAGTGTTAGTCGAATGAATGAATGAATGGTCACTTTATTTAAACACAGTAAATACTCTTCAGGATTTTACATACTGTTACTACTAACATAGACAATTAAATATTAAAATTATTACCCAAAATACTAATTATTATAAAAACAACCTTTGTAAACCATAACAACCTTTTGCATTTTACGTTGAATTTCAAGTTTTCTCCAACCAATTTTTTCAAGAAGGATATCAGCATTGGAGTCATAATTAGAAAAGGTCAATACTCTTACTACCCGATTTTGTAGTTTTTGCAACTTATCCGCAAGGGTTTTGTTACAATTGTCCCAAACGACGCAGCAGTAGTCAAAATGTGGTTGAACTAAAGAATTAAAAATAAACTGCAACGTCGTAGGTGGAACAAATGATCTTATGCGTTTTAGCGCACCAATGCCCGATGCAATCTTTTTAGATAATTTATCAATATGGTCATTCCAAGGTAAATTCTCATCAAGCCGTACACCAATGGATTTTGTGCGTGAAACCTGATTAATGGTCATCCCATCAATTTTTAATGATGGCAATGATTGGAACGTTCTTATTCTTTGTCTGGAACCAATTAACATAAATTCCGTCTTAGAATGATTTAAAGTAAGCTTATTTGCAATTAGCCATTTATTTATACTTTCTAAATCTTGATTAAAGTTCTCTTCCATATCAAAAACATTGTCGCTAGCATACGACAGATGACTGTCATCTGCATACATACGAGGCTTTGAGTGTGCAAGACAATTTGGTAAATCATTAATGTATATCAGGAATAAAAGTGGCCCTAGTATTGTCCCTTGTGGGACTCCACAGAGCAAAGTTTGATCATCAGAAAGAAAACCGTTTACAGAACATTTTTGCTTACGGTTACTCAGATAGGATTTAAACCGATCTCCTGCAACTCCCTGTATAGCATATGCATACAGTTTTGACAACAGAATGTCATGATCCACAGTGTCAAATGCTTTCTTGAGGTCCAAGAAAACTACAGCATTAACATTTCCACGATCAATATTATATGCCCATTCATTGGTAGCCTCAAGAAGAGCAGTGGCTGTGGAATGGAAACGTCGAAACCCAGATTGGCTAATAGAAAGAAGATCATTATCTATAAGAAAGGCATTGACTTGATCATAAATTATCCTTTCCGATTATTAATCGCAAAGATCGCGTCCAATGTCAATTATTTATAGGTAATCCGATTAGTTCCGTCGTCGGCTTGCCAAAGCGTACAATAAATACAACAAGTAGTCTAGGCGTCGTGGATTCAAACATCTGTCAAACATGGACTAAAAAATAGGGAAAATTTAAAATGATGACGTTAACTAAAGTCGGTGGTTGTGGAGACCCCAAATCCAGAGGCCACGAAGCAAGATTTAACGAAAGGTGCAGTGTAGAGTAAGGCCTTTAACCATTTCTTTAAGTTTTCTTTTGAAATTTTACATTCATCGATACGAACTAGAGAAGACATAAACTTTGAATAACTATCGTACTTATAATGCAGAATTTGCCGAATTATTTTAAATACAAGAAGTTGAGGTGCACGTGCACAACCCGCCATTTTGTCAGAAGCCTGGTAGTGTATAACGCCAAATCAATGGGACTCAATATAGGAAAGGTTTTTACTATTGATTTAATGAACACTGACCCAGAAAACTCTGCAAGCATTAGCAATAAGCCTCTGATAAATTTCAAAAGTGCTGTAATCGCAACACCGGATACACCATAGCACCGCTGCCATAGAAGAAGGAAAAGAGAGACCACTCGTATGATTGTACATGTGTCGCCAGTAGTTCCTGAACTTGCCCCTCTCTCGGCATGACATGCTCCGATGTCCACATTGATTTCTTCATCTTCCCACAATTCATATCCTTCACGATTACCCTTTGCGGTGTCATCTTCTATCTCGCTCTCATCGCTTTCCTCAAAAAATACACGGTCTTCTTAAGAAAAGACATTAAGACGCCTTCTCATTAGCACTTCATTATCAAATTGACTTTCGGCATCCTTGTCCATATGTAGACCTTCAGGTGTTATCTCAAATTCTGAGGAAACCGTTTCTTCATCACAAAAAGGCAACGTAGGAAAATGTACACTGTGTTCGCATAAAATATGTATTGAAGGAATGTCCATAAATGTTAATTGTTTGTTTAGTTCAAGTAAAATCCCTTTGCAATAGCTCACGTTTTAAAGAAGCAACTGTCCCATTAATTAATTTAGCGCAATAAAAAAATTCTTCCGACTCCAAGCATAATTTGTATGGCCTAAAATTCATATTTTCATAAACTTCAACAAAACAGCTTCGGTGCAGCCATGCTTTAAAATATTTTTAACGAGGTGTCTTCTCACCTTCGTAAACATCAATGGATTCATCACTTTTACCGCGCCATTTCTTTTTACCAGCATCGTAGAACCGTTTCTTATGTTGCCGAAACGTGGAATGGCTTACTGTTTGTTTGCAATGTGGACAAAACCTTCTGCATCTACCTGTCTTGCCCATTTCACTTGAATGGAATTTTATCAATTCGTATCTTGATGACTTAGAACAAGAAGAGTAGGGGTGAGAATGGAAAGTTAAGCGCTAGCTAAAAAATGAGAGGAAGGATTTCGCATAAAAAATATCGGACTGACACTTTCTGCGCGTTAATTGAATAATCGGCTTGAAGTTGTGAATGAAATGCATGACTTTGAAATAGCTAACGGATCAAAACGAAGCCGTAGCTGCTGCTTGAAACTCAGAACTACCCATCACTCAATTTAGTGTGTCCATTTCATACACGTTTAAATTTGATGGCTTCTGTAGCTGGGGATACCACGGATATTATGAACAGAGTAACTGCAGTACTTACTTGTTTTGTAATGCTAAATAGTCATCTGAAATACTATACATATTGCTTTTATATTGAACTTATATATATTGAACATTCGTTCTTACCAAACGTTTGCTTGTTCTTAATTGTATTTGGTCTTTTGGAAGACTGATTAATGACATGAATATCTGCATGGCAGTGGTAAAGCTGTTGGTACATGCATTTATAAGCGGCGATTAATCTTACACAGATGTAAACTCTGATCAAAGTAACAAAACTAGTAAACTCTAAACATCATTTGATCAATGCTTAACCTAATAAATATTTATCTCGGGCTCAAGCTGTCACGAAACACTGACATTAACCATTACAAAATGTTCCTTTTCAAAGTTGTGTTTTTCAAGATTGCAGTTCCTGTCGGTTGTTACTGATCATCTTGCTTGACATCCGACAGATGCGTAATGTAATTTAGGCGCTCAAGCACACCAGTTGGGTTTAAGTGCTCGCAGAGACAACGAGAACATATTTCATACTTGGATTTTGCAGTCAACAGAAGTACTTGACATTATGTCTGATCAATCCGATTATGAACTCGACAGTTTTGACAATGAGATCGAAACTGCGAATTCTAGCGCTTCATCTCTTGAAGACCAAACAGATGGTTGCACAACGGAAGCCATTACCGAAATGAACAGAATTCTTCAAGGCATACTCAAAGAGCAAATGGAGACAGAGTAAGTTAACACAAACGATTATGTTAACATATAGTGTATAAATGTATTTTGCAGCTTACGTGATTTATACTATTTAGAGGTTGGACGCGCAAAAAGAAGCACATGACCAGCTGTGTGCTTCAATGCAACTTATGTCTGGAGCAATGGACACTTTGACTCGGAGAATTCTTGATTTTGGAAATGGAAGAATAGGATCAACCCACCAAAAACAAAAGAGAAAGGTTGAAGTGGATATCAAGGTTTGTGGAGCTACATTACGGGAGTTTCTTTCCGTTCATGATTTGTAACTGTAAGTTGAATTTTAGATGTAACGCGAACCTTCAGTACAGGATATTTGGCTAGAGTTGAAATAAGAAAAAGTTGATCGGTATCTCCAAAACAATAAGTTCTTGATCGTCATGGAATGCTATAAAACGAACAGGGTCTTACATTGCCTATCAAGAGAGATGTGATCAGATAAATTTAGGGTTTAAAAAAAGACATAACAAGCTGACTTCTTAAAGCCTCGAATGTGAATAAAGCTAAAGCAAGATGCAAGCTTTCGGCGGGAGTTCCTCCAAGGTTTAACGTGGCGAGTTTGATCTAGACATATATATCTTGACAACAAGTTTAGACATACTTTTATTGCGAACTTTAATATTCCTTAACTAATCTATAACATTCCTTAAATTATATCATAGTCTGATAGTATTAACTCTGAATATTTGTGATTTATACTGTATCTTTACTCAGCAAAAAAATCGAACAAAGTAGATCCAGTCATTTGACGCAATGTATGTTCAAATCATATTGACACATACCGACATCTTTAATGGACAATGTCGGCAGCTAGTTTGCGTTGACCTCTATCAAGGTACTTTAGTGTGACAATATTGCCACTAATAGTTCTATAACGTTTGTTAAATAGTGATATCACCCTTCATACATGAGGTATTTAGGATCATGTATAACCGCGCAAATGTATTTTGGTGATAACAT
Source organism: Heliopora coerulea (assembly GCA_030142905.1). Classification (NCBI taxonomy): domain Eukaryota; kingdom Metazoa; phylum Cnidaria; class Anthozoa; order Scleralcyonacea; family Helioporidae; genus Heliopora; species Heliopora coerulea. The sequence continues at coordinate 487,729 of JASJOG010000210.1, forward strand.
TGTCGTGCATTCTTTTTTCTAGAGTACTGTGAGATCGATTGTGAAACAGAAAGAGGAGCAACATGGCGATGACGTATTTATAGTGGCTGAAAGGTACAGTCATAATGCAATTTACTTTGCATCATACCGTATTTCCTCTATTTATCTCGCTTCCTGTACTTAACCCACCCCATCCCTAAAAAGTCCAAAATCTGGAGCGTTAAAAATTAAATAAAACTCTACTTTCTATTAAGCACAAACCCTAAAGAGGTATTTATCTTCTTTAGCAAATGGATATGTTTTAATATGGAACTAAGAGCACTATGCGGTAATTTAAACTTTTTATCAAGATTTGCGTTCATTTAATTGATCCTTTCGATGTATAATCATTGGAAGAAGAAAGGTCTAAGGAGTGAGGAAAACATTTCCGAGATATTACTTATGATAGCGTCGAGGAGCTTTACGCATAAACCAAGCTAATCCTTACTGATATCATCGAATTAAACTACGAGAGAAACAATATGAATTTTTCCTTTACAGTAGATAGGATAAATGTTGGATCCTTTTATAACCATAATCTGTTTGATCTCATAAAATGACATTGAACTATGTGCTACTAATCTTTGTCTTTTGGGAGGAAGTTGAAAGACATTGTCAATCGTCAAAATTATGAATATAGAAAATTATGAATTCCTAAAGAACTCGAAATTTGTAAATCTTTCGATCCCATGGATGCTCTTATAATAACCCACAAATTAACTGTGAATGACAACTTTTTTGTCGATATCAAAATAAAAGTCTTCAAAAAGGATATATTTTGTCTTTATATAGAATTGATTCGCCATCAAACATTGCAAAGATAAATAAGATCGCGAAAGAAGTTTTCATGACGGGAAAGAGCAGAGGAAACAATATAAGTTACGAAAAGGCAACCGGTTGGTAACAAAGCGAAAATAAAGGAAACTGTATTCAATTTTTCTTCAATAACATACTCTAGATTTCAGCATCGATATAGTTCTACGTTGTATATAATAAGGTTACCGAATTGAAACCAAATTTCAGATTGTCCCTTGGAAGTAATTTATATTATTTAAGCTTATTAATGTAGGGTATTTATCAAACACAAACATAAGTTAATCATAATGCATTGGTTCGTGTCCTGATGCTTCGTCTGAATGCACACAGATTGTCCATTGCTAATAATTTAAATTATTTAAGCTTTTTCATGTAGTGTATTTATCAGAGTCAAACGTAAGTTAATCATAATGCATTGGTAGCAGTCTGGTTCAAGTCCTGAAGTTTCGTCTGAATGCACACAGATTGTCCATTATTAATAATTTAAATTATTTAAGCTTGTTGATGTAGCGTATTTATTAAACACAAACTTAAGTTAATCATAATGCATTGGTAGCAGTCTGGTTCGTGTCCCTGATGTTTCGTCTGAATGCACACAGATTGTCCATTATTAATAATTTAAATTATTTAAGCTTATTAATGTAGCGTATTTATTAAACACAAACTTAAGTTAATCATAATGCATTGGTAGCAGTTTGGTTCGTGTCCTGATGTTTCGTCTGAATGCACACAGATTGTCCATTGCTAATAATTTAAATTATTTAAGCTGATTGGTATTGAGTATTTATCAAACTCAAACTCAAGTTAATCATAATGCATTAGTAGCTGTTTGGTTCGTGTCTTGATATTTCGTCTGAATGCACACAGATTGTCCATTGCTAATAATTTAAATTGTTTAAGCTTATTGATATTGTGTGTTTATCAAAATCAAACTTAAGTTAATCATAATACATTGGTAGCAGTTTGGTTCGTGTCCTGATGCTTCGTCTGAATGCACACAGATTGTCCATTGCCAAAATTTTATATTACTTGATTTTCTTCTTGTACAATTTTCAACCAAGTTAAACCTAAGGTAATCATAATGTAGAGACAGCAGCATGGCTAGTGTCCTAGTGTTTCATCTGAATTCAAACAGATTTTCCATTACAAATAGTTTACGTTGGTCTAACTTAACGATGCATCGTATCCAATCAATGCTTAACACCTTCCTCTCTAAAACAATCCCCATTGACGAGTAAAGTCGTCTGGTGCTGGACAGAGTAAAATACTGAAGTCTGCTTCTGACCTTAAAGAGTAAAAACATATTGCAGTTATTGTTAGTTAAATAATTGATCAGTTAATAACCAAACCAGCGTTTTTCTAGGGTTTCATTTTGCTCAACATTTTCTTTCTAAATTTCTGTTTTTAAATTCAGATGCTGTAAAAATTCATTTTAGCTCGATTAAGAAGGTTACGAACAATCCTCTTACTCCGAACAAGAAAAGAAAGATGTGCATGCGGAGCAGGAGAGAAAGAGTGAGAATTTTTTATTCCTTTTTTTTCTCACATTTTATCAAATAGCAATCAACAGGCTCTTTGAAATTTTTTATGCCTATCCTAATATAACCACATATTGGTGAACCAGTTTTTGAATGGAACTATTTATTTATTTATTTATTTATTTATTTGTATATTTCATTAGTTGTTGGAACGAAAAAGAAATGAGGCAATTGAAGAGGAATTTCAGTGATATGGAAAGGCGCTGGAAATTGGCTATATGTCGGAAGATGAAGACGATGAAGATGGCAACGGTTGGTGTCATCTGAAGCTGGAATAGAGGGCAGATGAAATAACGAAATTTTTCAGTATTCTTGATCGCAGAATAATGGAAAAGAAAAAACTGCACATGTCTGAGCGTACCAAACGGATATCAGTTGGAACATCATCGAAGAAAGCACCTAAAGATGCCTCGCAATGGGCATTTAAGCCTAGAGATGATTACCAGAATCGTGGTGTAAGGTATGGAATTCAAGAAGCAAGAAATGAAAGAACGCCAAATAGCAGAAGAGGTCGCGGCAGAGTTCGAATGCACAGAGGAAACAATACACTCCTTACTAGTAACTCAAACAGAACTCAAAGAAGTCAGCAGCTACGTTGCACCGCTCGCAGAGAAATAAACTTGTCTCATTCGGACGTTCTAAATGCAGTAATGGATTAGAAGCATTTACCGAAACCAGTCATTCATTAGCATAAACATTTAGGAATGTATTTTGACGAACTGATTATGAAGAGAGCTTTAATTATGGAAGGAATGTGATAATCAATGAAAAGATATTCGATAATTAATGTTTGCAGAACCACCCTATTCGTGAATATTAAGATAAAATTGTAAAGTTATTGGTCCGGAACCTAGTTAACTATCTTGCTCGTCATACACGTAAAGCAGTCAATCAAATAAGTGCAAATTCTGTAAAGTAACAGGTTTTATTTTCGTCTTGTATCATTAAAAATTCACCAGCGTAATCAAGTTGAATCTACCAGATTGATTTTGGGCAACGCTTGCGTTCTGGGCTGATGATTTAGCTTAGGCCCAGGTGGGCCCGCTTCTAGCTACTCGACTGATCAAGATATGATTATGTCGTTCCATTATATGCGGTACTTACCAGAAATATTCGAATAAAGCACGTCTATCATAAAATTTCTGTTTCCTTATCAAAAAATCTTTGGTGTATTTTTGAACCCTGCTAGCTATGTTGTATGTTTTACGTGAAAACTAAGCGATGCATCAACTTAATAATCATTTTTTTCTTTTGAAAAAATAATTCGTGTGCCTGCGTGTAAAGGAAATTTTTTATCAATATATTTTAATCATATATTTTTAATTTCGAAAACCGACTTCTACTGTGGTAAGAATCATATAAAACGATACACTGCAAATAAAAAAGCAGAGCATTAAAGAGAAAGTTTTGCCAAGTCAATGTATTCCACATCTACAAGAGTAGCTTATGGAAATATTCAGACCATATTCGGAGATAAATTCCATGATATCTTCAACACTAATTTTGCATCGTAACATATTCTTATCTCGGAATATCAAAAGTGTTTTACTCCGACATATTCAGAACTTGAATATCCATAATATTCCAAGATATTCAGATAGCAATACTGGTGAATACGTCTGAATATCAGGGATATTCAAAACACTATTCGCAAATCTGCGACGCAAAGTCAAACTGATATCTTAGGATAGTGAGATAGTCACCTTAGTAGGCTGACCTATTTGACGTACCCTAAATCCGCCACTGGTATACCTGTAGTTGGCATCACAGACTGCCACTAGCACTATACTATAGGTCTTTTTATAGTTAAAAAATTGGGAACCTGACTTTAGTGACGCTTGCATAACAACATGTTTACCATCAATAGCTCCCACACAGTGATCAAAGTTCCATTTCTGTTCGAAATTCTTGGAAATGGCTTTTCACTCGTCTTCACTTTGAGGTACCCATAAAATATTTTTTTTTAATAAGGACTTCCCACAGAATTCGACTTGTTTCCTTTATTATTCTGTCCACAGCTGACTGGCTGATTCGATAACTTGAAGCTATTGTAGCCTGTACATCTCCAGTAACTAAATATCTGAAAGTGATACCCAATCTTTCACTCGGACCAATAGCCTCACGCTTCTGAGACGACTTTTTAATACCAGGGGCAATCTAACTCAGCAGTTCTTCGTAGACGATTGGTGACATACGAAAATGTCTGAAGAAATACTTGTGGTCCGATAACATCATTTCTTTGATTAGTAAATGAAATTCTTCTTTTGTTTTCCTCTCCAGTAAAATTTTTCTCATCCACATTCGTTTTTTGTTTTTTTTCCAGTCTTCTCTTTATTCGACTTCGTAATAAAAAGAGAACTAACAGCCTTGTATTAAAAGCAGCCATATCTGAGAGCGCTCAGTTGAGTGGAAATTAGTTTAATTTTGGCGCGCGTAATTTTCTTCTGAAAATTTCGCCTGCGCGAATTTTTAGTCAAAGTGGAAATTGGCCTTAAGAATGGCTCAGGACTGGTTTCATTTCACCTGAAAATGAATACAAAGTTCTTTTAGTAGGATAAGTTGTATGTTAAAATTCTCTATAACGGTGCTTTGCAATCTAAATAGGACCCAAAACTTAGGTCTGGTTATGTTTCACAGGTCCAAAAGGAAAGCAATCTTAAGTTGCCTTTCACTTTATTGTTCGGGATTTTTCAGAGTAACCCTCATTCTCTTTTGTTTTCATTCAAACCATTTCAAAAATTTTCCTACCAAAACGTGCTGGTCCCAGAGAAAAGAAAACGTACTGCACGGGATGACAATATTGTGTGATTCTCACTGAATCCTACGTACACTGGAATGATGACTCTAGTCACTGATTGGACCCAAAAGTGGAGCCTGTCAATTTTTAGATCCTGCTTGTTCAACAAACCAATATGGGCGAAGGTATGAAAGAGTATTTGTATTATAACTGTATTATAATCTTTTACTTAATAATAATAATAATAATAATAATAATAATGATGATTTATTGACAGTATTTCCATCAGTCAAGAGCTAATTTAAGCACTAATAATCTATATGGTTATGCAAAAATCTATTCTATAATAAAAGAATATTAAATATTAGTAGCATTATAATTGAAATAAGTACGTAAGTTAATGATATAAATACTGATTAATAACATGACTATACAAAATAGATTAAAAAGATGAAATAAGTTACGATAATCGTTCCACAGCTTCCTGATACAATTTTCACCTTATTTACAAATGACCTATATGATTTAATAGATCTAATTTCAGGACTTAAGTTGTTCAAGATTTTGGCAGCGGAGTTCTGGAAAGTACCGTTTTCCTTAGGAATGACTAATCTAGGCGCTAAAATTAAACTTAAATTCCTGGTATGCGAACTTTTTTATATTCTTAGGTAGTCAGGCCAGGTGGAAGAGTACGCTGCTTTATAAGTTAATTTAAGCATGTTACATGGAAACTGCTGACGTATTGGCAACCAACTTAGTTTGACGACATCAGATTCACTTGAATGTTTGTTTGTAATGAAGCTGATAGCAGCATTTTGAACCTTCTGTAATTTGGATTCCAGTTGCGATGATGGTGGGAAAAGGACAGTACTATTATAATTGAGCTTTGAAAAGATAAGGCTTTGTATTAATTACTTTTTAACGTTATAGGGTGTCACAGTGCTTGATTCTCCTTAAAACCGATAAGGTTGCATAACAAGAAGAAATTACATGTTTAACAGTATCGTCCCACTTTAGGTTTTCTTGAAATAGTGTACCTAAAATTTTATAAGTATGCTTCCGCTCTAAAAATGTGCCGTCAATATGTAAAGGTAAACAGAAATGTTTAAATCTTGTATGTTAGCTAGCTGATGGGTAGCAAAAAGCATAGTTTTTGTTTTCTTCAGACTAAGTGCTAGGTTTGTTGACTTTGCACAACACGAAATTCCATTTAGTGAATTATTCAGATTATTTATACAGATTTCAAGATTTGATAGAGAACTATGCTAATATGTAGTGTCATCCGCATACTGGGAACACTATACATCCGTAGTACAAGTAGACTTAAGATCAGACACAAAGATTGAATAAGGCTGGTCCCAAAATACTGCCTTGAGCAACTCCAAAACTTAAACTTGCTAAATCTGATTTTACATCATTTAAGAGAACATACTGTTTGCAATCAGATAAATAACTTGCAGTCCATCATAAATTATAACAGGAAAATCCATAAGAATGAAACTTTTTTAAGGCGGTTGTGGAATCCAAAGTATCGAACGCCTTTGAAAAATCGGCTATAACCAATAGAGTTACCTCACTTCATTTTATTGCTGATCTGATATCATTACGTAGCTTCATTAAAAGAGTAGTCGTCCAGTGCTCTCTTCTGAAGCCTGAAATACGCTCACCTAGTAAACTAGTCTGATCAATAAAGTCAAGAAGCTGGTGCAAAACAATTCGTTCCAGTTATTTTGACAAAACGGGAAGAATGGTAATTGGACGGACATCATCAAAAGTAAGTGGTAATTCAATTTTCGGAATGGGAGCTATCCTTCCAATCTTCCAAGGAGATGAGAAAGTTTCTTTATTAATACTAGAGTTAATTATATGTGCGAGAGATGTACATAATACATCAGGTACTAGTTTGATGAACATAGCTGGTATACTATCATATCCAGTAGAGCAGTCTGTCTTTAAAGATTTCATTACTAGTAAAACTTCATTCGGTGTTACAGGCCGCAAAGAAAATTCAATTCGCTCATTAGTTGCGGAGTTCAGAGATGAAATTACTTGCTCTAGATCAGTTGCGTAGTTTGATGTAATATTCATCGTTCTCTGTGCAGTTGTAGAAAAATGACGATTGGGTTTATTTACATCCATATTCAGTTCCTTTGGATACGGATGGATGATCTGATTAATTACACGACAGACTTCACCGGGCTTATTCGAAGAGAAGGCCTTTAAATAAAATTTTCTTTTAAAATTTAATGCAATTCATTACATGATCTTGAATGGACAGTCGCACACAAACGCCGTTCTACCCCCTTGAACCATATTTACTACCATGCAAGCTGCAGCATTTGAATCAGAGTCGCATTTCTCCGGCTGTGTGGAGTAACCAGAATGTGCGAGTGGACAAAAAAGAGGCCGAATTGTTGAAATCTTTTTGAAGCGTTTTCGAACTGTGCCCAAGGTCAAATTACAACGCCATTAACCATCCGCGATTCGCAAGTATGACGGTTAGCTATATTATTTCATATCTTTAAAAGAAATGATTTGTATTCTGTACTGGAGAACGACCGTGAGCAATGCATTGGATCTCATTATTACTACACGTTACATACAATACACATATATGTAGATAAATATATATTTATGCATATAAACATATACACATATATATATATATACACATATATATACACATATATATACACATATATATACACACATACATACATATATACAAATATATATATGGACACATGCATGTATATACTCATTGAAAAAAACTGAACAAATCGAAATAATGGTTTAAAGAATAGGTCTGATTCCTATTTCCTGCTTTTCGTGCAAATATTCGCCATAAAGAATTTGTTCTTATGGCCTCATTTTAAAAAATGTTCTCTTCTTTAGTTTTGTTTTGTCTTCTTTTAATGATTCGCAGCTTTTCTTCTTGACAAAGCTTGCATTGTTTTTATCTATTCCGGTAGGAAGCGCCATGCTTCACCAACAATGTGTGTCACTTTGAGTATTGGCCGGAGAACAAGCCAGGCTGTATGAGCAAGGCAGATTAAAATGGGACGAGTGTGGCAATTACAGAGCGGTTTTCGCGAAGAAAGACAAGGTTTCGGCTTGCCAGATGTGAACTAGGTTCTGGGCCCTAACGTCTGAATGATCCTGATTACGAGAAAAATCTTACTTTCGTTGGAGAACACGAAAATACACGAAAATTAAATTAAAAAGCCTCCACTTAGTAGCTGGCGTTGGTAACACAGGTTCTGTCCCAAATTGCAATTTCGGAACTTTGATCATTACGTGAACCTTTTGCTATTTTCTTTACACATGCACAATGCTATTTCCATCTAGTCTTATTCCTAATTTAATTCACCCTGTCGTCTTATACAAATACAAATACCTGCAAATAGAAAATACACTCTCCTCCACAACAACAACTCTCCTCTCCTTGACATAAAGATTTCATCTAAGATTTTTCCTATTTTTATATCAACTTTCGTCAACAAATCTTTTCTTCTGCACGAATGAGTTTTCTTTCTTCAGCCCTCGTAGCAGGACAGGTTGCTTGATATTTTTTGTCCTTTGGCTTGTTGTGCGCATTTTCTTTTTATATTTTATTTCATTTTGTTTCTCTTGTTTTCTACTGCTGGAAATTTTTTCACCCACGGTAAGCCATTTATTAAAACAGAAATTAAGTTAATTATTTGAAGTACTTCCGCTTACCCTCGTTTTTAATTTCCGCGAATTCGCTGAGCCAAATGAACGAAGAGCAGACATATTAATTAACGAAGATCAGTTAGCCATGGTTTTATTCTACATTTATATCTTGCTACTTACCTGGTGTGGATTAGCACGATTTAATGTCGCCACAACACTGGTTCTCGCGCAAAATACCTCCGAAGCCTTGGGAAACAATTTTACCAGTGGCCATCAACGCCAACATTCTAACAGGTTGACCTCAACCAGAAACTCTTCACCTTGCACCATCACCATTGAACAGAGCAGCAAGGACAGGTTTTTCGCCTACGGGAAAAATAAAGACGTGAAGTTGCTTTATCTCGGTTTGGTTTTCCTCAACGAATCGAACGAACCGTCTTTCGATGGAGATACTTCACGCTTATTCGATCCACTAGAATGGGTATGGACGGACAGCGAACAAGGCAGAGCCCTTCTGTCGTTGCCTTACGACTACAAAATACTTTCTTGTTTGACATTATCACGGGACACGCGGCGCATACCACTCCATATCTTAAGCAAGCCTCATGACTGTTTTGGTGGGCAGAGCCCGGAATGGAAGCTTGACATTCTCATGGGTTTACTTTCCAGGACGGCTAATGGTCTGTTGGTAAACAGCTCTGTCTGCCATAGGTTCGTCGAGGATGAGGTGAAGGACAGCAAAGTGATTTACGAAACTACGGTAACTGGGCTTCCAAGAATACGATACAAGTGCTGCCTCGCCAATAGCCCGAACCATGATTGTGCCATTAAGATCACCCCAAATCGAGCACTGTCACTTATGTTAACCATGCTATGGCTAGTATCTTGTCTTGCGGCGTTCTTTACTCCTCTGTTAATAAATTATTTACCAACAAGCAGCATCCAAGCAAGCGATGTACCGAACGAAGGTGAAAATAGTCAAATGGAAATGCACGGCTATAATGGCCATCCTGACGGTGAAATTGAAAATGAGAATATTTCAAGCAATGAAGTAGACGTAACCGGTTTAGCACGTGAAGAAAGTCCACGTCGAAAAAGTGATCAAGAGTACATCACATTAAATAGTTCTACCCCTTTGGGAAATGTCTTTGAAGCATCCCGTTGCCTGTCTTCTTGTCCTGGACTTTGCCCAAGATTGTCTCGATTTCTTTTCTTTTTCGTCTTAATGCCCCTGGTTCTCGTCACGGCTCTGGTAACCTACTCCTTTGCAGCTAAGCACGAAGTAACACTTCAGCGGAAAGCCGGCATCAAAACCGACTTTATACAAATGTGTTTGAACCCAGATCCACTACTTACTTCCCGCATAGCCGCTTACATATTTTCGTGCCTTCTTCTGTGCATTCCTATACATTTGGCTGCTGTGGTTGATGAATCAGTGTTGTTGGTTAGCAGTCTTCAAGCACAAGAAAGTTGCTGTGTTGTTTGCGCTGCACTGCAACAATATCCAAATAAAGAGCTCTTTGGTCATCAATTGCTCTATGACAATATGCTCAGACACCTGAGGTTCCTTTTCAGCATCCAGTTCTGGAAAGTCCTGTTTGCCATAAGTGCCTTGCCCTCAAGATGGTTGCTTTACTTCTTTGTTCATATGAAAGGTATGCCTTCAGCTCACTTCTGGTATATGGACGAAATGTCATCCTATTGTATTGGTGGTTTTTCATGGCTGGGGGTTATCAGCACATTCATGTGGATTCTCATTTCACCATTCTGGGTGATAGCATTCTTCTGCATAGGTTGTTTCATACTTTTTATGATGATACCAATTGGCTATTTTTATGCATGCATCTGCTTTGTTCCTTTGGTGTTCTTGGTGCAAACACTAGGCAACAACATCTTCACTTGGATTGTTTTCTTTGCATGTTTCTCACTTAATCTACTATCTGCATTGTTCTTGATAGAGATGATTACTTTCTCATGGGTCTTCATTCTTAAGCTGGTTGGCTTTACCTTAATGGGTTTAGCCGTTGGTATTGACCATTACATCCCTTACATTGTATATGCAATTGCAGTTGTCTTTTACATACAGAATTTCTGGGGAACTTTGAATGATAAGTATCTAAAGCTGAAGGTTCTTCTTTTTGATGAGTGTTTAAAACAGCATTCTGTTTTGCTAGAAGAACAAGATAGCTCACAAGCTCTGCAGCTTGTAATTGAAGACAGTAAAACTGAATTGCCAATGATCCCAAAGGAGCTTTATGTAACTGTTTGTAGGGACCATATGCCTCTTAGAAAGATTCTTTCTTCATCATTATTTAATCTTTTTATGATCCTCCTTTTTCTGTCATTTGTCTTTGCATCTGTTATGGCTTTTGGGAAATGGGCTGATCTACCTTCACTAACAGAAGCAAGTCTTACAGCCTTTCTCAGTTTATTACCAAAGCTGTTGCGTTACCAAGGAAAGCATACAGGAAAGTCAATGCTCAAAGAGAAACAACTACTGCATAAACTTGAAGTTAATGTGGCACATTTTGTAAGGAAGTTTAGAGATGATGATTCATTGATACAACTCTAAAAGATTCCAGTTCTCTATAGAAATTGTGAGTGTCAGCTAGACAATTGAAACTAACAGAAATCAAGTTTGATTAAATGATATTTATTAATATATTAAGTATGTAATCAACCAGTAAAGTTTGCAATATGCAAAGTTTGAAAGCCAACAAAATTTGGTATCTTGTTTGGATTAATGCAATAATTATATAGGCAGATGCAGGTTTTGTATGCATAACTACCATTGTGGACTGGGGGGTGCAATCCCTGATAAAATATCCTGGGCAACCAGCAGAATAGCACCAACTTGTACAGCAATGTAATCATCAACTGCCATCAGATTAGACATTTCCCCAACTGCATCTGTACCAGATCACATATTCAAGTATTTCATTTGCTCTCAAATCTGTACTAGATACTGACTTTATTGAGGTCTCATCAAAACCTTAACCTGAAACTTTGTAAATGTAATTATGTCACTGTTGTCTGATATCTGTTGATTATGTTGTCCATTGTGAGCCCTTGGATGCTCAAAAGTTTTCTAAGGATCATATTTATGTAATAACTTCATTAAACTTCACTTTCTTCTTTGTACAAACACTTTAATAAATGCAAATATTCCATTGATTAATTTCTCAACTGCTTTTTAAATAATCATGAATTAATTTAGTTTGTGAAATTAGTTTATTTTTCAGCAATTATAAATCCCACAGAAAGAACCCTACTGGTAGTACTCCATGATTTCAAAACCAGACATTTCCTTCTTGAAGGGAATTGTGGAGCATTTTTAAGCAGGAAAAATGCATGAACAATTTTTCAGAAAATGATTTTAGATAGAATAGTCAAAATTGGCAGTAAATACATTTTTGTCCTTTAGCTGTTCTGTGCAATGTTTATATACACAGATGAACCGTAGGAGATATGTTGGTCCCATAGCTGTTAATCCACAATTGCATTTGTACATCATTATTACCATAATGATGGGCAAATTGAATATGGCAGGCATTGTTAATTTGAACCATGTCAGTCATCCTGGGAAGCTATGGAGCCTCCATTCACAGAACTCATAAATTTTCCTTTTAAAACTCTGGGTTGGAACTTTATGGTTACATAAAATATGAAAAGAGTAAGATATAAAAAATTATTCACCAATGCAATTTTCAAAATGGACGTTAAGACTTTCTGTTAAAACAATTCAAGTTTATGTTAATTACACAGTATCAAGTTTTAGGTTTGTAGTAATGTATTATAATTCAGCTGAATTTGAGCACTTACTGGGTAAGCTGTATCTACTTTAATTACAATCTTAATTCATCACCATTTTTATTTTTAAGACATATCAAATTAAACCTGATACCAGTAATCCTGTTATTACATATAAAATTGAAAACAACTTGCTCTTCCAAAATGTTCCTATGTTTTTCAATCTTAAATAAATGGAAAAGCCCAGGATCTAGTACAGTATAGCTAAACTTTTCCATAATGAAATTTACATCATTATTTAGGTGGCTTAATTGACCTCAAAAAGAGTATGTTGAATTCAGAAGTGTAAGAACTGTGAAACACTAAAGGTAATGAGCTGACCAAACATTTTAATAATGCCTTTTTTATAATGGAAAGTGTCCTCCTCTTTTAAAAATCACGTTGACAATATGGAGATATTGTGTCAAGTAGTATCTACATGAGGGCCAGTCCCCTTTCCGTATGTCTCTGACAGCTTGTGGCCCCAACTTAAATCTGCTTAATACATCACCTGCCAGAATTATCATTTTAAGCATTGGAAGACATTGAAATCAATGTCCCAAGGCCTAAATGTTATATACATTTGATGAAGGAATGCATCTGGATGGTCATGGCACATGTGCATTGTCCATTTTGCAAAAACAAAAACCCACTTAATTCTTTTACCCTGAGAGACACCAATCATTTTTCTGCACCATAACCTTCTGCACCCAGTTGTTTACTTAAGATGTACCATACTTAACTTCTTAGCAGTGAAGCAGTACTTGAAAGTGGACCCAACTTAATCAAGGGGAATGGTAATCAAACTTGTGAATTGGAAATACACAATTGATGGTACAGATCCTCCTGCAATATGGCCCAACCTTATTTGAATATTTAATTAAACCAGTGGCATTGCTAGGGTTAATTTATTGAGGGGGGCAAAATTGTGGCATACACTGAGGTTTTACAGACTTTTAATGATGAAATTTATCCAGCGCACATTTCCATACAAAAGTCGTTGATCAATATAGCAATTTACAAAATTTATGGTACGGAATGGTGGGGCCTCCCTCATGACGCCTATGTATTAAACCAAACCCTGCATCTAAAAAGATTCTTAATTATTAGGAATATGACAAGATTAAATGTTTTAGCATTACATCTGAAATCTATTCTTGGTGAAACACTCAAGTAAAATATTGTTTGTGTCAAAATTAAACAATCGCCTTCCCCTCTCTCACCCAGCACAGGCACAATAAAAATCACTGATTGTACCTCCTTTGAATTAATTTTTGGATTAATATTAAGCGAGCATGCAAGAAATTATGTTACCAACCAGTTCATTTTTGAAGGTCCTCTTTCAGTGATGAAGTTTTGGTGAATAGAACCACAAGCTTGCTATCAAAAACAAGAAAAATGAGTACATTAACATACAAATTATACCATAATGCAAGTTGAAAAAAGAATAATTATGAAAAAACAACTGTCCTGTTTCTTTAAAGATCAGGAAAAATTCATAGGTCCATCAAACTCCAATTGTATAAAAACCAGTTTAAAGAAAAGCAACACTGAACAGACACGTTGGGGAAGAATGAAAAAAGCACACCTGAAACCCAGTGATGCTCTTGGCGCCTTATGCATAAATTCTCAAGTAATTGACACACAAAAAAGTTATTTCTTGTTGACATGAATCATTCCAAAAAACCTGCATTGTGTTCGCCTATTGCCATCAAAATGTTTTACAAAAGTACTTTTCAAAGCACAGACTTTTCCCGAATACCTGGGTATGAGCCTACCCAAGGATAAATTTGCCTACCTGCCGACAAATTTTCACCCAGGCATACTTCTACCCTAACCAGAACTATGTTTTCCTAAGTTCAGGGTGATCTTTTTATTCCAAAATTTTCCGTTTTTTATTAAATGCATTTTTGACTGGTTATTGTAAGACTTTCTTCTGAGAAACTTCAAATTTTGCGAGCAAGGATGGGAATTTGAAGTTACATATACAGGGGAGGTACATAAATGGGCATGTAAAATATATGGGTTTAGCCAGGGTAGAGCACCGTTACATATACGAGCATATTACGTGCAGGCTTATCGGTGGTATGTAATGTTGCATGTATGGACGTGTAGCAGATACAGGTTGGGCCAGCACCGGATTAACCAGTAACCTAGGTAACCAATAGGTTACAGGGCCCCCGAAAACTTGATGTCGGGGGAGAAAAGACACGTTCACTACTGGGGTAAACGAGTGTTAGTTTTTGTATTACTACTACAATAGACACTGTAGACCAACTGATTGAGAAAAAACGTGAAATTTTGCTTTATATACGAATTGGGCATCACTAAGGGACCGAAAAAGACGTTCAGAATAGCGGGATGATTCGAAATAGCCGGGATAAATTGTGCCGATAATTTATTCAAAATAACAAAAGGTTGAAATAAGCGCCTTTTTTAAGTGGCTTCGAAGCAGCGGACTTTAAAACGCGCTTCTTTATACAATGGAATTGCTGTCTGCTTAGTAGGGTCCCCCTGAATGGTTAGGTTACAGGCCTCCCTCCCCAAGGGTTAATCCGGAGTTGGGTTTGGCAGTGGTAACAAGATGTTAAATATACGGACGACGTTGTTTCACAAACCTCAGCATTAAGTAACAATCTGGCAATTTTGTTGATACAAATGCTAGCCGAAACTCTGAACCTAACCTTAAATAGGAATTCTCAACTCAGATTCACCAAGTATCAATCTGTGGCTCCCTTGTAGTATAGCGTGAAAATGAGGTTAAGAAGTGTTATAAAAACAAGTAGGAGTTCCTCTTTTATTCTCAAAAAGTGTTCTTGCGTTGAGATTGTGACCCATGTTGACTCCACATGTAATATGTTTGTTATCTAACACACCTATATATGTAACGTGTCTGAATACGTAACGTCACATTGCTTCCTCATTACCTCCACGGCTGAAGAGATCTTAATTTTGTTGAAAACAAAGCAAGAAAAGCAAGCCTTTTTGTTCCTAATAAAACGTAAATAAGCCGGTCTCTTAGTTTAACCGCTCTTCAATAATAATGAAAAAAATAAAACATTTACTTGTACAACTTGAAACTATTAGCAGGGGCCGCGGAGGGGGAGGGGCTGGGAGGCTTTAGCCCCCCCCCCCCCCATTTTTTATCCTAAGAAAAATAATTTAATCTTCAGAAAACGGAATTTGCCACCAAAAAAATCTAAATGTCAATAGATTGCACGTATAACTGCTAATTTTAAAATGTAGTCCAAAGCATCGCAAAAATTTAAACAATCCCAAACCAACGGAGGTCAAAACCATTATGCTCCTCCAACCTTTTTGAAACCGCAAAAAGTGCCCTTTTCAACCATGAAAAGTGCTCTTATTAAAAAGAAATGCCTTTTTATAACAAAGTGTAACGCATCAGTATATGCCCTCTTATTTAGGTCTACAGATTAAAAGATACATAAGAATATGAAAAAACAAAACACGTTAAACCACATCAGTTTCGGTCTGTTAGTCTAGCCAAGAAACTAGAGCTTTTCCTGTTGAATCATGTATCCAAGAATCCCGAAGTAGCATCACAAATTAATCAAACGATAGAATCGGTAAAGCCAGTGACATTGCACAAAGACATTTCAGTTGACGATTTTCAGCTTTACTAAAATACAAATCTTGGTTTCTGCTGAGAACCATACATATTGCGTTTAATTATTTTGTATTATATACTACATTTATACCTGTTACATTTCACGATTTGTTTATCAAACCGAATATCATGACGGTTGTGATAATAATTGTTTGTTAATTAAAACATCTCTTAAAATGCAAGAAATATTGTTTTAGTGCTTTAGCGATTTCATTTACGTGACCGTATGCCTCTTGACTCCCTAAAAATTTTCGCGTGAATTGAAAGACATCCGTTTATTGCCTTTAGCCCCCCACTCAAAAAGCCGCTCCGCGGCCCCTGATTAGGGATTTGTTTGCATAACTGTCAGGGGGGTCTGGAGCTGTACCCTCTAGAAGAAGCTGGGACACCCCATAGTGATCCTCATATCCCGTCACTTTGCTTAACAATGCCACATAGAAGGTTTTGAGGCTCTGGTAAAAAAAAAATGGCTCCAGAGGAGGGCGGAGGAAACTTAGCCCTCCTGTCGGAGAAAAATTAACCATCCGTCCGGGAATTTTCACTGATGAACACACTTAGATATTATACAAACTATGAGAACGTGTTGCTGATTTAGCCAAGAAAAATAATAGACTCTTCTCTTCATGTCAAATGTAAAAGCAAACTGTTTCTAGTCAAAAGTTGAGATTGTTCAGTCGAAAAATGACATGATCATGATGTTTTCGACCTTCAAATAACGAAATTATAAAGGAGGCGTGGCCATGGCCCTTTGGTTTAGCCTCCCTGTTGGGGACGTTAGCTCCTGCTTCGGAGAATTCCTGACGCCACTACGGTGGAGTAACAGACATCAGATTTCCTGCCGCTTTTGTCTTTGAGTTAGAGGGGTTGTTACTCTCATAATGGAGGAGAACTATTACGAGACACATTTCTGTCTCCCAAATAATTTTCTATATCACTGGGAAGTTGACCCTGGTCCCCTCGCTCTGACATTGATTTGACGATATTAATTACGAGCAGAATCGCTGTTCTTCTTTTAGTAAGGTGCGTTACACGTTTGGTTTAGTCCAGTTGACAGCAGTCGATGCAATAACAATTTGCTAACAAGGTCAAACAGCCACGTTAACTGCAGTAAGCAAGCTTGTTAAATCAATACATTTTCCTCTTTTCTAACAACCGTGAAAAGGTGTTGTAGCTTCATCATTGCGGAAATATATGGTTGAGCTATGATAAACGGCATTATTGGCTATTTCGTTTATTGATGTTGTATATCTGTGGTAACGATGTTGTTTCAGCATCGCTCAGTCAACAACAGCAGCAACTGTACGTTGGCGTGTGGTCTCTGGGTTAGGGCTTTAGCATCTCCAGTTTACGAACAAACTTTTTAGCTAAGCTCTTCTGAAGCTTTGTCAAAAAAAAATATAAAATATAGTCTTTTTTTCACACTGAAGTTTACGCAGTTTTTTTTCCACAAGGATAAAGTTTGGCCTGGCACAAATAATCTCGTATCTAGGACCAACGAGATTTCGTAAGCAGCCCCAAATATCGGCAAATGGTCCTAAGCAGGGACGGCGGAGCCGAATTACGAGTGGGGGGGCTTGAGATAAAAATACAGCATTTTGTATGCTTCTCTGGGAAATTGCACAACAAGTGTTTTAAAGCGTAGTTGTTTCAACATTACATTTGGAAAAAAGTTGGGGGGCTACAGCCCCTGCAGCCCCCCCGACTCCGCCATCCCTGCTAAGGACGAGGTTGAGCGGACTGGTCCCTGAAAAGTTTTTCTTTTATACGTCCATCCCAGTAACAACTTTCAAGTCTTTTTCTTTGAGCTCTTGCTTACATCGTACGATTTTCGTCTACGATTTTTCGTCCTGACGTATGCGATTTTGTCAAAAGAGCACAATTCTTGCTTATGATTCGCTCGCTAGCGAAGCAAAACGTTGAAGTAAAGGTAAGTTGAAGTAAGGTGAAGGTAAGGTAAGTTAAGCTGCATGAACAACGTTAAGTCCTTTATCACTAAACACAACGCACGTATAATTAGGAGAAACCATCAACAACAAAGAGATTCTGATGACAACTGCAACTGTAGAACTAAACCTACTTGTCCACTACAAAAACAATGTATGACGAAGGACATAGTGTACAAAGCAACAGTCTCAACGAGCAACTCCAACAACACTAAACATTACATTAGTATGACTGCAAGCACGTTTAAAGAGCGACACCGCAACCACATTAAATCTTTTCAGCACAAAAAATACGCAAACAACACCGAGCTTTCAAAGTATATTTGGGAATTGAAAGAATATAACAAGATTTTAGGATTGATTGGTCAATATTAAAACGCGCTATTTCGTACAGAGGAGGATCTAACAGATGTAATTTGTGTTTGGAAGAAAAATTTCTCATACTGAATGAAAAAGACAAGGATTCATTTCTAAACAAAAAGTCAGAAATAGTTTCGGCCTACCCACACAAAAAACAGGTTTCGTGTAAAGAACCTGAGAACAATAGATTCGTTTCCACACCTACACGCCCACGCTTCTGCAGCAATCATATAAGCGGCCCGCATTTCGAAATCTGCCTTTTCCGCCTGAAGATTACTCATGGATGAAACAGACCGTTGCGGCTTTGAGGTAAGCGAAATACTATTACTATATATATATATATATATATATATATATATATGTATATACATACGACAATCGCATCCTGCCAATAAGCTGCGAAAAATAGCGTGCTCTACAGGGCAAAATTTCAATGTACCATGCTCTTTCGTCGAAACGACACCACCCTGATAACCATAGCCCATCCATGTTAACCAGTTGCATAATTACATTCCAATATGGACGGCTATTTACTCAGAAATGCTTTCTTGGCCCCTGACTAGGAATCAAACCCGTAAACGCTTCGATCAAAGCATCACCGTTGACCAAGTGATCTCACATTTCCTTACAGGTCTCGGAAAACATTTCTGTGTAAATTCATTTAGAGTTTACACTATCTCAAATCCACCTTCATATCACTGGGGATCAGCATATTCTTGGAGGATTCCAACTCACAGAAAGGCTGCACATAATCCTTCCATCCTTACCAAGCAACACACAAATTGAAGTGCCCTTATGAGTCCATGTACCTCGATAGTTCATCACTTTCCTTATGTAGGAGACTTCTCCCCTTGACGACCAAAATCTTCTAGCGTTTAACAGAGTAAAATTAAAAACTTGAATACGAACTGAAAAGAGTTGATGTAGTCTTAAAACATCTCACCAGCAATTAGACTGTTACCGGTTAAGGTCTCAGAGAACTTATCCAAGTAAATTACTCAAAATGCATGCGTATGAACACCAAGCCACCACTTTTCTACATTCTAAAATTACCGTGTATATAATGTATGAAAGAGCAGTCCGGACTTCAAATTCAAACAATGTACCATAAATTGATGCAAGCCACGATAAACTCAAGACTAAAGGTGATGTTACAAGGGACGATTTTTAAGGACGACTTTTAATGGAACAATGTTGTACAAAAAATCGATGCTTGTAACATGGTCTTTGCGAGTGATTTTTAATGCTACAATGACTGCGGCAACATGTTGCATAACTTTGAACTAACTTCAAATGCTCGCAACATTGTTGCGTAGATTGCTGTACAGTTTATTCGTGTAACAGCAGAGCAGACTATATTATATCGCAACAATCTCCCAGAGTCCCTTGCATTATTAGTTGTATTTACCCAGAAAAATAGCCGGTAAATGCAGGAATGTAAACTAAATGGCAAGAGCTCCGATGCTGAGGGAAGTAAAGCGTGAAAAGAAAAATAAAACATCATCACAATGGAAGTTTTACAGTCCTTTTTCCCTTTTTGAAACCAATCTTGTTACGTGTATGGTCAAAATCTGTCGAATGAAGTGATTCGGGCTTTCTCTTTATCCAAGCTCTTGTCCAGATTTCTCTTGGACGTTCTTTCGGTTCCTCCTCATCTAAACTCCAATATCAGCAACATTTTAATAAACTTTTGCCCGAGAAGCATTATCACTGTTATGTTTATTTGTTTTGGTCGTGTAAAACGAAACTGCGCCGCAGCCTGGGAGGCAGATGTTGCGTAACTTCAATTCAGAAAAATTGTTCAGTATAACACCCCTGTTGTACAACATGTTGCATAAAAAATTGTCTCGTTTGCTACGCCACGATTTTTGTGCAACATTGTTGCGTCAAAAATCTTCGTTAAAAATCGTCCCGTGTAACATCACCTTAAAGAATTTTGAGTAGATTATTAAATACTTAAATACGCACGTTCCCGAGGCAATTAAATTGCAATTAAATGCAATGAAACATTACGTCACAATGGCTAGTTGCCATGTATCTTGCCACTCGGCTTTATAATTACAGGACATGAAATCTCGAAGGGAACAAGCACGCCGGGAAGCTGATAAAAGGAAGAAAGTGGCGGTTTTTATTGCATTATGCATTGGCACCGTTTTTATAATTACGTTGTGCGTTGTGCTGGTGGAATTCTTAAAGTCAGGCAAGGACGAGGAAAGAGAACAGTTTAGAAAGAGTAAGCATTGCTAACAGCAACTGTAACCGAATGGTAGGAATATGTAAGCAGAAGAGTAAGGGGGGGGGAACTGGACATCTTGAACATTTGGTTAATGTGGAATAACTTAATTAAAAAGTAGAAAAATACGTAAAGGACAGATGTTTTGGGAATGTTTAGATAAAGGATCTCAAGTATTGATTCTAATTATCAGTTTGATATACTTTTCGTTATATTACTGAAGTCTTCATCATTTCGCCTATAATTGTGACAAAATGTGTTAGTTTAACTCATTTTGATTAGTTTACAAAATGACTGGACAAGTTTTGCTTGAAGTACTAGAACTGAAAACATTGCGTATGCCAGTGTTAATATTGATTACTCATTAATCTTGCTTGTTCGGTCTGTACAAGAAAGTATTTGCCTAAGGTTTGTGCAGAAAAAAATCCGTGGCCAAACACTTTCCCGTATTAACTGAACAAACGAGGTTAATAAGGAATTATGGCTTTTGGTTATTTCTTTCGAAAGTTTCAGTCTGTGAGTTACCGACTTAAGCCCTGGCCAAACGAATGCAACATTGCGATTCAACATCTTTCAACATTGATGAATCCAACATGTTGAACTCGTTTGGCCACCATGTTACATCACCATGTTACGTTCAACATTTCTTGTTTTCTCATGAGTGAACAACAAAGTTTCGCTTGTTTGGCCATGTACTTCAACAGTGTTGCACTCGCGCAAGCGCAGCTAGTAATCTCTCAGGCAAGGGCAAAGAGTAGATTGGCCTAAAATTCGGGATCATTATTCGCCCTAGATCTCTGATCTCCACAATTCCAGTCTGCACCGTACATCATGTTGCATTCGTTTGGCCACGCAGTCCAACATCATCCAACGAAGTTGAATTCAACAATGTTGAATGATGTTGCATTCGTTTGGTCAGGGTTTTTTCACTTGCTCACCTATTACTTCGTGTTTTGATTTTTTTGTTTCTATTTAATTAGTTTCTTGCTTAAAGTTATCGTTGAGAATATTTAACAACGTTTTTGGAGTTTAATTGTTGCAAATCATTTGTAAAACGTACATGTACCTGAATTTGGTTTTACAACGTAAAAAGTTCAAAGGTTGGTAACTGCCGTGACTGATCTGATCGTAAAGAATTCTGACTTTTCGAACAAAAGCCCCCTTACGAAAAATGTATTGCATGGCTAGGCAGCCAATGAGCGTGCGTTACGTTGCATACAGACTAGATAGCGAGCTCAGCAATATAATCTGTAAAAGCATTATTTGGTTGGAACACCGGCCAGCTTCGAACACTGATATCGAACGCTTTCAGTGAGTTAGAATGGCTTTATTTGAGTAGGTAACTGCCATGCACCCTTGAATAATTCTGGGCGAATTTTATTTGGTTAAAGGAATTCCAAATAGGGAAAGTGCTCGAAAAGTTTTGGTTCATATTTTTGGTTCTGTTTGTTATTGGGTGAGGATGTTATTCTGTTCGGTCATAGAAATGATCATATGCTACGTAATGAAATGGCCAACATAATCATCGGACGTCAACTGTAAATTTGAGGGGTGAGTTAAGGTGACATACAAGAGATCGCAACTCGAAAGTCAAACATTGAAGATAAACTGTTTGAATTCCTAAGATGTATAGCAGTCAACGCAATGCAGTTAGTTTTCTTTCCTGTTTTTAGCGGTATTCTTGTCTTGAGATATTGGTGTTTATGTTACCTCGTAACTTGTTCGATCAACTTCATGTTCCCACCAGTTAAACATTAATTTGTTGTTCTTTTATACAAAAAGTTTCAAGCAGCTCTAGTTCTCCTATACAGTTTATCTGTCGTATTATTTAAATGTAGATATCTATTTATAAAATAACGTGAGTCGTTCGCGAGCTCTGATTGGTTAATGAACATTTAAACAAGGAAAATTTCCCGCCAAAAGTGCACTGAAATTCGTTTGGCACATTGTGACGTTTGGTCTTATTATTTCATGAAAGAAATACGTAACGGCTTTTGTCTGTTTGAACCGTGATTCAAACACTTGGTATGTAGCTGAACTTTCAAATAACTATGAAAAAACACACTTGTTTTTCCTCTGTGTCACTGCGTTGAAATGGCTTCGCTTTGTTGACCAGGGTTTGATCTTCATAAGCTTGACTCAGACTGGTAGTTGATGGTTTTTGGGAGAATTACTTACTTCATCATTGTGTTTATTAAGTTAACTGCTTTTCATCTGTCATCATTTTATAAAACAAACACCAAATGGATTCCCGTGTTTGGATACTGTGATCCAAACACTCGGGATCTTGCTCGACTTTCGAAAAACTAAAAACACTCGCCCAGCGGCTCGTGTTTTTTGTACATTTTTTCTCAAGTCTCGCAACACCAGTGTATTTGGATCACAGTATCCAAACACGAGAATCCATTAGGTATTTCTTAATTCTTCTTTAACTTTGATCAAAATCACCACAGAGGTTTTCTCCCCAAGCCTTTGCAGTCCGAAATGAAAAGCGTATAGCCCGAGATACCAATTTCGTAGGATCCTAACGATCCAATCAGTGTACGTTATTTTACATATGAATGGTAGGAAAAGCTCAGCCAAGTAGTGGATGACATTTATTATATGACTGTGGCAGCGAGCGGTCCGAATACGGAAATCATGCAATTTGATTGGCTCATAAGCAGTCGGATATTTCCCTTATTGCCCGCTCAGGGAAGGGGGAATGTAAAAAAGCCGTGCTTATGTCGAATAAAAATTAAAATTTTTAAAAATATATGAAATAAAAATGTTCCACGAACAATCAGAAAATGAAAAGAAACCATTTAGAGTGAAGTTGGTAAAGAAATACTATAAGAAATGACTACTGAACTCCAAACTAGCCTATCGTTATTGTTAATTATATTTCAGTATAGCCATATAATAAGCTACTTATTGATCTCGCTTGTTCGGTCTGTGCTAGTGAAATAACCGACCTCTGTTTTTGCAAAAACATCTGTTCGATATTTCACCAGTACGTCACACTTCATCAATAATTAGTATAGTAGTTACTTCATGACTGGAACTATTTATCCTGTTCAGAATAAATCATGTGCTGCGTTCGTTTTCTAGTTCGCATCTTCACCAATCTTGGCAGAGTTGGACGAAATGGTCCAACAGAAGCAGAGGAGTATAAAGGAACTACTCTTGAGCATGAAGTACAGGTAGTGGATGGGATTCAGCTATGGACGGTGCCGTTTACAGGAATATGGTACTTCGAGGTTTACGGCGCAGAAGGTGCGGATGGCCTTTACGCAGGTCACAACAAACGCCTTGAGGGTGGCCTGGGATCTAAGGTCACTGGGAAACTAGAACTTGGAAAGGGAGAAGTATTGAAGATTTTGGTTGGACAAGAGGGAAGAAGGGACCATCTTACAGACTTTCGAGCAGGATCCGGTGGGGGAGGAACATTCGTAGTTTCGCGAGATGACAAACCGATCATGGTAGCAGGAGGTGGAGGCGGTGGAGGTGTACCCCAACTCGGTAAGCTATTATCGGCTTGTATCTGACGTCATGACGGCCATGTTGGTTGAACAGCAACAACAGGATCTTATTAGTTGCTACTGAACATATCCACTCAATCTCCAGAAACTCGAATAACAAAAGGCAATGGCGGCGATGTTGATGTACCTAACAAAAGAACTTGATCAAAATCCTTTGACTAAAGAACACCAACAAAATGGCTAGAACGTCAAGTGCATACGCTGTATTGTATGTAGAGGCAACATGGCCGCGGTGTATTCAAGAGTTTTGTTTTCAGAGTGTATCTAAGAGTCGCACACAGAATTAGGGTGTTAGTGAGAATAAAACTGGGGCCAAAATTTATGCAACGACCTGAGGAAATGATTTTAATGGAAGGAAAAGTTTGTCCAAATCAGGACCATACTGTTTCCGATTGACAGCATGCAAATTAAGAATCAATTTCGTTTTGTGTTTACTTCATGAATAATCAATAAGTATTTTAAGTATTATTTTAAAAATGAGCAGATGTGTTTTAGATCCAATAAAGCACGTCCTGAGAGTATTTTACTTTAATTTGCGGAGAAAGCTTGAAAATGAATGTTTTCTAGGCTGCAAAAACTTGAAGAGAAAAGTAAGCGTATTTTTATCGTATTTAAAGACACAATATGGCCATATATGATTTCCCTTTGTGTTTTCCTCATGGAGTATGAATTTTTTAAGTGAAACTTAAACAGTAATTACAAGATTTACAAGTACAATTTTAGAAATAGCAATTACTGATTTTATGGGTGTATGTTATTTCAAAATGTGATATACGTTGCCTTGTTTTGGGCCATTTTGTCGTTATCGTCAGCTCGAAAATTTTGCTTTGAGTACTTTTAAGTTGAAGCAGATGAAGTTGAAGAATAATGAACTTTCAATATGACGTCTGAGCCAAAACTTGCACAGTTGTTTAAACACATTTTTGACTGCACCATTTGGATGACATTTTATGCCCCATCAACAGTTCTCACGATCCACTAACTCGGTGACTGTGTTTCTCAGAGTTGATCAACAAGAGGTAGTAAAAACAAGTGTTATGGGTCAGAAGAAACATTACAAAGTCCCATATTTGTGACCTGGATCTGTGAAGTGTAGCAAGTTAATCATTTATTTTACTTTTGTTGTGAATTTCAATCAAGCACTTCGTGCGCATTTTGAAAGAAAGTGGGAAGTTAACTACGAGTTACACCAAGTTCTATCCTAATACTTTATACAGTTGTCCAAATGAAAACCGTACTTACATCCAATATCCAAATTAATTTGTTAGCTTTGTTTCTAATAATGGATAGAAACCATTCCATACTCAAGGTAATTCGACGCCATTGTCAAACTTCACTTGTTGACGAAGCAGCCACCAGAGTGCTTTTCAAAGTATTAGGATTTGTTGACTAAAATTTATCGTTCACATCGTTTCACTGTCCAACACCGTTTTCATTTTTTAATCTTAACCGACGTCCTTACATCAACAGGTCGCTACACGACTGGCGGACCAGGATTGGGGGGATTCATGGGTGAGATTGGCCAAGGTGGAACTCTTTACGACCCGAAAAGAAATATTACGGTGAAGGGCGTACGATTTAACCACAAGTGTATTGCTGGTGCTGGCGGAGGATTCCATGAAGATGGTGCAGGATATCGCCAAGGATGGGGTGGTAGGGCTTTCATACATGGTGGAAAGGGTGGCATAGTCGAAAAGCGCGTGTTCTCCGTCATGCATGGGACGTCCAGTGGCACCGACTATGACAAAGGAGGGGCCGATGGGGGATTTGGAGGCGGTGGTGCATCTGGCCTTTTGCCGGGAGGTGGAGGTGGTTTCTTCGGTGGCAACGTCCAAGGCGCTTACTTGTATGACGAAGAATTAAAGGAAGCTGAAGGCGGAAGCTCGTACAATGTAGCTCAGCAACCAACGATCACAGCTGGTGTTCATAAGAAACATGGGCGAGTCTTGGTCAAATTTCTTGGCCCGGAAGATTTACCTTTTTCCAGTAACCACACGGATCCTCGTATTCCAAAAACTCGTGAAGAATGGTATGCAGATTAAAGGGAACCTAGAAATGATGGTATACGTACTTATGCAGTATATCGTATGGGTTTTACGGTAAAACAACAATATATTTCCTGATGGTTTATACTCATTGACATACAAATAAATAGAGGTCCATTTCCTGGCGTTGTAACTCTTTTCGATTCTTGCCAATCAGGTCGGTGGAGTTACTGGCGGACTCGAGATTAAACTATCTTTATTTCGACTGAGTAACCCTGTCAGCTAGCTAAGCTTTTCTTCCAAGAGGTCCAGTAAGGGCTACCCCCATCGGTCCAGTGTTACAACAGGAAACTGGATAGCCTGCTTGCAGCCCGAAATCTCTAAAAAGGGGAAATTACCGCATTTCGAAATTGCGGGCTGCAAGCAGGCAAGAAACCGGACTGCGCGGAGAAAACCTGCGACGCTTGGTAGAGTCCAACTAGACAACACTCTCCTCATTTGCGACCAAGGTAACTTTGGGTCATATACGATCCCATTAGCTGGCAAAGAGTTACTTCAAAAATAGTTGCAACTTAAGAGACAAACTGTTTTTGAGGATTAAAAGCGATCAGTCGAACGAGGAAAATCTATTTTGGAATGAAGTTTTTTCGTGGGAATAAATTAAAACAATCCGAAACCTTGTTACACTCTCAATGACATGCCTGCCATTACGTGGCCAACACCGCAAACAGTGACGAATCCAGAATTTTGAAAAAGAGAAGTGCAAAATTTTTGAATAATTCATGCCACGGTGTGGCGTTTTAGTGAAAGAGTTTTTATACAATCGTCGTCATTATCTAAGCTAGAAAATTGTGAATCAAAACCTTTTCTACGCAAACGCTGCATTTAAACGTTTGCCGAACCCATGTGACAAGTTTTTGTTCGATTAATCAGTCAGTGATGTCACCTCAGTGCTATGTCTGGTTTGGTTGATTACCGGCGAAGGCAACGTCAATTATAATATATTTCTAATAAAACTTGGCAAAATATTATAAACTGATGAAGATAAAACGTTTTCGATGTTTTTGAACCTGAAATTCTACTACTCACTACTCTTTCTTTGCTTTGCTTTTTATTCCAATCAGTTCTCTCCGACAATATTCATCCATCTTCCTGGTGATCGACAATTAATCAGGGGGTGGCGCCAGGAATTCCCCACCGCAGGGGCTAACGACTATGACAGAGGGGCTAAACCAGGGGGTCGTGAACTACGCCTCCTTTATAATTACCTCGTTTGAAGGTCGAAAACACTTTATTTTTCGCAAGAATTGCAAAAACTGAACAAGGAGTTTATTTTTAGATTTGACACAAGGAAGGGTCCATTACCTTTCTTGGTTAAATCTGCAACGAGTATTCACAGTTTGTACAATATGTAAATGTGTTATCAACAGTGTAATTCTCCAATAAATTAATTTTTCCCCGAAAGGGGGGCTCAGGTTCCCTGGCAGAGGGACTGTAGTCCCCTTAGCCCCCCCCTGTGCATTGTAAGCAAGAAGAATCACATGACAAACAGAAAAAGAGCACGCTGGACGCGACCCTGGCAATGCGGCGTGAAAGCAGTTAGTTGTGCTAACTATACGTAAAAAAGTTTTACTTGTTCCGTCACACAGCTTAGTTTTCCGGGAGATATTCTCTTTGTAACGCCACATAGTTTAGTTCTCCGGGAGATATTCTCTTTGTAATAAATGTATGTCAAAGTGGATTCAAAGAAAAAGTCTAACCGAAATTTCTTTTTTACAAATCCAAACCAGAAACTCAGATAAAGGAAGTGATTTCATAACCCCAACATTTGATCAGCCAACTCGAATGTAGATTAAATAAAAACATATTTGAAATTCTGAAAATTTTTCTACCCAGAAATATTTTAATGATAGACCTCGGTAACTTCAAAATCAAATTACCATGAATTTTCGGGAAAATGAACGTCATATCGGACTTTCGGTTATTGAGTAGAATGTATACGAAACCGTGCATCGTAAAACTGACGACGGTAGAAGTGGGAAGATACATCAGGCAGTTCTTAATCTAATTGTCTTCGGCATAAGTAAATCAGATTTGATTAATGAGCTTCCGCGATTTTCTTGTCAGCAAGCACGAGGTTGATCAAATTATCCAGCTGCTTGACACGAAGTTTGCTCCACGTGATGTGGTCAGACAACGCGAGCATCTGAGCTGCAGCCAGGCCAGCTCCTTCCGGGCTTATAACAGTAGGGCAGGCTAACCCTGACGGAAGACGCAGGGAAGACCAGATATCCTGGGCACCCCAGTCTGGTTTCACAGGAGGACAGCTGATCACTGGATAGGCGGTGTTGCCTGAGAGGACTGGCCCTAATCCGTTACTGCGTCCAGCAACGGCAACGAACACGGTTGGTATGTTGTGGCTTTCGTAGTATTTAAGGATGCCAAGAGTAGTCTCGGTTTCCTTGTGGGCAGATGCCACGCGCAAATCAACGGGGACGCCCAGGTTCTTGAGACAAGCTTCGATCTTCTTGCAGTGGTCGAGATCTGAAGGAGAACCCATCATGACTACCACGCGACCACTACGTCTCTTTGGAAACAGATTACGACACTGCTCGGCGACCCACTTGAAATTCTTTTTGACCACCTCCAAGGACTCGGCTGTGACCTCTTTCAGCTCTCGGTAAACCTGCTTGTCACGCATCAACCGACGATCGCCCGAGGGCCACAATCGCCAGGAATCGTTGTCCACGACGTCAGCAAGGAGGATCTCTCCTGTTCTGGCATTCACTCCGAACTCAACTTTCATATCGACGAGCGTGCAGTCAAGAGTTGCCCAGGCCTTCTCCAGGATCTCGAAGACAGCGACGGCCGTGGAGCTCATGATTTCGAGTTCACGTTCTCCAATTGTGATCCCACCATACTTGAGACCCGCCTCGAGAATTTGCGCGCGGGACCATTGCGGGTCATGATTTGCGTCATCCTTGAAGAAGGTCTCCAACAGCGGAGGAGCAAACCGATAACCTTCTTTTACTCCCGGGTTGCGTTTCAAGAATGAGCCAGTTGCAAGCCGACGAGTGACAACCTCCAGCGGAATCATTTCGCAGCCGGCGGCAACAAAAGACGTTGCATCGTGTTTTTCCACAAAGTGTGTTTTCACACCACACGCATTCAGCAGCTCAAATATCGCACAAGTAGTCTCGTTGCTAATTTCACTTTTCCCTTGCATATCGTGAGCTCGAGCGCCATCTCCAGCGGTTATTCGGTCTTTGGACCGAAGAAGCACGTGGTCGGCGTTCGGTGACTTGGGCAACGCATACACAATCTTGGTTTTGCCTTCGTTCAACTTCTCACCAAGTACGAGAGAATCTGGAAAGGAAGCGATACTCAAAATCTCGCTGACAGTTCACGAGAACAACAAGAATAAAGAATATGACGATGATGTATATTTTGTTAGACAATGACATTGATGTGACTTTACTTTTGTCTAAGGGACCCACCCCGTTTTCGATTAACTTCTCGTTGGCTTCTGCCGCACACACAATATTAATCTTTAATCGTAAGTCATCAATGAACATATAATAAAATGGTCCGTTTTTGAAGCGAATTGAAAAACGTACAGTACGTGCTTTTTCGTATCTCAAACACTCGTCTGCCATATCGCACTTTAAACAGAATAACGCACTACAGCTCGAGCTTTGACGATGGGCGGACGAATTGACTTTCACGCACATCCCCGCATTCGTTAAAGTTAAAATAAACATACTTGTATGTATTCATACAGCTCCGTAGCTCTACGGACATTTACCTTAAGCAAGTAGAACCAACCTCTATGTGGTACATGTACCTAAAGTTCTACGAGTTGATAACATTGTGACGTCATCGAAAAGCTAATATTCTATAATGTTCCCATGTTTTTATAAGTTGGATGTTTGTAAATGTGGATCGGCTTCCCCCAAAACAGCATGGCTTTAGGCCAAGTAAAAAAAAATTGTGTGGTTCCGGTTACCCGACCGACCCTAGTTTAGCTCCGCCGACCCTGCATATTTTTGCCAGTGATTTTTGGGTATGAGTTTGCGATTGAGCAAGTGAAGAGCCTGGGAACAAGAATATTGCTACATCACGCAAACTTGTTCCCAGTAGTCTTCTCACGCGGTTGGGGAGTTGGTGGAAGAGAGTTTATAGTTCCTTCTCCAGACAACTTCGAAGCCATTTTGCTCAGTTTCCAGGCTGACCTAAATTAAAAAAGAGCCGACCTACCTACCCTATTTTTTTCAAGAGGTAACCAGAACCACGTTATTTTTTTTATTTGGCCTTAGTAGCTTCATTAAAATTTGATTAACCCTTGCTGGTCCCAGACGTCTCCCCATGACAAGTAAAATAGCCTAGCGTTAGCCAGAGTAAAACTAAGAAGTTGGATACAGACCGATGAGTTGGGGGCATACTTAGCACTTTCGCAACTAACGACGAGTACTCCACTATTTCCATTCTAATACACGATTATACTCGTCAAGGGAGACTGCCAGTCGTGGAAGTGTTAACTCTTTCTGATTCGACACCGTCTCCGCTTGACGAGTAATATCCTCTGGCGTTAGCCAGAGTAAAATTAAAGTCAGACACGGACCGAAGTGTTTATAATCGCATTCATAATTTTTTATGCTGTAGGTTGTAGCTCTGGTTCAACTGACTAAAAAAAAAATTAAACTAACGCTGATAATAGCTTTAGGTTTTCGAATTTGCCGCCTCGATAAGTGCGAACTTAGGTCTGCCAAGAACGGTACTTAAATTTGCTAGTTGAAGCCCAGTGTACTGTACTATAAAGTTTTTGAGTTTGCAGACGACGTATGAGTGACATCAAAATATTACGCCCTAAACAAAAAATCTTTGCCCTAAACAAAAAATCTTTGCCCTAAACAAAAAAATCTTTGCCCACATATTCCACAGATACAACATCTTTGTCATTTCTGAAATTTCTAATCCCCGCCTCAATTGGCTACTGGAATAACTGTCCTTAGCAACCGTAGCATGGCAACGGGATACGTCCAAAGCACCTTAACTTTCCCCAACTAACTGATGCACCACTTCTGATTTCGTCAAAGGGCTGATTTATCCCAGTCTTAAAATTATTCAGCATTGTATACACCAGGGAAAATTCGAAATGAGGCAAAAACATGCGACGACTTTACATTGAAATTTATTTACTGGTAGGTAAACTCTGTTTTCCAGCTTGTTGAATTAAGGATACCTGACTGCTACCATAAATCAGCCTTAAAATTTTGAAAATACAAATCAAATAAAACATAAGTTTATAAGAATTATAAAAAAACTTTAGATTTTTATATATTTAATTTAGTTGTACAGTAATTGATTAAAAAAAAGTAGCAAGGTAAAAGTTGTATTTTAAATGCAGATCAATCTATGTTTTGTGTCACTGGCAAACGCGGCCCCTTAAAAATCAATTACTGGAAGGCCACCGTGTCAAAATAAATTTAAATCAAATTGAATTAATGTTTTTAGTAGTCTTCTCTCAATTTAGCGACCGATGACAAACCAGTCATATTAAGTTTTCGTAGGTACCGTCACGTCACGAGCCACGTTGAACGCCACGTCATCCGCCACGTACGGTAGATGAATATGGTAGTTAGAGCCCGTTTAAATACGACTGTCGTATACGATTGTCGTATGCGATTGTTCATCCGGGAAGTTTAATGTGCCAAACACACAATTCCTGCTTTTGATTCGCTCTCTAATGTAGCAGTTTGTCCAGAAGGCTCCGGTGATTTAATCAGATACATCAGAAAGACCATTCGTAAGCGACAATTGTATCGTGTCAAAGGGCACTTAAACGTCTTCATTAACTAAGGCCCTAGACAGACGAGGAAACATTTTTGGGAAGACATTGTTTCCCGAACATGCTAAACATTTCCACGAATGGGGGAATGGGGAAACGGAGAAACGTTTGAGGGAACAACAAAAACCTCAAACGTGGCCTAACCCTGGACACTGATACTTTCATCTACCTTGTTGGCGGCCATTATGAAATATATGTACTTTTTTGCATCGTCCTTGAATAACAGTATTTGAATTAAAACCGACTTAGAAAGAGATTCTTCGTCCACTGCGATTCGCTTTTTAAATACTTCTCTGGTTATGAATACAAGAATAAGTAAGACAACATCACTGTTCTCAAGTTTGGCAGCGGGACAGATACGCTTTGCGGTGCCTGGGCTGATCGCTCTTTTTTCCGCACCCCATTTTCCTGTTTTCGTCCCGTGGTGGACTTTTTTTTTGGCAATTTTCCGTGAAGCGCAACCATTCAAAGCATAGCGCGTATATCCTTGCGCTACTTGTGAAGCGAATTTCACCTACAGTTAATTGACTTGCTGTTCAAGTGTTTCCAAGTCGTTTACTTAAAGGGCAGTTTACACGTGCGATTTGGTGCCTTGCGATTGACATCTTGGAGTGTGCGTTTAACTGACGAGAGTGTCGAGGACAAACTACAGCGAATCATAAGCGGATATCTTGCTTCATAGACAGTCACCAGTTTATTACATACACCAGCGTAACAATCGCAACGTGCAAAATCGCAGGTGTAAACGGCCATTAAGTCAATTCGAATTTTTGAGCCTCGTGTCCTGTTATTCGCAATAACACCTTGGGTAAACTTGATTGCCAGCATGGGGGCATTGTTTTTGAATTTCCGTCTGCAGGTCATCTGGTAAGGTCAGCGTCAACTCCAACCATTGGATGCCTTGCAGTCGTAACCTGATATTGGATTATTACTTTGGCACGCCAAACATGGAGAAATGATTATCTTTCCTGGCGCTCACATAGTAGCTCACAACTGCCATGCATAATTCTTAGTTTTTCAGTGTATTTTAATTGTTGTGCTTAAACCTGGTAGTCTGGTACACCCTCCTCTACCAGTTCATATTTAAGCCCAGACCCCTCATCTTCCCCATGTTCTGCACTTACACGCTAGTCGTGACCTCGTCTGGTGCTTCAGAGAATGAAACGAAACTTCGCGTTATGCACGCTTTCGTTTTCGCCATCATCGATAAGGTGACTGGGATTACAACTGTACAACGGGGAGTTGTATTTTCTTAAATCGGTCATGGCACGGTTTTGCAAAGAACTTTTGCTCAATCATTTGCTATAAAAATTTTCCTGTTGAAACTTCCTAATACATTTTACCTGATAAAAATTGTCAGCATTACTCTTCCTTAGAATATTTGAAAGTAAACTGATGAAAATTGTTAGCATTACTCTTACTTAGAATATTTTGAAAGTAACCTAAAATTTAATGGTCACGACCCAATGTTTCAATACTCCCTCTCTGGGGCCTTCATGATGGGTTTTTCATCAGGCATAACTGGAAAACATTAACCCATTGATAGGCAACAACACACTTCAGAATTCTGCTCTGGCTCATCCTAGGCAATTATATTCAGCAGAGCAGGGCACCTGCCCCTTAATGTCCACAAAAAGTATCAGAAAACTCTTGAACTAGGAAGGGAGTAATTATCTTTGAAGAAACAAAATAGCCATGCCAAAAGCATACAGTTGTGAACTGAAAATTTCAATTAAAGTTAGACATCCCTCAAGACATTTAATTCCTCACAAACTGGAAAGCAGGTACATACTAATGCTGGTCCCGATTAATTGATTATTTTTTTGGCAATCGATTATTTTTTGGCAATTGATTATTCTTAAAAATAATCGGATCATTGACAACAACCACGCACAGCATGATATTCACCTGAGCTTTCTTTCTGGAATTAAAAGAAATGCAAAGGATAGCATTCTCACCCTTTCATTGCAGTCAATTGTGGTCAAAGAAGAAGTGTGCAGCACTTAAGCTAGCTGTTGTTGATGCACTGTTATTTTTAAGCAAAAATAATATGTAGACAGTCAAAGTGCATATTTCTATATTTAGCCTATTGCTCTGTGTTTATATAATTATATTATATATGTTTTTTCTTGAGTTTTTCTACTGGAAAGTTTCAAAACTTTAAAAACATTAAAACAAACCTCTTTGTTTAAAGGGACAAACCACTGTAGATGTGTCATGATTTAATTTATTCAATATGATTAATCAATATTAATCAATTGTTGACAGCGATTAATTGATTATGGGTATAAACAGATGAGAGCAGCACTAGTACAAACATTGTAGACTCAACTATAAAACCTGCAAAGATGATCAAAAGGAGTGGAGGTTTCACATGGATTCTCACTAGATGGGTAAAGAAAGGCTGACCAAAAGCTCACATGTAAGTTCAAAAAGCGAGTTGGTAAATGCTTTCTAATGAAGTTGGTTACATTGATAAGAGAACTGGTAAATTTGTGACAAAATTGTTAACAAATATGGCAGGAGAACAGTAAATTTGTGACCAAAACATCAATCATTATGAATAAAAGAAATGGTAAGTTTGTAACCAAAATTATTTGATGTATGCTTGGGTATTAATTATCCTAGAACACCTGTATTGCAATTGTGGCTCCATGGGGTAAGCAAAATTAGTGAAAAATCTCCAAAATGTCCCAATTTTAGTGTTTTAATCCCATATTTAAATTTGGGTTTTGAGACCCATACATGGTCACTTTGGATGCTTCCTGGATTTCACAATGCAATGTTAGTATGCGGTTTCCCATTCAGCTTGATGGGACATGTGCCAACATAATTTCCCTTTAAAACTGCTGGTTGACATTATTTTGTTCTGGAATGACATAAACCAGTATAACATTCTTTCTAACACCTATAGGGCTTAAGCCCACCATTTTCTGCCGCGGGGAGGGGGGGGTGTACTGCAACTGGAAGGCTGCCTGTTTCATCTCCACGTAGTGCTAACAGAGCTTCAACAAGTTTAGCTTCAGGGCATTGCATTCCCTAGCCCCGAGATCGAGTAGCTCATTCTCCGGCTAAGTTACTACGCCATGATCAAAATATTTTCAAGTATACACCAACAACGTAACTCAGATTCGAGGCAGTAATGAAGGTTGGGGGTTGTTGGCAAGGCAATCGAAGGGGTCAATCAGCTCAATCCCCCACTTGTCACCACCTTGACTCCATGTTTTAGCTATAAAATCAGAACTAGTACACCTTACAGAGGAAATTGTGGCAAACAGTCAAGACTGAAATCGACCTTTATGGTGCAGAAGTGAGTAGTTCAAATAC
Organism: Heliopora coerulea; assembly: GCA_030142905.1. Lineage (NCBI taxonomy): Eukaryota > Metazoa > Cnidaria > Anthozoa > Scleralcyonacea > Helioporidae > Heliopora > Heliopora coerulea. Next base: position 523,126 of record JASJOG010000210.1, read on the forward strand.
CTGTAACCCATAAACATGTTGGATCAACAAGCTCGTCATGACGTAAATTCCTAAGTAGATTAAAACAGGTTGGACTAGTCCAATCTCCGTAAACACGTGCCTTAGTGCATTCATGCTCCAAGTAAGAATGTGAGTGGTCTCACTGGCAAAAGCCCATCACGAGTGCGATTAACGAAGACAGACTATGGCTCTAAAATAAGAACATATGAAGACCATTACGTTACCTGTTTGACCAGACATGTTGAGCGACTTTTTTTCTCTAACTCAGTCGCAAGAGAGTTACAACAATGCTCTTACACCCCACGATTGACGTCTTTAAACCTTGAATGAGTATATTTGAGACTTAGACAATTGATATCAATGTGGTCCTATCCTCCGTAACCAATCATATAAAAGGTAGATCTGAATAACGTCATTGGCAACCAATAGGAATCCAATTTATTTCCTCGTGACCTCAAACAACATCCGTAATCCCTAGGGGGAATCAATTATCACTGATCGTTCCAGAAGGGGCCACACGAGGTTTTGTCTGCGAATTGCTTTTGGGAAAATTTTTTCTAAACCGTATTATCACCTTTTGAGGATCGTTTGGGCCGAATCGACTCCCTTCAAGCTAATTAAAAACGACCAGGGACGGTTTCGAACTGGTGAAACAGGCCAATCCTTGCTATTGCTTCGTGGAAAGATTGCGACTGCTTTGGCTCAAATTACCACTCAATCATACATGTCTGAGCGCTCCGACTAATGGCATCTAGTCCAAACGAAAGCAACTATGATTTGCATGATGCTTGTGGTGTATTTGCTTGCATCGCCGCTGAAGGAGTTGATCCAGATGAATTTGATACTGCTAATAACATATTTCATGGGCTTTTGGGAATTCAACACCGGTAAGTCGATTTTAAACTGAACTTTTCAGTAAAATGTATCCAAGCATGTTGTCGAAAGAGAACACAAGAGTTTGTGAAGTGAATTAAGGATTGTGTCATCAGTTAAGGTCTGGCTTTCTGTTTCATCTCATGGTTATTTTTATCAGATGTTTACTTATGAAAAGCATCGTGCCAGGTATTTGTCTGTCAGACTGTCAACACTTCATTTAGGGGTTGGGTGAGGGTGTGTACAAGAGAAACGACGCGAGCGATGGGGTACCATGGGAATGCCTGGGCTAATTGACCTTCTGTCACCTGAAACTGTCAGTCATTCTTCACTAAGGGGTGTCAATTCCCAATTTTTCTAGTTACCCCCTCTCAGGACTAAATGACCCAGGGTGAGGATTAAGTTCAGAATTAGGGTTACAGTTGAAGCTGAGATTAGTGGCAGAATTAGAGGTAGGATTAGGGTTAGAATTAGGTTTCAATTTGCATTTGAATTGTCAGTTTCCTGATGGGGTCATTTATTCCTGGGTAGGTCATTCATCACAAGAGATGTGACCTTGGATGACTCACCACTAGAGTCATTCACCCCTGTAATTTGTGGAGTCATAAGGAAAAGGAACAGTCAAGATTCTATCCAAAAGTTGGTTTGTGTTTATTTTATTCATTGCCTTCTACCACCTGCAGACTGTGTCTTGGCAATGTCCATGAAAGAAAGAAAAGTTGAAATATAGAATCACAAAACCATAGGTGTGATAGAAAGGCAATTAAAATTTTATTAAAATTAAATCATCTTTCTCATAATTCTAACTGGTGACTCAATCTTTCTGTTCATTCATAGTCATTTGCATGTACAGTAAGTGCCTTTGAGGCATGTTTGACTGGTACTTGATTTAAAAGTTATAAAGTATAATACTTTGATCACAGTAACTGATATTGAAGTAAATCAACATTCTCTGACCAGCAAAAAAATATTTTTAGTTTTGAATTTTCGACTACCAACCAACAGTCTTCATAGATTAAAGCTTGAAAATAAAAATATTTTCCTGGTCAGAAAACACTGATTTACTTCAAAGTCAGTTGTATACAGTACACTCCTGATGGTACTTTATCCACCTATTGTATCTCATAGCAGTTAATTTGTTCTAATGGAAGCAATACTCCTGTATATTTAAACAATAAACATCCCACTCCTTTGAAACTTTTTTCAACTTTACCACTGAGTAATTTTATAACATACAAAGCAATGGACACTGAAAAAGGTTAACATTCTTATTCAATATTTCAACTAACTTGCAGTCATCATGAGGAAATGATGCTGCTGTAATATGATCTTCTATACATACAAAGTGAGTGGCATCATGAATCAATTAAAAATAACAAGTTCCTTAGTGGCATTTGTCCCATGGTTTAGCCATGGTTTTTGCTGGTGGATACAAAGTGCTTCTTTAAAAAGTAGCAATGACCATTGTTTGGCTTTGTCTATGATATGACAATTGTTGAGAGTTAATTGTTGTAAATTAACCAATGTAGGAAGATTGGCATCCAGGGCAAGTAAATTTGTAGACAATTGAGCTTTGTAGACAATTGAGCTTTCTTTCATGAGTAGGTTAGAAGGTAAATTTAACAAACTTTGAAGATAATGGAAGTGTTTACAAGAGTTAATGTGGTTGTATAACTCTTAGTCTTTCTTGTAGGTATGTTCTTTTATTCTGCTGAGAATCTGGATTCATGCACCATTTATTGGCAAAAGATGAACTGTTTTAATTTGTAGACTGTGTCAAATTCATCACACTCCGGGACACAACCAACACTAATGCATTTTTAACTTTGAAAGATCAGACCCCCAAAGAACTACAAAGCTCAATTGTCTACAAATTTACTTGCCCTGGATGCCAATCTTCCTACATTGGCAAAATTGACCACTGCTTCATTATGTGAATAAAAGAACATGCTTACAAGAAAGACTCAGAATTATACAACTATATTAACTCTTGTGAATGCTTCCATTATGTTCAAACTTTGTTAAATTTACCTTCTAACCTACTCAGTCTCAACGAGGCTACTAATTTGCAACAACTACCGTATTTCCCAGCATACAAGTCGACCCAGGATATAAGTCGACCCCTTATTTTTTTTGACCGAAATATCATGATTTTTACAATACCCTGTGTATAAGTCGAGTCTGTCAAATTAAGTAGTTACAGACACAGAATAGTGTTCGCAGAAACGTTGATAGCATGGCAAATCTTTTAAAGCATATTTTTTTAATCATTAAGAGCTTATTTTCATATAGAAAAACTACACATACAGTACCGGTATTTACTAAAGCTACTTACAATTTACTTTAGGTGAAATATTTTAGTATACTAGTCTTGTAGATGAATAACTATTGGATATTAAAATGTCTGTGCATCAAAATCCCTCAAACTCTTCATCGCTATCGTCAGACTGATCGAAAAGTTCATGAAATTGTTCCATGGCAATGCGGTAGTCGAAAGGGTCAGCCATTTCTTTGTCTTCAAGAGGACTGGGGCTAGTATATCTGATCTCTAATTTTGCTCAATTTCATGACCCTTTGTATAAGTCGAGGTGGACTTTTAGACATCAATTTTGGGTCCTAGAAAATTGACTTATACACCTGGAAATACAGTAATTGTCACATCATAGACAAAGCCAAACAGTGGTCATTGCTACTTTTTGAAAAAGCTCTTTGTATCCACCAGCAAAAACCACTGCTAAACCACAGGACATAGACTTCCAGGGAACTTGTTATTTTCAATTAACTCATGACACCACTCACTTTGTATATATAGTAGATCATATTACAGCAGCATCATTTCCTCATGATGACTGCAAGTTAGTCAAAGCATTGGATAAAAATGTTAACCTTTTTCAGGGTGTCCATTGCTTTGTATTTTTGATAAAGTTAAGTAATTTAAAAGTGGATTGTGTTAGTGCAGCTTTAACAAAGAAATAACAGAAATATCATGATAGGAAAGCACTCCCAAATCAGGTGGCCTATTTACTGTAAGTACCAGTATGTGTAAATTTAAACTTTGTCTAGTTCTACAAGAAGACATCCCATGATCAAATTTTTGTCTTATGTTAAAAGACTATTAAACTGAGCAAAAGTTGCATTCTTGGTTTATCAATGTCTCATCTGGTTCCAGAAATATTTGAGTTTGGCTAGTTTGTAATTAAATGCCCCTATTGAGGATATGATCAGTCTGAAAGGTGGTGGTGTGTTTCTTTCCCTTTGTTTATGCAATTTGGGAAGGCCATAAAATCTGGCAGGTTGCAAGCCTTTGGGATAGATATCTTGATATGTAGTTTCATTTAAAGAACCTTTAGATTTAAGTTTCCTGAGGAACCATTGGAGTTTACCTTCTCTACTTAATGTAGGGTCTTTCTCTAGATTTTTAAGCTTAGTTTTGTTGTTAATTATATTAAGACAGCAGTCTTTATATACCTTGCAATCCATTATGACTACACCATTTGCCTTGTCTGGTTTTAGAACAATGATTTCTCAATTGTTTCTAGTGTTCCATAAGATGCAATGTTTCTTTAAGTCAGTAGATGTGGGTTTGTAAGATGACACATAGTTTTGCACCAGATGAGCAATTTCACTTTTGAGGTTTGGGGTCTGATCATAGTTCCTGAGATTATGTTTCATAGTTTGGTGAATCATTTCAAACAAGGTGAGCACATCAGTCTTGTTGAGGCATGCAGGTCTCATGGAGAAATCTAGTCCATTCTTCAAGATGTCTAGTTCATCATCTAAGTTTAAAAATCTAGAGAAAGACCCTACATTAAGTAGAGAAGGTAAACTCCAATGGTTCCTTAGGAAACTTAAATCTAAAGGTTCTTTAAATGAAACTACATATCAAGATATCTATCCCAAAGGCTCACAACCTGCCAGATTTTATGGTCTTCCCAAATTGCATAAACAAAGGGAGAGAAACACACCACCACCTTTCAGACCAATTGTATCCTTGATAGGGGCATATAATTACAAACTAGCCAAACATCTAGCTTCCCTCCTAAGCCCCCATATTTCCAATAAATATTTGAGTTGGTGTAAAATGTAAATTGGATAATTATAAGAACAAATACACCACACTGTTAGAAAGTAAATTTTACATGCATTATATGTATTGTAAATATGGAAATATGCTCCTATTGGGGTGCTGCAGTATTTTGATGGATACAACTTGGTCTCAAACCATTTTTGACATAGCAAGTAAAATCCTAATTTCTGAAATTAAAAAAAAAAAAGAAAACTTTTTTTTAACAAAAAAAATGTTTGTCCTTTTTTTTTTTAACTTTTTTTTTTTTTTAACTTTTGAAATGTAGTACCTGTACATATAGGAGTGAAAGTTTCATATAATTATTATATGTGCCACAACAGATGTAGTTTAAGTTTCCGCAACATAACTTTAGTTTACTAATGAAAAAAGTCTTGATAGGTCATTGTCAAATGAATGTGTACATTATTTATGACCTTCTAATCATTGTCTGGGCTTTGAAGTACTTATTTAAAAATATTGTGTTTTCCACCCTTTATGTCCATTGTAACTATTGCTTTATGGTAATCATAAAAACTTTATTAATTTTGTTAAGTGTGTCACTAAATAGCAGTACTAATAAACTTGTGGCTACTGAACATACTACATAGTGCATAACTTTAATACTGGTGACTGAAGACTTCTCTGCATGCTCACCAAAATTTCTGTAATGCAGTGAACCAAGTAGTCAAATGGGCTTTGTACAGTTTTTGGAGTTTACTGGCATTGTGGGTACTTTCTCCTCCAAGGAGCAGGCAATTAATGCAGAAAGCACCATCAAAAATCTCAGAATATATGAGCCAGGGAAACTTCATTAACCACTGATGCTGAAATCTCCTGCCTGTTGCATTCACTGGGAATTTATATTCTGGTCAGGTTTCCACACGTTACATAAAAGATGATATTTCTGCTGCCGAGTTAGTGGAGACACAGGGTTAACATAATTCCCAATATCATTAGCAAAACGAGAATTAGTAGAATTAGTTGAGAGTTCAGTTGATGTTGCAATACAGGTAACTGGTTTCTTAATTGGTGAAGGGTCGCCTGGAGGTTCTGGTTGTTTTTCAACTTCCGTAATCTGTGCTGTTGGCTGATCAACCTCAACAGTAAGCTTTCTCTTTCTTGTTAGCATTCTGCCAAGAAGTGTTTGTTTTAATTTCCCTTTTCCGTTTGAGTTAGTCGATATTGTGGCATTTACCTCAGACAAAAAAGATTGGGAAGTACAGGTTGCTGAGTTTTCTTGAAAAGTGCATGATGGGTTTTCAGCGAGACAGGACATTTCTGTAATCTCTGTAGATGAATCAAGTAAAAAGGTTGGTAGTACTGATGTAATATAAGCTTCATCCACCAATGGACTTGATTCTGATTTACAAAGAGCAACATAAAGATTTTTGGTTTGGGGGACAACTCTTGTCTCAAGGTAGTCCAATGGCAAAACAGCGCAACGGAAAATATGAAGCCTATCTGTTTGAAGACTGGTTGACCACTCTCCCGGGTAAATGGTGGAGTTAAACATACATGCCAATGAATCCTTTGAGTTCTCTGGACCAGCTGAATAATATGGTTCAATTGGAATGTTGACAACACTTGATAGTGAGAGCAAGCAAAGAAAAGAAGAAAACTGGTGGTTATTAGCATTGTTAACAGCTTCAGCAAGAATGGCTGAATTTGGATCCTCTCTCCTAAAACCATCAAGTGCTGCATCAGATAGGCACATTGCAAAAACATTTGCTTTATTTTTAAATGCACCTTTGTTATGTTGCTGCTCAACCAAAGGATGAGAAGGGTAGTAAGAAGCATTTTGATATAGCTCAGTACTTGTGAGACAACGGAGATAAGCAGCCAGAGTCTCATATCCAGTAACTGCCAGAGAACAAGCATTGTAAAGACAGTTTCCATCACCAGTAGTCCTAAAGTAGGTATTAGAAAATTAAAAAAAAATATTATCGTGCATACTACTCCTCTTCCCTTGAAGTTTAATGGTTTTTGTTACATTTACATCTTACAGTCTTTTTCAGAGGTAAATAATTTACTGTATTCACAGAGATAACAAAAGCATTTTAAGCAAACGACTCAACCTTACGTTACGAAAGCTAATTGAACAAGTCTATCAACTACTTTCTCTCAGTCTCAAGTTATTCTGCTACTAATATAAGAGTATCTGCTATTATATGCTATTTGATTTCATGTTTGCTGGAGGTCCTTCAAGTTGATCAGTTGACTTCAATGCATTTAGTAACTTACGACTAACTTACTTCGATCTGTAAACCGGAGTTAACCGAGAACCGAACGAAGCAAAACATAATAAACAATACATTATATGCCATAAAATGGGGACTGGACGATAAATGGCTGATTAGCATTTTATCGCTCATATATTAATTTATTCATGAGCTATTTAGCATACACACTTACCGTATTGGGTGGTGATTTAGGGAGCGCAATTCCTCACTTTTCGGAAACTGAAGCTTGGCAAACGGACACAGCGTTAAACGAACACAACCATCACCAACTTTCTTCTTCTCAAGAGCGACCATTAACGTGCAGTGTTCCTTAAGTAAGGATAACTTTTTATCCCTTTGCTGAGAAGAAAAGCTGCCACGAAGTATATCGAGGAACTGTTGTAAAACACTTCGGGAACTAGCCATTGCTAATCAAGCAGAGAACTCAACAGAACTCACAATTGTACAAGACGACACGTTGCGAAAGGCTACTCACGCGGAAAAATAATAATTTTATAATATATCGCTGAACTCCTGCTATATAAGATCATCGGGGAACTGAAGCAGAAGCCTTACGCGATTAGTTTGCTTAATTTTTTAAAAATTAACGACTTCCACCGGTGCTCCCGCCATAAAAATCTGGTGCTTTGATTGGTTAGCACCCTTTCACCAGTGCTCGGATTGCTAAAATTAGCTCCAAATTGAGCTATTCTTAGTTCCACCGGTGCTCCCGCCATTTTGCGCTCAATTTCCCACCGACGCTTGGTGGATGCTACTAGGAGGCTAAAGGCCTCAATATAAGATTGCGCAGCTGTCTACAGAGGATTGCGGGCGCATAAAATATTGCATAAATTAATTGCGAAAAACTGACTGGTGCTTGAGCGACGGTTGCACCCCTCTGGATCCGCTCCTGAAGCAGTATATGAATTGTCACACAAAATATCTAACACTCCTGAATATTAATTTTATACCTTGGACGGGTGTCTCAATATCTTAGAAAGCACAGTACTGACACATTGTAGAACCTGTGGGTTTGATTTCCAGTTGGGGCGGTCAGATAATTTTTTTTAGACCAATCAAATTATTTGGCCCCAACGGAACTCAATCTATTTTTATCATGTCATATTTAGTCAGAGATTCATACTGGGAAATTATCCGACTTTCATTCGAGATAATAGAATTATCCAGTTGTTGGGAAGCAACCAGATAGACCATCCAAAGCACACCTAAAATCAACTAAATTTTTAACATTTTTATTTCCCGTTAGTTTGCTCACGATACGCTCCAAAATCTTTCCAATCAGTATTTTTTTGCCCACTCTGCACTGTACGTACAAGATAGAAAATTTTTATTCTAAAATCTAGCTGAAATGACTTAACATACACCTCAGCTTTGAAATGTTACTCGGAGTGTAAGGCATAGATAATAATAAACGAGTGGGCACTAGTCGAACAATTAACAATTTGGGAATCAGTGAAAGAAAAATCCTCTTTTACACATTGCTTCAAGAATCGTGACCGTGTAATTTCTTTCGATATAATACGTGAAAAGACACGTTTGCTGCTGTTGATAAACTTCTAATTGGTTTCTGCAGTTCAGACAACATTGCACGTAATTTTCGAAGTTGATTTGTGTGGATATATAAATGGATCATTTTTGATGCGATTTAAAAAAACTTGCAGTTGCTGCCTTATATCCTGTAGCTTTTCCTTCTTTTTATTCCTTTCCATCCATTTCCTGCATTTCCTCTCTTTCTTTTCCTGTCTTCCTTCATGCCTTTCATTTTTTTTCAGCTTTTCAGCCCCTCTTTCCTTCCTCTCACCCCTCTTTCTTTTTTCTTTTTTCGTTCACTTCCTTCATCCTTCCACCCTTATAGCACGAACCAGACTAGGAAGTATTTATGGCAAGAAGCACTAAAATGAAAACGGATATAACAAACTGACGTGAAATTTAACACACTGTCATTTCAGCCAAGTGTATTCTGGAACACGGGAACATACTATGCAGCTTTCCGAGTTTTAACTTCTAGTCGTGAGACAATGCATACGAATGTACCCCAGGTAGATTGTAAAGTGATTTTTTTTTTTATTTTGAGCTACCATTTGAAAAACAATGAAGAATTCCCGAAATGCTGTCCATAACCTTTAATACCTAGATCAAATATTAGTAACCCCAGTGTTGATCCAGTTACCTAATCGAAAATCATAAGATATCGTGGTCGGGATCGGCAATTATCGGCACTCACATATTGGTTATTGGAATATCTGTAAATTCCCATAGCAGTGCAACATTAACAGTTATGAAATAACGCGTTCCACTATGTGCTTAGCTAATTAAGAGAATGGTTACAACAATTAATATCTGCCTTTGCTTTGTGTGGAACACTAGCGTCGCCATATAATGTAAAACCAACTCCGAAAAGAAGTTTTTTAGTACCCAAAGTATGAGTGAAAACACAAGCCAAAGTTGAGGAGTGATATTTCGACCATATTACACAGTTATTCTCAAACCTAACTAAATACATGTACTATTTACAAAACGAGCAGGAGTGCTTCATTGGATTTAAAACATGAGGCGACAGATGTGCGTTTTGGATCCGATAAAGCACGTACTGCGAGTGTTTTAAATGTCTCATAAAACGAACCTCTTTATACGCTAATTCCCTACGAAAGTTTGGCAATTTATGTTTTCTAAGACGAAAAATATTGAGGAAAATTTGAAGAGAATTTCAAGATAAAGCACATGTGTCTGTATCACATATACAGACACGAGACGGTCATGATTTTCTTTTGTATTTTCCTCATGAATTCTTAATGAGTTTTATAAAAACTTTTTACAGACCTATTAAGAAGGGCGCGATGACATTATCACTTGTTATTAACAGGGTGGCAAATAATCTGCAGGAAACGTGTCGGTATCAGAGATAACTGAATCATTTATTTATTACATATTAAATAAGGAAAGTTTTTTACTAGCTTTTAAGCCATTGTTACGATTAGAATTTTTGAGTTTTATATATGCTTCTAAAATAAGTAACTGGTTGAAGCAATTGTCAGTAAAAGAACGGAGTATTTTGAAGTAGTGTTCAGAAACTTTGAAATAGTCCATTCTTCTACCGACAATTGCTTCAGCCTGTTTATCTTAGAAGTATTATATATAAAATTCAGAACTCTTAATCTTAGCAATGGCTTAAAAGCCAGCAAAAAAACCACTTTCCTTATTTAATATGTAATTAATAATTCCAGTAGATTACTTGTGACGTGGTAAATAACAAATGACTATTTAAACGCGTCCTGCTTAATAAGTCTTTAGTAAGCCTGTTCATTACCAGAAAATTTACGATCATGAAGTAACATAACCACCGTTCTATTGTACCTGTTGGGACAATAAAATTTCAGTGACGCAAGACATTTGCCGGATTGTTTTAATGTCATTTGGAATGTTAACATGTATACGTATGTCGAGCTGTTAACGAACTTTCAGCAGCACTTTGCTAATACACACCAACTTTTGCGTTCTGGACAAAAAATGTTTTGCGATCAAAGCTTACAATACTGTGACGGGTTAGCAAAGTGCTGAAGCTGAAAATTTGCTAACATTTTGAAATACACATGTTAAGATTTCATATAACCTTAAATCGACCCAGCAACAGACTAGACAAATGTCTCGTATAACTGAAATTTAATTGTCCCTAACGTATAATAGAATGGTGTTAATGGTCGTCTGTTGTCGCTACGATATGCCCTTTTGTGTGAATGCTGGCATGTCTTATTACTAATCAACGTTGCCTTCTATGCAAAATATTTTGAATAAACGTGACAAAAGTGTTGAGAAACTCGAGTTTAACATTATCTCTTTCTTGGCGGGATAAGACTTCGATTATTTTAATCTGGCCAACGCTAGACGATTTTACTCGTGAAGAGGAGAGCTCCCGCAAGGAAAGAGATTATCACAGTGAATTTCGAACAGCAAAATATGTAGTTAGGTTTCACAATGACTGTGTAATATCGTCGAAATATCACCTCAATTTCATCTTCTGTTTTTACTCGTATTTCGGCTATCAAAATGCTTCTTTTCGGAGTTTGTTTTACATTATACTTTGCAAAGTTGCCGGCAAGCATTGGAATTGGACTGGTGTCGTAGATACTTCATGTTATGAAACTGATACCTATAGATTCAAATCACTCGCTTCCTTTCTCGTACATTTCTTCAGCACTAGTTATGCCTCTTAATTTAATACATTCTTGTTTTTTCCAATAGTGGTCAAGAAAGTTCTGGCATTGTGACCAGCGATGGCTTCAAGATATATCAGCACAAAGGAATGGGACTGGTGTCCAACGTGTTCAGGGAACAAGACATCAGGACTCTTAAAGGGTATATGGGCATCGGACATAACCGATACTCCACGTTGGGCGCGTCCATGCTTGTCAATTGCCAACCGTTTGTGGTGGACACTGCGCATAGCTGGATCGCAGTGGCCCACAATGGCGAACTGGTTAACGCGAAATCACTGCGAAAGAAAATCCTTCACAACAACGTGGGTTTGTCGACAAACTGTGACAGCGAGCTAATAACACAGATATTATCGATGACCCCGCCCGATGGCGAACCCAACGGGGCGAATTGGCCGTTGAGGATAAAGAACTTAATGAGCAAAACTCAGTGTTCGTATGCTTTGGCAATCCTGACCAAGGATGGGATTTTCGGCGTACGGGATCCCTACGGGAATAGGCCTTTGTGCGTGGGTAGAGTTCTTAAGCCTCTGGATAATGGGAGCGGTGGCGCATGCGCTGGTTGGGTACTTTCTTCCGAGTCTTGTCCGTTTTTCTCGATTGGTGCGGAGAAACTCTACGATGTCGAACCGGGAGAAATTGTGCACCTCACTCGGAAGGGCGTGGATCGCATCGAAACTGTTCAGCCATTGCAACCATCTGACCCTTCGGCCTTTTGCATATTCGAATACGTTTACTTTGCCCGGCCGGACACGATTTTTGAAGGGCAAATGGTGTACAACGTTCGTGAAGAGTGTGGCCGGCAGCTGGCCATGGAAGCACCCCAAAGCGCCGAGGTTGTGAGCACTGTACCGGAATCCGCGACCCCCGCTGCCTTGGGATATTCTGAGGTCACAGGGATTCCATACGTTGAGGTGCTGACGAGAAATCGCTACGTCGGAAGGACGTTTATTCAACCGTCAAGCCGTTTGAGAAAGTTGGGCGTCGCCAGGAAGTTTGGTGCCCTCACGGCGAACTTTCAAGGTAAACGGATTATTGTGATTGACGATTCCATTGTCCGTGGAAACACAATGACACCCATCATAAAGCTATTGCGTCAAGCAGGCGCATCTGAGGTGAGTTTTTGACATTGAATTCTATTTCCATCACTGGAACGCTAACTAGCAAAAGAAATGTGAAGCCTATGGAGGGCAATTTTTTGGTTCCCTACGTGGTCTTCTACGTCAGTTTTAAACTTCCATGCGGCTTTTTACGCTTTCCTCAAGAGATGTCTTTGAAAATATGCATAAAATATCGCTTCAAAAGACAGCAAGTACTTCGCCTCAACTCTTTTTCATGGTTTTGCATGTTTCGAGGCCGAACCACTCAAAAAGTGAAGATTAATGGCGTGCAAAGTACTGGAACTGACGTACAAGACCGCGAAAAGGACCGAAACTGACGTACAAAATTTTCCTCCATCAGCGACCATCTTGGCTTCACTTTTTTGTCCGGCCAATGACTGGGAGTTAGCATTCCAGTTGCCATAAACAGAGATCACTGGTGTTTGAGCTTTGCCGTTTTAAACGTAATGAAAAGTAATGAAAGTCGGATAGTCTTCAGACTATGTCGGATATTTCAGCTGTCTGTGTCGGATGCTGTTTGTTCATCAGATGTTTACGAACATGAGACCAAGTACTAAAAACCTTGACCAGCCGACAACTTCAAAAAATATAAGAAAAAGCAAATTCCGAAAAAAGAAGGCCATCTTTTAACTTAAGATTTAAGTTAACGAAAGATGAAAACTGTGAAATGGCGATATTTCGATTTTATTGCAAGATCATCTTCAGACCAAGTGAACTAACATAAGCGGACCTAAAGTTTATATATACATGGGAAAAGTGATTACATCATTGATGAAGAATTGAGGGAACGCCTACTCTATTTACAATGATTGATTGTGGCAGTAAGTGACAAGTGTTGACGCCTCAGGATGAAATGACAAGATGTCGATATATAAATTATGGGTAAACTAAAAGGAACTAATTAAAGAGTGTGAGTTCTTTGCTGGTTTTAAGACCAGAGTTTAATTGCGGTTTAAGATACTTAATATGTAGAGCTTCCAACTCTTTTATTTGAGAGATCAAAATTTTGTCTTGTAAAGACTTCCTTCCATGCTACTTGGCATACCGGAGGGTAATTTTGTTTTCGTGGATATGATAACATGTAAAGGGCTAATTACTTTAGACCACTACCAAAGTGAAAATTGTCTGAAGTGTTTACCTGAAACGAGAAGTAAACTAAAGCGATATTCTTGCAAATATTTCAGACCACATCCCAAGTTTTTGTTCCCAGCAACAATGCTTATACTCTTTGCCACATCAACAGTTGATCTGGAAGGATTTCGCGTTTTCATCAAGAAAATTTCGTGTCGGCACAACACCCGAAATGAATGAGACCAGTCCGAGCTCATTTTTCTAACCTTTCTCATGTATACTCAAACAAGGATTTTTGAAGGAAGCGGTTTCAAGTCGTGTTGGTTTGACCTCGTCTCGGTCTAATGTACGCCTTTTGCTGTTCATTACGAGAAAATATACTATCATTAACGGCAACCTCAAACTTGTTAACGCGAAAATACATTCATTTTATTCAATCGACATTCACTAACGTAGATACGCAACCATTTGCATTAAGGGGCATTCCATAGCGCCAACAGACGACCATTAACACCATTCTATTACACATTAAAGATAATAAAATTTCAATTTTGCCAGAGAAATATCTTGCTTAATTGAAATTTTATTATTCCTAACATATAGTAGAATGGTGTTAATGGTCGTCTGTTAGCGCTTTAGAATGCACTTCGATGCAAACAGTTGCGCATCTACGCTAGTGAATGTCGGTTGAATAAAAATGGATGTCTTTTTGCGTTGATGAGTTTGAGATGGGCGTTAATTGTAGTATATTTTCTGGTAATGAACAGCGAAAGGTGTAATTTGTCCCTAAAGCCTGGTTCTCATAAACACAAAGTCCGTGCGATAGTCGCACGATACAAGGTTTTTTTCGTCATGCGATTATCCTACGATTATGAGGACATAATGGAGATCTCATAGTGGAGATCTTGGCAGTCGTGGAACGTAAGTCGTGGAAGTAGGTTTGGAGTCTACTTTCAAGACTGGTTCTCATATAGTCATAACGATCGCGCAACTATCGCACGATCTTTACGATTATACGAGGACTAGGCTTTACTTTCATGAACGAGAATCACTTTGGCTATCTAGGTATGTGGTTTCGTGTAGTCGAAGCAGGAAAAATGTAAAGGTAGTACTCCGCTAAAACGTCGTACTGTACGACAAATGGAGCGCTGGGTCTGCAGTTTTGAACGAAAAAAAAAGATTAAAGGTAGCACATTGCCAAACAAGCGAGAGAACAAGCTACTGACGTTTCTTGCGAAATATATTTTTCCGACAGCCATTTACCATTTAGCGATCGATTATTTTTGAGATCTTTTAGGTCAACCCGCTTAGTATGCAATTCTGTGTGATATTTTCGATGAAGACCGAAAAAAATGTCCACCTGCAGGGACTTGGCGAGGGGGAGGGGGGTAGAGAAGGAGCAGAGATGGGGACTCCTTTGGCTCGCTTGTTTTGCCATTTTTAAACAAGCGAACATTGTAATAAGCAAGTTGGACATCGTGCTTGGTAGCTTGATTTGTCATGGATGAAATGCCGAAGAACAAACGTAGGATGGTACACATCCCCCATTCATCGAGTTAACCAAGACCTGAATTTGCAGGCCTAAATTAGGATCCGTTGAGCCATTCTGCTTGCAGCTATACATCGAGGTAACTAATCTCTCCCCTCTCTGCCGTTTTCCATATAGGTCCACGTCCGTATCGCCTCGCCTCCGGTCAAGTATCCATGTTACATGGGCATTAATATTCCGACTAAAGAAGAGCTGATCGCCAATGAGCTGACCATAGATCAAATAGCTAAGCGCATAGGTGCGGACAGTTTGGTATATCTGTCCGTGGACGGCCTTCACTCTGCTGTTCGAAAGGGCCTGAAACCCACAGGCAAGACGCGCAGTGGCTTCTGCGCTGCTTGTTTGACCGGGAAATATCCAGTAGAGTTGGAATGGTGATGGAGTGCACGAGAAGAGCCTTAAGGCCATCAAGTGGTACCATTTTGGGACAGTTCACCGTCTGGCAAAAGTTACAATCAAACTTCGTTCCTTATAACCAGTGTGACTCATTGAGAGATTGTGACTTTTTAACTGGAACTTGTATGAAGTCTGGTGTCCATTTGATCGTCACGATCACTACGGTTGCTTTGAATCACAATCGTCACGATCGCTACCAACCTTTACATTGGTGTCCATTTGATTGTATTTAAGATTAATTGACGGGACTCTTTAGGGTGCGAATGAAAAAACGCCAGTGCGTAAACATGGCTACCATCAACAGAAACACGTGCAGCTAAAGGGAGGAATTGAATCGACCTGTGATTGGACAATAAGAATAGTAAACAACGATGTTCATTCTTTAAAAGCCCAGAAAATGTGTATAGACCCTAACTCTAACGCAAACCCATACGCTAATCCTAACCATGACCCTTGGTTTTGTACACATTTTGGGGTTTTTAAAGAATGAACTTCGTTGTTTACTATTCTTGTTGTCCAATCACAGTACAGTGCAATTCCTCCATTTAGCCGAATGACGATTTTGTCCGACGTCCGCCATGTTGATATCGTGGATACGATAATATACTATGGGAAATATGTCGACGCTTCGTTCGTTACGTTTTAGACAAAGTGTTAACATGGGGTCGTTCTGATCACTGATAGATCGCTGCGATCACTGGATTAGAATACGTTTCTAATCCGGCGATCGAAGTTGCACCAATTTCTACGGTTGCCCAGATCAGAAACTTCAGTGTGTCTATTGGATCGTTTGGATCCCTAGGGTGTTCTTTTCGTGACTGTAGCGATCGTGACGATCAAATGGACACCAGGCGTAACAGTCGCTTGTCATGCGAAATATGTTGCAGCCTTTAGTGAATTTATTTAGTAACCTTCAACGGCTCCATTCTGTGGCAAAAAAATATATCGACCTGCGACTTGCGGAGGCCGTGGGCAAGCGGGGAAACATTGTTGGGTAAACACTTAGTTTTTGATGTTACGTCTGTTTCTCCATTTGTCCACCCACGGAAACGTTGGGAAAACAAAAGTTGAATCCCAGGAAGCAGAAAAGGTTTCTCAGGGAATTCAGAAACCTTTTTTGCCACCCGGCCTCGATTTCTCTTTCGGAAACATTGTTTCTTTTTGTGCCCGTTGGAGAAACAATGTTGCCTAGTTGTCTCAGACTTTGCTGATTTACACCGCTCTTGAATGTTTTTCACAAAATGTTTCCTCATTTAGCTATGTTCGGGAAACGTTGCAGGAAAACAATGTTTTCTTGTTTGCCCAGTGCTTAACTCTGCACGATTCCAGTATTCAATGCGTGCAATTTAAATTACAGTGCTTTTTAGAATGAGAACTTTATTAAGATAAAATGATTGTTGAAAATAATTTTTACGCCAGTGAGTACCACTGTCGATGCAGTAAAGATGAATTTTGTCAACACATTTTGCAAATCACTAATGCTTACGTATCGTTTGGAAAACCCTGGTAGGTGACTCAAGTACAGAGCTTTTTTCTTCGACTCGGGCTATCTTCACAGCACTAAATCGTATGCTGATCACTGGCATTGAAACCTTAGCATCACTGCACAAAATACACAGACAATTAAGGGGTTTAATATTGTTTACCTACCTTAAATTCTTGGAAGACGACAATGAAACATCTCCTGTTCATCGTCCATCAATGAAAGTCAACTTTCACTCTGTAAAGTAAACATAGTGAGTAGGTAGTTTTCACAATGAGCCAATGTGATAAACAATGCACACCTTGGGAAATCGAAAAGATGTGATTTCTTGATATATGTATATTTTTATCGTGTGTTCAAATATCGAGCCGTATCTTATCATATAAATTTTGATATACCCGAAATCGTGACTTAAATAGGTACAGTACTGGTAGTTTAAATGTCATCTATTTTGTAACTTCTTTACAAAAAACTTTTGCAAAAATTCGTCCATGTGTCTGGAATTATTTTGTGGAAGTCTTTATTTGACCCATTCGAGTCGTTGTAGGATGTTGATGGGGGGAGAAATGAGAAAGCGTGAGTTTTAATTCCGAAAGCAGGTGTTATCATGGGCTTCCTCAGGGGGAAGGGGGCAAGTGCCCCCCCGAATGTGGAACAAGGAATTTTTCTTGGTAACTAAGCTGTGATTACATACGACTATACATGAAGTGGCAATTGCTGGTTATACGAATGAGAGTTATTTACCATTAAGAGCTTTGGACTTCTTTTCTAAAGTTTTATTCATACTTTATCTCGTAATAAATGTCAAAAACCCCGTTTACACCATTAACATTTTGGGCATGGCACTTCTAAAATTTGGGCAGGGATGCCGCTATTTTTGGGCACGGCAAGGGTGATTTTCAGTGTAAACGGTGCGGACTTCTTAAAATTTCCTGCCTGTGCCGGCATTACATTACACAGTCAGAAGGTCACCACATACCTTGGCTATCCTGTTCCCCCCTAGAAAGAATCCTGCGGATGCCCATGGGTGTTATAGTGACCAAAAGCTTGTCGTAAACCACTCAAACCAACCAAACCTGGTACTACATCATCCAAATTAGGTTTAGGGTCTGATCTGTGGTTACCCTCTTCTAGCAACATGGCTCTCCTTGAAAATTAAAATCGTATTATCATGGTCAAAGTAAAATAACAATACTGGTCCCGCAGGGAAAGAAGTTGGTACTGTGGTTAATTTCCATTGTTGAATAACTTCCTGGTAGCATATACCTCGCAGGTGAACAGTTTTGTTGTTTGCTTGTTTTTCCCTTTTTGCGTAATCAATTTGGTTCCTCTATCTCGGAATATCCTGCACAGTGAACTTAATTTCCATACCTGGAATGCTAACTGGCCAATGAGATGTGAAGCCAAGATGGCCGCCCATCCACGGCAATTTTGTGCGTCAGTTTTAGTCCCCACGTGACTTCTTACACTTTCTGAAGAGTTTTCTTTGAAAATGCGCACAAAATATGTCTTCAAAAGACAGAAAATGAGTTTAAGAATTTCAAATATAATTATATATACGAAAACTCGGACTGCCACAGCCGGGAATCGAACCCAAAGTCTTCGAATCAACGTATCGGTGCTCTGACCTCTGAGCTAATGAGACTTGGCTAGGACAGTCAGAAATTTTCATACATACTAAATTCGCCACCATTCTTAGCTCTAACCGGAAGACATCTCATCTTCATAACGTACAGGGGAGCCTCTCAAGCGACTTCCTCTAGATAGCGAGGTGATACACGACTCTTGTATACTGTACAGGAGACTTTAAACAACAAATCTTCATATAAAATTTCAAATATATTCCAACAAAGTCAAACCAAGTTACAGGTTATATATTTTCACGAAAATGAATTACCAGACAAACGAGAAACCTGATAAAACGATCTGGAAAAATGACTTCAGGAAACTAGTAAATGCACTTCCAGTTTTTACCGTTAGTTTATCACGTAAGACAATTTAGCACACTTGTTAGACCACGTGACAATAATGAATCCTTTAAAATACTCGTTTATGTAAAATTGGTCCAGTAATATTTCGTCTGAGCATTTTTTCTATGGTTGTGAATGTTTTCGAAGTCGAACCAAACAAAAAACTAAAGATTAAAGTCACGTAATGGACTGGAACTGACTCACAAGACCGCGAAAAGGACTGAAACCCACGTGCAAATTTTCCTCCATAGGCGGCCATCTTGGCTTCACTTTTTGCCCGGGCAAATGACTGGGAGTTAACATTCCAGATATGGAAATTGAGTTCACTAATCCTGCACTATTCACCTCCGAGCAAAACAAAATGGCTTCCCAATTTGTTTCAGGAAAGGAAGAATATTTATTTTTTTTATATAAACGAAACCGCCGTGAATAACCATACCATAAAAACCAACGAAACTTACCATTACAGAATTCAGAGATACGTATTTCTATTACTTTTCGGCGACAAACGCACCCAGGATATGTTCTACATGTTTCTGTGAACAAACAAAGAAAGGGCGACAAGCCATCGTTCTGCAAAATTGTTGCTCAAAATTTGCTCAAGGAAAGATTGCATTCGATGGATTTCCATAATCTCCTAGAGATCCATGCGAGACGGGATACTGTTGTTCAGCCGGGCGCACACATTTTACGATGAGGCCACTTTACCATGGCACAATGACTGTCATGATGTGAAAACAGCATCCCAACTCTAACTACATTTTTCAAGATATTTAATGGAGAAAAGATAACGCATGTATTTTACTTTCTAATTCATTGCGTTTAAACGAACGTAAATGATTTTCCCCTTGATTCCAAAAGATAACAGTTTATGGTTGGATTCAACTGAAGTTTTAACATCATGTAACATAATGCACATAAGAACTTATTAAGTACTCCCCAACTGAATTTTCCACAGAGAACTTACCGCGTAAAAGCTCGTAATCAAGGCTGTTACACCCTGGTTTATTCTCGTTAGCTCAAGCTTGTATTTAATTTGGTCTCCGTTTCAGACTTGGGCTCTGCTAAAGCCTTCTTTTATTTCAGAACCACTTGCCAATTCATCACATTAGTATTCTTCGGCCACTGGCCAGGTATCTTTGTTGCCATCAGTTACATGAATAAGCTGAATAAGCTTCTGTCTTTTGTGATCTGTCCTTTGGTCTCCTTCACCAATTTCTGGTGCTTTGATTCTAATTATTTCTTTGTCAGTTTTCCTTCTGAATGCTGTCAATTCCTGTCTTGCTTCTGACTTCAAGCTTTTCGCCCGTTTCTTCACGTTTTCCATGTTCCATTTTCAGTTGCCATTCGTTTCTGTATCTCTCGATGTTCATTCACTTTGGTCATCCTAAACTTCTATCCAATGTACCGCACATGCTGCACTATTTGGAGTCGGACATATTTTTTTCTGTCAACCCATGGGCTGTTGAAGGATCATGAATGAACGTAAACTAGGCGCAACTTTACAGTTCATTATAGCTCTGTTAAGAATATGTATGCCTTTTGGGAGAAGGTACTGTACCTTAGAGCCTAGGCACTTCACGTCACAGCCGCCACGTTGGTGTTCCTTAACAAAAGAATTTTGATTAAGTTCCTTTTCATTAAGTACACTAACATGGCCGCCATGCCTTTGTCAATCGAGCGTCGGGGCACTGAGTGAATATGTTCCTTTAAAACACGATTAAGTCGGTGTTCCTTATTCTTTCGAGGGTTTTAACTTCCGAGGAGACATATCTAAACAAAAGAGCTTTGGAAAAGCTGGCGGGGACTGTATATTATGCAATCCCTGACAACAATTAATCGAAGAAGGAACACAACCTAAAGATATGTTTTTTACTTCTCAAAACAAAAACGAATCATGTCGCTTTACATTTCTCGAAGGAAATCTCCTTTAATTGTGTTTTGAGACGGTTAAATACCTCAAACCTTGTCTTTAAGCCAGATACATTCCTCGGGGTCTTCGGCCTCTCGGGATGTATCTGGCTTAAAGCCTCCGTTCTCGGTATTTATTCCATACTTGGCATCTCAAACAGGTGGAAAATACATAGAGGTTAGACCACGTTTGATAGCTTACTTGTAGTGTCAATCTATTTATATAAAAAATTATATTTGTATATAAACAGAATATGAAATGTACGCGACGAGAATGGTTGCAATCTTTTACCGTTTTGTACTAAACTAACCCACAGTTGAAGATTGCGGGCTCTTCCCCGTCTGGGGGGTCAGAATACGTACCGTATTTCCTGTTTAGTCACCTGGGAGTCAGGGATTTTTTTCAGTATTTCTTACCTTGACTTGGAGCTTATTAGAAGGGAGGAACTAAATAGAGGACTAGGGCTTAATAAATTTTCATGGTCTTGGGAAATTGATGATTATACAAATAAGTATATTAATTCATAATAATATAGGTATATAACGCTGACGGTTATGTATACCGACTTTCAATTAAATGAATGTGTTTCTTCGTTGAACGTGGTGGTCATAATTCTATATTATCTGCTTTTTAATGAATAAAACTACTACTATAACGTCTTTTTAAGTAATAAAACAAAGATTTTGTCCTGGTGACAAATTTCAGTATCGCTTTGAAAAACGTCTTAACCATGGTGAATAGTTATAGAACACAGTGCTGAAAAGAACTAGAGGAAACAACACACACAGAGAAAGTAAATACTAAAAAGAAGCACTATGCATTTCGGGAGACCACTCTTCAGGTGCAAATGTCTGCTAACTGTTGAGAAATCAGTTATCAGCTTATATTTACATCTGATGTAAAGGCAATGATGTCGTCCCCTGTAGGAGGGATTAAACATCACAATAACGCTAAATTAAAAACAAATTCTTTTTTGTAGACATAGATCCGGATCGTTAAACTCAATATACATGGATTCCATAATCTTTAGAAAGAATGTTGAGCGGCACTTTGCCAGGATGCTAAATTTGGAGTCTGAATAGGTATTGGTACAACATCTGTTTGACAACAAGTGTCGACCGATTGCCGAGTCACAATTAATCGTTTGAGTAGAGGACATTGCCTTTTCGGTTGATTTCTTATTGGTACGGTCTTGTTTCGTATAACACTTAGCACATGTTGCTTGATCCTTTCACTTAACCGTTGAGTTGTTCTACCTACAAAGCGAGAACCACACTCCCCTTTATAATCATAAACTAGGCAACTTGAAGAGAAAGCAGGTAGAGAATCTTTAGGTGTAGGTGGTAGGATAGTCCTAATAGAAAAAATGCAGCGGAATTTTGTTGCGAAAATGTCTTCTCCGTAGTGTTTTTGAGAGCCTTTTCAAAATAATTTTCTGAGATATCTCCTAACCAAGGTAGTCTCGAATAAACCGGGCACTTCTCTGCACCAATAAATTTTTCTTTGTTGTTATTGTTATAGTCAAAGAGCTTATCAAAGAGCTTATTAAACTTCAGAGAGAGATGAATGCTGTTCGAACATTTTAAGAAGGAGCGTGGTCGTTCTTCAGTAATGAAAAGAGAGAAAGTATCATCAACATATCGTTTGTACTATTCAGCTAAATCTTGATAGCAAGATTCATTGAAGAAGATTATTTCATGATAACCGACAAAGATGTTTGCCAGCACCGGACCTAGTGGAGAGCCCATCGCTACGCCATCCACCTGCTTGAACATAGTTTTACCAAAACTAAATTCAACTCCTTTTGTAGCCATGATCATTAATTCATAAAACGCATCTTTTGAAAAGTAGTGGTGGGTACCATTAAGAAATCAACCGAAGAGGCAATGTACCTCTGCTCAAACGATTGTGACTCGGCAATCGGTCGACACTTGTTGTCAAACAGATGTTGTGCCAATACCTATTCAGACTCCAAATTTAACATCCTGGCAAAGTGCCACTCAACATTCTTTCTAAAGATTATGGAATCCATGTATATTAAGTTTAACGATCCGGATCTATGCCGACAAAAAAGAATTTGTTTTTAATTTAGCGTTATTGTGATGTTTAATCCCTCCTACACACTTGTTACCTATGCCACTGTGTACAATATTGTGCATAGTTTTTCCATTAGTTTCAGTCACCGGTATGACAGTGTCATCGTCTCCTCCAATTTCTTCTTTCTCACTAAGGGTTCAGTATCCTTCGAGTTTTTCATCACGACAATAGTTGACCATAAAGCAGTAAATTCCTTCGTCACTTCAAATAAAACTAGCTTAACTACCATCTTAACCCTTTTCTTAACACTTACCTTAACACTAACTCTAACACAAACCCTAAACCTAATCTTAACCGTAACCAAGGCTGAGACCAGTTAAAATCTTCCTTTGACTGGTTAGCTGGTCAAAGGAAAACCAGTTAACCAGTTAAAACAGTCAAAATGAAGAAGAAAGAATAAAAAACAATTATCAAACACAGAACGTCAAATATTTCAGTGAAATTTAAAGAAACATTCATAAGATTCTCTCTTTGGCGAGGGTTCTCCAAATCTGACGTCATGATCATAATTTTATCTTTATAGAATGCTATTTTGATGATCTTTACACCCGAATTGTGAGCTTTAATCATTCAGAAAGATACTTTTTTCCTCATTTAACATGATTTTTCTTTCTTTGACTGTTTTACCAGTTAAAACAGTCATACTTTTTTGACTGGTCAAAATTTCTTTGACTGGTTACGTAGTTAAACGGTTAACTGGTCCCAGCCCTAACCCTAACCCTTACCCCTACCCTAACCCTAACCCTAACCCTAACGCTAAACCTAACCCTAAACCTAAACCTAAGCCTAACCCTAATCCTAGCCCTAATCCTAACCCTAATCTCCACACGATTCCCAAGGCGAGTCTGATTTTGAATCCCAACTCGATTCCCAACTTGAATCCCATCTCGAATCCTAACTCGGGTTCTTGCCATTCTCAATCAGTCATAAAGTAATAAAGACTTACAAACTGAGTGTGAGGTCCGTACGGGAAAATATTTGCCCTACGTTTACGAAAAGCCGAGCGACGAAAGTGTTAGATCTGTGCGAAAAAACCCGATGGCAAATACTTAGGCTACGTTTACACTACAGCACAAGTCATACTTTTTGAATCTGAAGACAGTCTTCAGATTTAAAAAGTATTCCGATTCTCACAAAAAATGTATTTGGATTGGTTGGCCGTTAACACAGAAAAAAGTATCTGGATTAGTTGCATGTTCGTGTTAACGTAAACAGTGTTTTCTTATCTAAGAATGGAAGTAAAACTCATAAATTTGATTGGAAGTAACCCCAAATAACCGAAAAATTTCTTTCCCTTCTTTGTTTGTCACAACCTTTGACAAAAAAAAATTATCCCATCACTGAGAACTTCTGTTGTTACACATTAAAACGATGAAAATGTCTCAGGAGTCTTAAGCCCAGTACATACGACCAACTTTTCCTTGACAATTTTTCCTTGACAGGGAGCCTTGCTCAAAAGCCGGTCATGCCAGCTTTTGAAAAAGGCCACTTGTCAAAGAAAACTTGTCAATTCTTTTCGCACACACGAGCAAATTAACTGACTTGCCAAAGGAAAAACTTGTCTGTGTGTGTGGGGCTTTAGCTCTCCGGATTCAAAGTATCCAGATTCTTTTCCGTCAAATTCATAATTATCCGGATTCGCGTGCAATCCGAAGACTTTTCATGCCGGAGTCGCTACTTCAGTGTAAACAGCTACTTTGAATCCCAAGAAAAAATCTCCGGATTGCCTACGAATCCGGAGGAATTTGGTCTAGTGTAAATTTAGCCTTAGTTTCCAGTACAGACCGAACTAACGATGCTAATAAGGAATTTCTTTCATGGCTCTTCGTTAGTTTTCTCTCCCATTTGTAACCGGATTTTCCTTATAGGATTTTGCTGTTTACCTTACCTCATAACCATCCTCAGAAATACATGAACTGCGACGGACCGGTATCCCGAAGGTGCGAGCTCAAATCCCACTCGAGTCTACATTTTTCAGTTGACATCGGCAGTGTCAGATCATTATGAAAAATTTTCTTACCTTCTAACTTTTTCGTCTTCTTAATTGTTTCCACCATTTCAGCATTTGTTGTACTTTTATACACCTATCTTTGACGAAAAGCGGTAATAGTGTTCCAGCACATTTTGTTATTCGAAATATTTCATTGTAGATGCTTAGGTCTCCTGAAATTTCACTAAAATCACCTTGAAGGGTTTTCCCGCCAAAACTCACCGGTCCGGAGCGAAAAGCGTATTGTACCGACAGGTCCAAATAGTGTAAATTACTTTATGAACTTTATAGTGTTATACAACGTTTACGGCCATTGAGAGAAGTCTTATTTTATCACACGTGAAAGATACGATATTTTTATATGTAAAGCTACGATATTTTAACCATTAAGATATTGGTTCAACGATCCAATGAAAAGCTGCGTAGGATATTTTATTAGATCAATCAGATGCAATGTTTTATAATTTGTATTTCGAGGGCGGTTTGTTGATTTCAGTTTTTTGCGGAACTTTACTCCGCACACCGGCTCCAATTCTTTCAAGGGACTGTATTCTCTGTATATTAATTTCACGGTCAGTGACAGTTTCAATATATGCTTTACTCACAAGCCACTTGTGTCAACTAACTACATACCGTAGAATTCCGAAAGTAATGACCCCTCGAAAGTGACGACCCCCCGAAAGTAACGTCAAATTTGTGACACTTCTAAAATTTCCCCCCCCCCCGAAAGTAGCAGCCCTTTCGAATGTGGTGCTTTTATGTTTCAAACACATGTTTATCCAACAAAAAGTAACGTTTGTATTCAAAGTTAACAATCAAATTAAAGGTACTTATACATGTCTTTTAAGAAAGTACGTGTTCATCGTTAATTTTCCAATATTTACATGTTCTCCCTTATACGTCGCCACCATCGCTGCAGACAACCATGTCAAGCTCATCATCGCTGCTGTCGTGAAACATTACGTCCTCTACATCATAAGATTGACTGATGGTGTACTCAGGAATGCCCTCAATATTTATTTAGTTATCCCTTTCTCCTGACGTAGGAAGTGCAATGCCATATTTCAGATAATAAAGCCATTGTTTTCTAGTGGCCTTGTCTGAGCACGCAGAACATCACAAAAAGCTAGGAAAACGACACCGTATACACATGGTCTCAAGATGACTTTTTGTTTTTGCTTTATTGTTTATTCTGGTCAAAATGTTCGTAGTTTTATATCTATTTTGACAATCAGTGTAATAAAGTGGGCATGATCAAAAGAACTTGTACCAACGAATGTGATCAGAAAACATTAATAATTTTATACAAATCACTTGTTCGATCACAGTTGGAGTATGCTTCACAGGTCTGGTCACCTTATACTAAAGAAAAGATCACTGCACTTGAGCGTGTACAAAGACGTGCAACTAAATTCATCCTGAAAACTGACTTATGTTATCCTGAGAGACTTGTCAAACTAAAACTTTTACCTCTAGAATATAGAAGAGAGATATTGAATCTTTGTTTTTTCTTTAAATGCCTGAAAGGTTATATTGATTTTAATGTTTTGTCATATGTAAATTTTAAGACACCCAAATATAATATCAGAAATAGTGAAGCTACGCTGGTGAAAGGCCTTTCTAAAACTGTTTTTAAGTTTTCTTTTTTTTAATCGTATTGTAGACCTGTGCAATTGCTTACCACTAGATATCAGAACAATTGAACATTTTTCATCATTTAAGAACAGTATTAATAAATTTTATCTTAATAAACTTAATGTAAATAAAGATAGATTTATATAATTGATTAATAATATATTATGATATTTTATATTATTTGAGCTACATTGAGGCAGTTTATTTTTATAAGGAATCCTTGTATTCTGTATAAACTGACCTAATTATTCAGATCTTGTATTTTTTACATTTTTTATTTAATTTAATTGTTAATTTATCTTTAATTTGTATAGTATGTTCAGATCTGTATAATTAAAGTTGAGTAAATAAATAAATAAATAAATAAAAAATAAATAAATAAGATCTGGTGATAAAAATGTTGGAAATTTCATTCCTCTCATCGCTTGATAACTGATGTTATGATCTGTGGTATTTTATTCTCCTAGCTCTCATGAACTCAAGTGACAACTGACGTCGTTGTCTCATGTTACAGTTCATTCGTTTTACATTAATTAATTAGTTTGATATTAACAACTCCGAAGTATTAAGTATCATATATCATTAAATTTTCCTTTTCTTAAAGTCTAACAAAATTTGAACTAGAGAGTCAATACTGTTTAATCGTGTATAAACGTGCACGAATCAATAATAATAGTCAGGCGGTTTGCTAACCCGTCCATAACGTGTGGTTACCATAGTTGATTGTTTTCCGGAATCTGTTTTCGTTGTTGGAGTGTCGTTTGGTTTCTTTTGAATTTCTCTCTCCGTGTTATGATATTCAGTAAGTGGTACTTCGATGTCTGCGTTGGCTTGTATGAATGGTTCATTTGTTTGAAGTAGATCTCTTCTATTTC
This sequence comes from Heliopora coerulea, assembly GCA_030142905.1. Classification (NCBI taxonomy): domain Eukaryota; kingdom Metazoa; phylum Cnidaria; class Anthozoa; order Scleralcyonacea; family Helioporidae; genus Heliopora; species Heliopora coerulea. The sequence goes on from JASJOG010000210.1 coordinate 550,615, forward strand.
GTCTCAACACTCTGCCTTCTTCTGTTTGGACTTTGTAGGATCTCGGGTGTTGGTCTTGTTCAATCACTCTTGCTTTGACTGGCCATGAGCCGTCTTTATTTACTTGAACCGTTGATCCTTCTTTAAGTGATGGATGTTTCTTTGCTGTTCTGTCGTAGTATTCTTTTTGCTTGTCCATCAGGGTTGTTTTCTTTAGGAGGTACTTGTTGTTCTCATTATGTGTCTGGGTGTAGTGTTGAAATGATGGAAGTCTTGTTCGAATCTTTCTTCCAAACAGTCGTTCAGCAGGCAACGGTCCTCCGTTAGGATCTGGGCATGCTCGATGTGCTTGAACTGCTATGTAAGGGTTTTCTCCCTTCTTGGTAGCTTTCTTGAGGAGCTGTTTGATAGTTTGAACCGCTCGTTCTGCCATTCAGTTTGACTTTGGGTATTTTGGGCTTTATGTGGTGTGGATAAAGTCCCATTTTCTGGTAAATTCTCTAAACTCTTTGCTGCTGTATTGTGGTCTGTTATCAGAGACTACTTCACGTGGTGTGCCATGTCTTGAGAATATTGACTTCAGTTTCTGGATAACTTGTTTGCTGCTGGTGTTGTCCAACTTTGCTATTTCTGGATAATTGGAGTAGTAGTCGACAACAATCACAAAGTCGTTGTTTTGAAACTTGAATAAATCTGTTGCTACTTTCTCCCAAGGCTTCGTAGGAAGATTGTGCGGCATCAGAGGCTCTTTCTGTTGGTATTTTCTATATTCCTGGCATACACTGCATCCTTTAATCATTTCCGTTATTTCCATGTTCATCCCAGGCCAGAACAATGTTTCTCTAGCTCTAGATTTACATTTCTCGATTCCCAGATGTCCATCGTGTATTTTCTCTTTCATGTCCATTCTCATGGTCGAGGGAACTATCACTCGTTCTCCTTTCATGATGATTCCGTTGGCTTCGGTGATTTCTTGTCAGAATGGAAAGTATGGTGTAAGTTCAACCTAAAGCTGTGCTTTGTGGTCTGGCCATCCATCTTTTAAGATATTGCTTAGCTTCTGTAGGACTTGGTCTTTCGCGGTTTCACGTTGAAATTTATTAAGCATCGTTTCGGATATCGGTAGATTGGATATTACCATGTGAACTTGGCTCTCTAAATTAAGTTCATCTTCTGGTAGTCGAGGTAGGTATACTCTTGACAGAGTGTCCGCAAAGGGTAAGTTTTTTCCGGGGGTATACTGTATTGTCATGTCGTATCTCTGGAGTTTTAATCTGAATCTCTGGATTCTTGGAGGGGCACTTGCAATTAGTTTTGAGAAGATGGGTTGGAGAGGCTTATGATCGGATTCTACAACGAAAGGCTTGCCGTATACGTAATCGTGGAATCGTTGAGTGCCAAACACTATTGCCAAAGTCTCTTTTTCGATCTGTGCGTAGTTCTGCCAGTGATCTGCTGGCATATGCTACTGGGGTCCATGATTCATGCTTTTGCAGTACTGGGAACTGCTCCTAGGCCATATTTTGATGCATCAACTGATATCATGGTTTGTAGTTTAGGGTCGTAGTACTTGAGACTGGGGCTTGACGATATTTCTTTCTTGAGCTGTTTACGGGCTTCATCTTGATGCTTGGTCCATTGCCATTCAGCGCTTGACTCTCATAGTTGTCGTAGACATGTTGTCCTGGATGAAAGATCTGGAATAAATTTTCCAAGAAATGTGACCATTCCTAAACGTCTTTGTAGGTCCGACTTGTTGGTTGGTATAGGCATGTTCGTGATCGCTCTGATCTTTTTTGGATCTGGTTTTACGCCTTGATCTGAGAATATGTGACCGAGGAAGGTCATTTCTGTGGTTCCAAAAACACATTTTTCCTTGTTTAACTTCAAACCGGATTTATCAATTCTTTCGAGTACTTGTGAAAGGCGAACATTGTGTTCTTTGGTCTTTCCCAAAATGACGATGTCATCCTGAACATTTGCGCAGCCTTCAATGCCTTCAAATATCTGGGTTATCTTCTTCTGGAAGACTTCACTTGCACTTAAGATTCCAAAGGGAAGTCTCTTAAATTTATATCTGCCAAATGGGGTGTTAACGTTAGGATCTTTGAGCTCTCCTCATCGACTTTTATTTGCCAATATCCACTTGACGCGTCTAACTTCGAAAAGAATTTTGCATCTGCCATTTCTGCCATGATTGACTCAGTATTACGCATTGGGTAATGTTCTCTCTTTATTGCCTTGCTTAGATCGTGTAGATCAAGGTATATTCGCAGTTTTCCATTAGGCTTCTCAACTATAACTAAAGAATTCACCCAATCGGTCGGTTTGTCTGCTTTGTCGATGATTTCGTTTCTTTCCATGCGTTCAAGTTCAGCTTTTAGCTTGTCTTTCAATAGGTACGGTACTTTGCGAGGAGGGTGTACCACCGGCTTTGCATCTGTTTTCAGATTGATGTGGTGCTCTCCAGATAGGCAACCAATATCTCCAAATACTTGTCTATAATGTTGTGTAATGTCGGAAGTTCGCTTATTTGCTTGACACGTTTAATAAGGTTGAGGCGTTCACTTGTTGCTAGTCCTAGGATTGCAGACGACTTAATTGGGACGACGAAGAACTGTATCGGATAGTCAATCTTTCCTTTTCTTTTTAGTCGTAGTATGCATTTGCCTGAGATTGGTACTTCTGTTCCATCATAAGCGAGTAGTTTCTCTTTCGTTGGGTGTAATTTGTGCTGTTTTGGAAGTCGTTTGAATATCCTTTGTGGTATTACGTTGGCTTGTGCTCCTGTATCGATTTTGTATTTGACGAGTAATCCAGATGTATCAAATGATACGGTCCATGTATTCGAATCATGTTGCTTCTCACATATTTCGACTTTATGGCGCGCGTTTTCTTCTTGTGTTAGGGAGTGGCTTGTTGATTTCTCTTCGCTATTGACGGTGCCAATATATAAGTTGTCTCCACCTTCAATACTTTCTTTACTAGAATGGTTGTCATCTCTCGCATTCATTTCGTTTATTTGATTTGATAAACATACTTTTGCAAAGTGATTTCGCTTTGCACATTTCTTGCATAATTTCCCATAGGCGGGACAGCGTCCCTTGTCATGTTGACTTCCACAGTATCGACAAATTTTCCTTAGGCTATCACGTTTTCTCTGATTATCTTGTTTACCTCTGTTTCGCAGTTTGTCCTTTCGGTGGCGTAGTTGGTCGAGTTGATTTGGCTACGTTTTAGACTGCATTTCTTCCGATTGCTTCTTTTTTTCTTCAGCTGCTCTGCAAATGCTCGTTTCTTTATCAAGTGTCAGGTCAGGTTCTCGCAGTAATCTTTCTTGTACTCTCGTATCCCTCACTCCAGCGACAATTCGGTCCCTTATGAGGCTCTCTTTTAGTAATCCGAATTCGCAATGCGTGCTTTTTAGTTTCAGTTCAGTGACATAGTCGTCAAAGTTTTGTCCTTCGCTTTGGTTGTATGAGAAGAACTTGTATCTCAGGTATGGAATGTTCTTTTTGGGATTCATGTATTCATCAAATTTTCTCAGTACTGGTTCCAATTTCATGCCATCTTCATCGTTTTCGAAGGTAAGGGTGTAATGAATTTCTCGCGCTCTTTCTCCAATTGTAGTTAGAAGTCTGGAAGTTTTGACGTCTTCATCCTTATCGTTCGACTCTGTAGCGGTCATGTAGAATTTGAATTCTTTTTTCCATCGCTCCCAAGTCTGGCTAAGGTTTCCATCGAATCGCAGTTCCTTGGGTGGATTTAACTTGTTCATCTTGCCTTCTTTTACGCCTTTGTTAATCTATCCCGCGCCTGACACCATGTTATGATCTGTGGTATTTTATTCTCCTAGCTCTAATGAACTCAAGTGACAACTGACGTCTTGTCACAGAATAATGCCAGAAGTCTCACTCAGTGTCGGCACCTCTGATGTACATGTCTTCGCGCATGTTGCCTCGCGCACACAGGAAGTTGAACGGCCGCCATGTTCTTGGAGGGTATAACGGAGTCATTTTCAGAAGGAAACAATATGGAGTAGTTCAGTTTGAAGGGGTCTGGCTAAATTTTGGACGTCGGATGGCGATTTTACGACCGAGGCTGGTTAAAGCAAAGGTAAACTGACTGTTTTTGTTAAAAATTCCGAATGCTACGCTAAAACTGATCACAATTAGGCAGTTTAACAATCCTTGTCTCTCGGTGATTCACCACATTAATAGTCCGTCCAGTAATCTGACATTTAATCAAATAATTTGAACTACATTTACTCTACATTTTTACAGTCACACTAAAATTTCTATTGACCAGTACAGTTTTTAAAAGTTACCTAACAGCCGTTGTTATATGTGTTAAACGTTTGACTTGAAACGATTGAAACTCGCTGGATATGTGCATACACTGCATTATATTATTAGGAGCTAGGAAATATTTGAAGCTACAGTAAATCAATTAAACAACGTCTATCTATAAAACTACGTATTCCTTTCAGTAAAGATTTAATCATCTTTTAATATCTTAAAAGAGTTTCGGGAGAAGTAGCCAACCTCACAATTAATAGTTACAGTGTATTTATGCCAGTGAAGTTCGATGTGCATACGGTGCGTAGACTTTGGCTTACATAGTTTCAACTCAGAATTTATGCCTATGTATTTATTTGTAATGCTTGGAAAGGCTTAAACTTTAATCGTCAACAGCATACAGTGCATAATTTAGCTCAAATAATTTGGTCAAATGAGGTGAAAGTCTACATGTATAGTATGTAAGTAACAAACTATAATGGCGGTTGCAATTTATGTATGGATAATTCCATGTAACTTACATTTAAATGGCAATGGAGATCTTACAACCCTTTGTTATTTTTAAGAAAATGTGAGTAAACTTTTAGCAACTGAAAAGCAACAATGTCACCGGATTTGTTTCTGTCCCCTCCAATGTAACATCAGCCATAAAATTACCCATATGTGACATGTTTTACATGTTATTATGCAGGGGTGGATCCAGACCGGTTCACTGGGTTTCCGGAAACCCATAAAATTTTCCTAAAAAATGAGCATGCACAATGTATTTGCTTTTATTGTGTTTATTATCGCTTCTCCCCCCTGGCACCACTGGACGCCATACTTGGCGGAATTCACCGCAAAATCGAACCGAATGAGCTCAGGGGATTCGCGTATGGCGTGAGCCATCGCGTGGAAACTCGGAAACCAGTGCTTCTTGCGTGAAACCCATTGAAACTTCATATTATTGGCTAAAACCTCACAGGCAATTAAAGTGAACCCATCGAAACTGTATTTTATTGGTCAAGCACCTTGAATTAATTAAGGTGAACCCATTGCAAACCCATCATCGATTGGCGCTATAATGTGGCTGCACGTGGACAATCCGTGTGTCGCAAATAAGATTGTTGTCTTTTTGTTGTTGGGCTCATTTACATGACCATTGGCTGGTTCTCTCCTGCAGCAAAATTGCACTTTATTTAGAACGTCTGGAAACCTGACCAGCTCTTTCTCTTTCTGCCGACTTCTGAAAGTGGTGGAAAACATTGACGGTTCAGGTATGAATGGCTAGTGTGTTTCCCATGGCTATTAAATGATTTCAAATTATTTAGCCATCCTACCTGTATTTCTTCAGCTCTATCAAGATAATTTGGAACTACATGTATTTAGCCTTACTTCCTGCCATTCTGCTGTTGTATGAAGATAATTTTGAACATTTAGCCTTCCTACCTACCATTCTGCTGTTGTATGAAGATAATTTTGAACTAATCAACCTTCCTACTTACCATTCTGCTGTTATATGCAGATAATTTTGAGCTATTTAGCTTTCCTACCTACCATTCTGCTGTTGTATGAAGATAATTTTGAACATTTAGCCTTCCTACCTACCAATCTGCTGTTGTATGAAGATAATTTTGAACATTTAGCCTTCCTACCTACCAATCTGCTGTTGTATGAAGATAATTTTGAACTAATCAGCCTTCCTTCCTGCCATTCTGCAGTGGTATCATGATAATTTTGAAGTATTTAGCCTTCCTACCTACTATTCTGCTGTTGTATGAAGATAATTTTGAACATTTAGCCTTCCTACCATTCTGTTGTGGTATCAAGATAATTTTGAACTATTCAACCTTCCTACCTGCCATTCTGCAGTTGTATCAAGCCATTGAGGTCAATTTTGAATTAGTTCAAGATCTTGATGTACTGGTATGCACCTCTTGCTAAGCTTGGGTATGAGATCCACCTGAACCTAGCTGTATGGTACAGCTATTTGTGATGAAACTTTTGGGGAGGTACTCCATAATTCAGTTTTGCAGCCTTTGTGCTACAAAAAATGATTGGTGAAACACTATCCTTTGAAAATTGTGGCCTCCAGGGTTTGTAGAGTGTATCTATTGGAAGACATAAGTGATGCTAAAATGGTACAATTTGAGGAATAAAGGTACCTGCATGTTTTCATGAAATGTCTTCTGAAAATGCAGGAAATTGCATTTCCGAGCATCTAACATTTCAAAATTTTCCGGGGGAGCATGCCCTCGGACCCCCTAGTATTCTCACTCCTGTAGTGCTCGGAAACCCCTCACAATATTTGCTGGATCCATCCCTGTTATGTACAATACTATAAAACATAGTTATAAATCTTTAGCTTACCTCAGGCTTCTTGGTCTAGTTTGGTATCTTATGCAGCCTTTTGTACTGTAGCCTATGCAAGCCACATTTGTTTTTACTTCAACCTATGCAAGCTGTGTGTCACCTGCCACCATACTAGGCTACTGCTTAATATATATATATATATATATACATATATATATATATATACATATAAAACTTCAAATAACCAGCAAAACCAAGAACTTAAAACAATATAAATCATCAGTATAAGTTCAAACTTTATTTTACTTTATTTTAAAGTAAAATAAAGTTTGAACTTATACTGATGATTTATATATACATATATATACATATATATATATATATATATATATATATATATATATACATTTCCCAGATATCAAATTATGTACAGCATTACTTTTTAATTATCAAATTATATGTTTCTTTTTATAGTTATAGAATTACAAGTGTTTAACTTTAAAGTATTTCTTACTTTTTTTATTTGCAGATACTAGCTCTCGATTTCCAAACTTTAAGGCATAGTATAGCCTCATTCTAATGAAAAGCTTCAAGAGAAATTCATTAGGAAATGCAGAGCATTCTGGAAGAGTGAACCTCGGGAGCTATGAGAGTAAAAATTTACCAACTCCAACTTCATGAACAATGGAAGGAAACACTTCAACAAACATACTTTTAAGACCAACAATGTAGTTTGTGAAGCTGCTTACAGGAGCCAAAAGTCCACCAAATGTTTCAGTTTGTGACTCATAAGCCTTAAAGTAACAGAATAATTTTCTACTATCATTAAGGTCTTGGCTGATAAGCTTGCCCTTACAAGTTTGGCAATCATGCTTTGAAAAGCATTTTTTCAAAAGATAGCCAGCTACATAAGCCACAGCATTCATTCCAAGCAAGTGATTTTGTAAGGAAGCTGACCTATAATCAGTGACATCAATCTCAATAGCTTCAGGCCTGGTTTGATCCTGCACAGAAAGATCATGCTGAAATGTTGTGCCTGCCAGAATTCTATCAAAGTCTGCAGTACAGTTACCCAATGATGAAACAAGAAAATTATCATAAAACAACTTCCTAAAAGCCCTATAAAACTGAAGAGGAGTTGGGTTGTCAGAATTTCCTCCTTGTTGTCTGACAGAACCAAAAAAGTTTTTCAAAGGGTCTTGGTTCAAACGCCAGGTGAAAAGGAATTTCAATGAAAAATTATCCTTTAAATCAGTCCATAAAGTCAGAATACCTTGTAAGGTAATTTGAAAGCCTTTTAGACATCTAAGTTTGTTTGTGACGTCAGTTCCATTTGCTAAGTTTATCACTTTAAGAGATTTTATGCAGGGAATGGCTTCAGTAGTAAGAAATTGTTGATGAACAGAGTTTTCTGACAGTACCTGTCTGTATAATTTAGGACACTTTAGAGATGAACTGTTTAGGCAGTCAAAGATCAGATCAAACTTTGAAATAAACTCAGCAGTTCCAGCAGCAGATGCAGGCATAGCACCCACACTAACATACATGGAAATAGCTGCAGCAACAGTATGACTTAATGTCTGTGTGGCATATTTCACTTTCATTTTGGTAAACCCATTAAGGTTGATATGCCTGTCAGTTAGCTTTGGGCAACAGCGAATTGACAAGGTAGAATCTCTGTCATACAAATCTTTAACATCTTTCCAACTGGCTACTTGACCACCAAAGTGAAAGTTGTAATTGATAAGGTTGTTTCGGACTGCCTTTATTAAATGTGGTGGATCATAGAGGAAGATGATCCTTTTCCCAGAGTTGGTAAAGAACCATGGCTGAGTTGGTGTGATTCCCAGCTCCCTTACTACAGTAGTTGGAAATTTGAGCCCAGATCAGAAATCACACAGACAACATTCAGACCAATTGAATCAACTTTATCAATGGCAACAAGCAAGATTTCCTTCATTTCACTGCTTTTGCATGACTCATGCACCAAAAAGTAGCCCAGTGGCTATTTCCAATTTTCAGCAATGCCATGGGCCATGACCACAAGAGCAGAAGTTGCTATCAGCTGACTTTTCTTACCACAACCCAAATCTACAAACCCAATGACTTCATCTTTGGAAATATCATAAAGCATGTTAGTCTTTAAAGACATCTCATCCATACGAAGTGTGCATATCCTGCCAATGTCACTCATGACTTTCACCTTACTTTCAATCACATTCATTGCAGCTTCTGTAAGCCCTGGTGATCTAGGTAACACAGAAACCCACCTGAGAAGACTAGCCTTTGAAGGCAAATAGAATAACTTTGAGACCAGCCTGTATGCCTTTCCACTAATGTGATACAGTGACAGAGCAAATGCTTTCATTTCTGGGCTGTATCTCTTACCTCCACGTTTCTTGGCATGTAATTTTAATTGCATTTCTACAAAATTAACTATTCTGTCAGGTAATAGATTCCTTAAGGTAGAAATAGCACTTTCTTTACTTATTTTGTTGCGTTTTTTCTTCTTTATGGCTTGTCGCAGTCATGACAACTGTTGTCGCTGTCTTGCAATTAAAAGCTGCATCTTCTTCGTGGGAAATCCTTGAGATATCCTCGAACTGGTCTGGCATGATTTATTGTTTTGCCCTGTTGACTCAGAGTTACCTGAAGGAAAATTAAGAATGTTTTTAATAACTGCTTCAAATCATTTACATATTTTCTCATTAAGAATTTGACTAAATTGATTTAAATATGACAGTTTATACCAGGTTGGTCATCATTTTGCTGGGCTGCATTTGCCTCCATATCTTCATTGAATGAAGAGAGTGTAGCACAGTCTGTAGATGCAATGAAAACACAGGAAAATTACATATTTGTAGCATGTTTGCCATAACCAAATACAGATAAATATAAATTATGTTACAACATATGTAACTGTGCATGTAATTCATGAGACTGTATGTAACCCACCAGAAAGTTCTTCCATGACTTCGGGGCTTTTAGCAAGGGATTCACTGTCAGTCTTTCTTTTTTTACCTGAATGAAAACATTGTTTTAAGGTGTATAAAGCCTAAGTACTTGATGACAATAGTGCACAACAAAATGCCGTTTTTATGCATTGTTTTGTTTTTATTTACTTACCTTGACTTGGGGTCTGTTCCCGGACTAGAGGACGACGTTTTACTCTTAATGATTTGGGTGGGTCTGGCACATAAAAAAAAGTTGGCACAGCATCTTCTTTCAAACGGTTTTTCAAACATCCACGAAACATGCACTCCTCAAAATGTTCAGAACAAATTCTGCAATTATTGTACAGATATTTTGCATCTTTCTTGTCCAAATCTTCCCTTCTACTGTTTATTACCCATCTCCTTGATCTAAAAAAGTTAAAGGGAGGTGGACAGCTTTAGATAAAATATCCTTTCCATTAATTCCTTTAGTACCCGTCACCTGTCTTGTAGCATTTTACCCAGACCACCTCCAGTCAATTTGGGAAATTCTACTTGTCAGTTGGAAAAGCTCTGGTACCCAAAGGGTTCACTCCGCCCTCTGCATCGATAATTCTCAAAAAAGTGCGGCAAATTTGAAAAAGGAAAAGTAGGAAAAACCTTGTTGTGACATTCCCTTGCTGTAGCCAAGCTGCTGTAGCTCTGGGTAAGCAATGAATAAAGTAAGCCAGAACAAAATGGGGTATCATTTTGACAAAAAGAATCTCTCATGAATGATCCAAAAAGCTGAACCTAGCTCACCTGTCATCCAAAACAGCAGCTACAATTATGTATTATATGTGTTTGATACAAATCTACATATTTATATAAAAAGTCAAATCTTACCTTTCAGCATCTAAAGGGAAACGAAAAAAGCTCAGGGTTTTGTTTCGCAGTTTGTTATTGGAACAGTTCACTGCTGAACACCAATTAGTCCCTGACTTTTGCTTTTTACTGGTCTTCATCATAATCACTTTTCCCTGCAATCTTACATCTCTATTCAATGAAAACTCGCTCGCTGATAACAGAAGATACCAAATATCAAGCAATCTCGAAAGACGTAGCAGTTCATGGTGGAAAAATTCCACTTTCGCGGGAGAGAGTGGGGCGAAGTGACAATCAAAAAATGAATTTTTGATTTATCAGATTTTTATTCCAAATATTGTTGGGAGGCAGTGAGAAAGGTTAGCTTCTCAAATTTAAGCGCAATCCATTCAAAAGCAGCCGAATTATCGCTCTCACAATATATAATTTCATAGTACATTTCCCTGATGTTTCGGCGTGGTTCAAAACATTCAGACCCACACCAAAATAATAGGAAAATGTACTATGAAATTATATATTGATGGTGGAAATCTATAGTACGGGTTTATTTTTACCCTGGGATAAAAGTCAGGTCCCTTTCACCAAAAATTTATTGTTTATCAAACTTGCAAACTTGCACTTCAATCGTGACACCTGTTGTATTTTAACCCATTAAGTGGCAAGGGTGCCCTTTGATATTTATTCTGGCTTACTCCAGACAATTTCACAGTGTAGATGAACCAAAGCTATGTTCACATTTGGTGCTCAAGCAATAATACCCTGATGCCAGCACAAAATTGCTTGTCTACACACAAACCCAACCCTAGTGGCTATGATATACTTCGTGTTCACTTCGAATGGATCAAGCAGGAGCTTGCTGAAAGTGCCTCGGAACTGATCACTGTGTGCAAAAAAAACCCCAAAACAAAACATTGCCCATTTTATTGAAAGAGCACAAGGTCTTTGTCTGGCAATTGAGAACCAACATGTCCAAATTCTAGCATAATAGGTGTGTTAATTAAAGTACCCATTCAAATTGCACTTGGGCACCAAGTGTAAAGATTGCCTAAGATTGTTTATTAACCCATTCAGGTGCAAGGGTGCATCAATGGGCGTTTCCTAAAACGTATTTGGCATATTCAACTAAAAAATACACGACAAATTTGGAATAATTTCATATCAGCCCTTTAAGTTTGATCCACGAATGGAATTTCTTTGCGCAACTTTTTCTCCCACGCTAAAAATTCGCGCAATTTGTTCTCATCAATGAAATATCTCGTGGTTTTAAAAGTAATTTGGAGGATCTGTACGATTGAAGCCTTCGAATCCAGCTCGGTGCCGCAGCCTAAAAAAACGGGAATAGGGAAAGAAATAGCCTTTCAGAGACCCAAGAATTCAAACATTTTCCGGGGAAGCATGCCCCTGGATCCCCCTAATTAGAATGCTTCCCAGGCCTGGGCATCACAGATTCTCTGGCTACGCCACTGTTCTACTTTAACAGCTGATCATTCTATTATGTAACATACTAGGTGTGTCGGAAACTCATATCACATTACATCCGACCAACAATAAACAATAAACTCATTTATAAATTGTGATTGCTTTACATCTTTCACACAGTTTGTCTGCCGGACTTTCATTTTCAGCAAACAAACGGGCTTCTTTGAGAGCAAAACCAGACAAAAACTTTCCAGATTGCTGATTCTCATTTTAAATAGCACGTTAGTGTTTATGAAATATACAAAATAATACATGACAGTTCGGAGGTACGGAATTCTCATCTTCTCGTGTTCAATTTGATCTGACACTCGTGTAAAAAACTGTATTCTCTATATATACATGGCTAAATTGACAGACAGAGTTATATACATAGATAATAGGTGGATTAATGGAAAGATGAACTGACACTAGTGAATACATAGTTGAGCGAACATAAGTTGTTTGTAGGTAGCCTACAAAGCAGGCGTTCTGGGTGGGGGCGGGCTACGCCTCATCCAGAACACCTGCTTGGCAGGCTAGTCTATATGCCAAGATGAACGAGTTGGGAAAATATCTTGTTGATTATTTGACTGCCTTCGAAAATTCTGGCCTTTGAATAGTTTTTAGCAAATACCTGCTGCCTGCTGTCACAATGATCGGGCGAATGGAACAATGATGAAATTAAAAGCCGTGGGTTGCAGTGGAGGAATTAGGAGGTACCATAGAAGGTCAATTAAACAGGAAAAAAGTATTTGAAAAACAGTTCCGTTATGAGATCATGGACCAACTCTTGGCTCATTTTAGAAATGACTTAAGCGGAGGCGTCGGGATGTGGAAGACAAAGAGTTCCAATAGCATTTCCTGTTCAGAGTGACGTTGGATTAGAACCTTACCCAAAATAGGATGTTTTGTCGAAAGAAGCGAGGAAAAACATCTGGTGAACACGATGGGTGGTCTTGTTTGACAAACATTATCAAAGTTAATGCATCTGTAATGTGTTTGTAAATGTACTGACCCTCAAGGAATTTCACCGATTAAGTTAGAATCATAACTTTGCTGCTGCTGATTATTCAAGTCGAGGTCAAGAAAACGAAAGCGTGTTAGCTATGACACGTTAAAGTTGTAAAACATGATTCATGAGCGGGATTTTCCCGGTAGTATAACCAGTTAAGAGTTATACTTTTGAACGTAAAATTACAGAAAAATTACACTGGTCGACCAGGAAATGTGCATGTGACATGTAGTTTTTCTTCAGTGACAACGGAAGTATAGTCTAATAAAAATACTTCATACGTCCTGTATGTATAGATTGCCAGTAGGTGCAATGTGACTATTGTTCAGGTAAAAAGCAGGGCCTTTCTGCAGTAACATCAGTTATTTCACGTAAACGGAAAAATACTACATTTTTCGAGGTGTTGTATCCAACTAACTGAGTTGGATTGAGTTCAGATTGAAATAAGATTACGTTTGCTTTGATTTTGTGAGGGTATTTGGTGTGAGCATGGTTCAACCTAATTGCGTATTCCAACCAGCTTGAGATAACGTCAGAAATCACAACGAAAATAGCTCTCAACAGAGCTCTTTTCTTTGAGCATGAACTACTCTCACTTAAACGTATTAATGTTTCACTTGGAATTCCGTTCAGCAAGACAACTACCGTTTACAGCTGGCGCGCTTTCGTCACTTCTTGGTGTCGTCTCAGGAGGGTAACGTCTTCTATTCTTGTCAACAACAGTTAGCTATTAGAGGAAAACCGGTGATCACTTTGACCCTTGAAGTCTTCACAACTTAGTTTCAAATCTGATGGGATGTTCCAATATGCCACAGAACAATAAGAAAACCATCAAAATTCAAAATACGCCAATCTACGAATTTCTAAAACCGCATAATTAAAGGTCTGTGCTATGTGTGGAAGTGATAGCTTCCGCGGACCGCCATTAACAGGGGAAGCGATCGCCTTAAATCCTGAGGTTGACCGAGTTGATCAACCTACGCGACTCAGCTCCAGAAATTGATACGGAACCAACCTATTCAATATCCCTAGTTGCAGCGAGAAATTGAAAAGCCGTTACAGAAAATCATTTCTAACTGACCGAGGACTATAATAATACAACTCAAGACCTTCTGTGTTGCGTTATGATCAAGAGGAAGATCTTTGGTTGCCTAGTGCAAATATCGACCTCTTCCACGTTTTTAAAATGTTATTTTCTTGTTCTGTATGTTCGAAAGTTCCGAAATGTTTGGTGAGACCTCATAAGCGTCGGGTCATAAGCGTTGGTGAACGTTTGGGAGGGAAAAAATCGCGGTTGTTAAATTACAGAGTACAATAGTTCAATGGATTAAGTGGCTAAATGCTAAACCACCAAACAATTCAATGAAGAGTTTCAGTATCACTGCCTTTCTCCCAAAGAGATCAGAACCTCTCACACTACGTGACAATGATGAGTAAAGAATATTAGCAGACGTTAAACAAGTCAAAAATTAATGGGACAAAAACGTACGTTGTTTGGTTTTGTCCAGATATGCCCCTCACAGTTGTCTTGTCTGGAGAATTTTGAAGTGCCTATGAGAAGAAAATTGTGTTTGTCTGTTTTTGATGGACTCTTAGAGATGAAGAGCATTGTTTGACCCACATGTGCATCTCACCACGTTCTTGAGATATTTGCTTTGGAAAGATATACGGAAAGATTACCTATGGCGTCAAAACATTAACACTCCATTTTCACTTGTTGGGTAATCTCCTTTATTTTTAAAATTAATCTGCCAAACCAAGTCCAAGTAAATCTTGACATGTTGATAGGAATCACTGAGTCGAGCCTTGTTTGATTTAATGAAGAAATTTTGTTGCTACGGTGTTGAGATAGGTTTATGGATCGTCTCAACTTTGAAAGGAATTATTTCTTTTATGTACATCAAGTGATACTATGTTTTTAATCACTTCGGTTTATTCGGATTTATACTCTTTTTATCAGACGTACATACAGCTTGAAATGCTTCGTTGGAATGCGCAGCAACATCATAGTCCTTGTGACCAAGAAACTGGTTCGGCATCAAGTGTGTAACAGTGGAAACTGTTTTTGTGGCATGGTAAGTTTACTTTGACCATTCCGATCTGTGTGTCAACAGTGTTACCGGAAAGGGGGAGGGGGAGTGGGATGGTCACTCCCCCAATCATCTTCTAATCCATTGTTTTGTTAGTCGGAAGCCCGTTGAGAAAACATTAGCGAAGTTTTATTGCCGTAAAATGCTCATGAAGTTGCGTTTTAAAGGACTTTACTACTGTAGCATTTAAAAATTTTATCCAGAAACGGAAAGTCGAGGCTCCTGATCTTGAATGCTTGATGCTTCTGATCGGCTTAGCTTCTTAGTTATTTCAGGCAAACAGTACCTTCTAATATTTAATTTTTTTTAATTGAACATTTAAAAAATTACCAACATTAAAGGTACAATAAATTGTTGTTGTTGTTGAATTCTTCTCCCGAAAGTCACACCCCTGGGCGAGTAGTTTGAGGGAAGGGAAGTCTTAGTGGATGATGTAATAGAGTGTGTTATAAGCTACCCCGTCCACCCATAAACATTCCAAACAGGATCTCAGTGTAGAGAGTTTTTGTGATCCGAGTAGGTAACTCTGAAGTCTAACTTGGCTTACCAACTTTATCAAACTACTGTGTCAAAGTTTTGACGTCTTTTATCTCATATCTTTTCTCAGTGGTGTGGCAAGAGCAAATCAAGTTGGGCCGGAGGTCCCTGGTCGTCTATGTTGGTCGAAAACATAGATATATATACTGCGAGTTATGGAAAAAATCCTTGTCTTGCACTCTTTAATTTCCCTTCAATGTTTCACCAGAAAACTTTAGACACTACCAGATGGTGGTAGAACGCTACCGTTTCAACAGACTGCAATTCTCACCCACCCCCACCCTTTACCTGGACCTATTCTCGTCAAATTTGTGCGAATCCAGTTGAAAATACTTCTGAAGAGTGGGGTCCGGATGTCCCATTTCCCCCGTGGCCTCACGAGTGCTTTTCGTAAACGAATATATTGAATGGAATGAGATATCAATGTGTCATGCTCTGTAACACTTTAGCTTTTCTACAACAAGACGAACTGGCCAAAGTATCAAACGTTGTCTCATAAGACTCAACATTTTTCCAACTCTGTTCACTTTTTGTCATGCCTTGTCTGATCGCACTTCTAAAGCTGTTTTTAAGGTGAAGTTTAAGAGTGCTTTGTCGTCTAGTTTCAACAGTAGGGACCTTAAGATCTACGACATAAACTTCAACGACGTCCTTTAAACAAAAGAATTCTTCATGCAAAATAACGAGAATTAATCATTTTTATTCTCCAGAGCATTCACAAGACCGTCGTCACCATACAACGCCACCCAGACCATTTCCACGTCTTAAGAAAGACGTCAAATTGCGGAGTGAAAAAAGCTGTTTCATAAGATTGAATCAAACCGAGACTACAGTGCTGGTCGTTTTGGGAGAAGTGAAACGTTTTAGAAGTCATTAAACAAGCCACAGGCATCCAGCACGATAGACATTACACTGCGGTTTCTTTAAATGCCAAAATTTGTTAATGCCAAATGTCAATCGCTGCTGACAAATTGAACGCTGCCATATTGGATAAATTAGGGGGGGGGGGCCGACCAAACCCTGGATGAAAAGTAAACGATCGCGGTCGAAGGCTACTTCCCTTTCGTCTCTATATTTAAGGCAAAAATAATAACCGACTAATAACCAGAAAAGCAGTTTCTTGAGGTTAGCAGTTAATGAAAACAAACACGAAACAACTCCTTCAACATCAATTATTCAAAACTTCGAGGTTCTCGACGGAAAAGGACCTGGACAAAAACAAATTGCCCACCAATTTACTCGAAAAGGCGGCGTTCATTTTGATTCCAATGTTCGCCCCCCTTGAGTCTCTAGTTTCATACGATCTCTACGGCCCATACCCTTCCCTTACCGTGGACCTACTCCACCAGTTTCCTCTAGCAAACGCGAGACAATTTTACTCATCTTTAACCAATCATATAAAGCAATTAAGCGAGTAAGCAAGGGAGCAAACAACTAAATCAACTAGTCAACAATTCAAAAAGTCATCAAGTCAATAAGGCGCGCTTTGTAAGCCACGACTTATTTCCTTCAAACATACACAGATTATTGGCTCCTTGTTATTACCACTTGACAATTTTCCTTCACTATCGGACATCAGAATGATTTGCACGAGCGTGAATCGGGATTTGTATAAAAAACCGCAGCCGAGCAAAGTTTTAGATGTCGATCGTATAATTCTTTTTTCATAGTTTAACTTTACAATTTAATCTGGCTATGTACAAATATACTGCAAAATAATATCAACATTCCACTTCGTTGAGCATTTTCGTTAGAAAATTTTGTTTTTCGACTCTCAAAAGCCCCACCAGGAAGTCGATTGCGACGTTCAGAGAGCAATGTATGCTAAGGATCTTTTATAAATAACTCGTCCATTCCCTTCTTGTCTTAAATAGAGAAATTCGCAAGCGCAAAATCTCGTCAGGGACCTCCAGTGTACAACTGCCGAAGCCTTTCGTGTAGATAGAGATGCTCAACTACAGCGAAAGTAACGTGTAATCATCGTTTGTTTCTGAAGGAGGGTACTCGATATCATCACTGTCAATGCGTTCTATGGTTCGATGCGTTGAATAAGGTGAGATTTTCTTCGGCGAGCGCTTGTACGAGTGAGATTTCACAACAGGTTGATGCGTACTCTGTTGATATGGAGGACTGTCTTTGGATTTGGAGTTTTTGAAATTCTGAAGAAAGAGGATTCGTTTCGGTCTCGATTTTCCGTACATTTTGCAAGTACTGTTTCTGTAATTCCTCCTGCATTTCGATATACTTCTCTTTGTAAACCGTGTGCAAACGCTGCTGTTCGATCAACTGTGCAGGCGAGAGCCATGGTTTGTATTGTTCTTGCAGTTTCTGATGTTCCTCTTGGATTAACCGCAGCTGATTGAGCGGCGACGATGAGCAATACGAACGTTGCTGATGAAATTCCAACTGCGGGTTGTTTCCTTCGGAAAAACGACGAGCGACCAGTGTTTGCGGACCGGTTCTCCCATGTGCAGCGAATGAAATCCGCTATCAGATGAAGGGAACTCGACGCTCTCACACTTCGACACAACAATCTCTGGGTTCGGATCTTGTACTATTTCGTACATAGTATTGTTTGTGTCACTCAACCCCCCTGCTAGGAGAGGGTGGTCGGATGGTACCCGGATGGTGCCTTGAGGAGGAACACCAACAGTATGCCGTCGCCGCTTTGGAGCGTTCACAGGTTTGTTCGGGATATTTGACACAGTGTTT